>NQII01002190.1:167259-182796 GCA_002778355.1 Clitarchus hookeri | reverse complement strand
CACTAACCCTTTCCGGATCATGGACACGGAGACTCAACGGGTTATGTTAAATTTGTTGTTCTTGAGTGTTTATTGGTCAGTGATATTGGAGATTCTTTTCTTTAGAAACGCTTTGCATGTCACGTTTTGTACCGGCACCGTTTGTAACGTCTAATTGTTATGTTTTCTGTTATGTGTAGTCCATACGTCTGGGCATTATGTACGTATTTTCCAAACTATTTGTGATATGTTGAGTTGAGTGGTGTTACTCGGCCAATCGATATATTTTTTTTTGAAGGACTAATACGTAGGGACAGGTGTTTTTCGCGAAAATATTTACGGCCATGCTAGACTTGACGAGTGTTTTGGAGTACAACTGGTCTTGAGATATTTTCGCGAAAAACATCTGTCCCTACTAATACGTCATCGTGTGCTTCCGGCTTACCAAAGTAACGGATGAAATGTATTATGTCCAAGCACGATATTTTAAAAACGAGTCAATAATAAATAATAAATCGTTGCCCTACGGCGTACCGGTGTTGTATTGAAAATGTTAGAAATGCCCGTATATTCGCGGAAATGTTTACGGCAATATAAGGGTAACATACGGAAAGGCGCTCCGTGATGACTACAACGAAATGAGCTCCGTGCATACAAAGTACGGAACTGGAAGTTGTTCTTATTTTCAACAGCTTCGGGTTTCCTAAGCTACGCGAAGCGTTCTTCGCCACTGTAACTACAAAAATATCGTTCTTGCGGCAGTTATAATATTCACGTCATCTAAAATATAATTTAAAAAAAAAAAAAATCGGAAAATAGCACGAGCTACTTGCAACATTTAGCACACCAAAAATATTCCAACACTAGTTGTGCCCGCGGCTCCGCTCGCGTGGACTACAGAATTATTGTTTAGGTTTTAATATTATAAAACTCAACGTCTCGGTGAATTAAATAGTAAAAAAACCCTTATTAGTATTTATCTGTTAAGATAGATATATGCTACCGCGGAGTTTTTTTTAAGGTGTTTTTATTCTATACAATTCTTTACTACATGATATTGTTCCATCTTTAACGGTCTAGACAGCGTATTGCAAGAGAGCGCGCTGGCGGCAAACTTTTTTCCGACTTGATTCACTATTATCGTTTGTTAAAAATTACGTCGATATATTGCTCGGTTGCGACGTTGCATTGTTATTCCGTTTGTGTACTTTTTAATTTTCCAATAAGAATTTTCCCGTGGGAACGAGATATTTTCTCGGGATAAAAAATTGGCCTATGTCACTTCCCGGTCCTCCAACTATCTCTGTGCAAAAATCACGTCGATCCGTTGCTCCGTTGCGACGTGAAAGAAGTACAAACAAACAAACACACTTTCGCATTTATAATATTATATATATATATATATATATATATAAGTTAGGATTACTAGAAACTGAAAAAAAATAATTGCATACCTCGATTTACATGCAATAGCATGTTAACACAGGATTTTAAAATCGATATGTGGTAGCAGAGTGGCGAAAGTTTCAGACGACAAAATGTTTGACTCATGTTCAAATCCCGTAGTATCTAAAATGTTTTAAATATATTATTTAATACACTGGTAAACACCTACATAACTAAAATAAACATCCTTTTATATTGCAACCTCTTTTCATAATTTCGAAGAACACAAAAATCTAGTAGCAAATTTACGGACATATTCCAGTAAATTCGCGGGAAAGTTTTGTGATTTACGGGACGTCCGTTATTTTAAAAAAACAACTTGAGTGTAATTTTACGAAGGTTTTCTGGATAAATTTTTACCATTACTTCTCCTTGAATCAGCGGAAATTATTTTTGACAGTGTAGGTGTCCGGGGCGGAGCCGTGATCGACGCCGTCCGAACAGCAGGGCGGCGTCATTTGCGCCTCGCCCCCGCGTTACGTGGCTACGATGCGAGGCAAGCCGGGCAGAGGACTGCATTTACCCCGCCCACTTGTTGACGTAAACACAAGCACAGCCAGGCATCAGGCGCCCGCATGGGCTTGTCCCTCCAGGGGGGAGTGGAAACACGAAGGCGCCGAGCCGCTCCAAAGTGCAGGTAGATGTCGCATCTCCATTACCGTCGTTTCCCCTCGCGCAGACTTGCGCGCCCTGGCGGGGTCGGCGTGGATACCACAGCTCCCGCCTAGCTGCCGTTCGACTGCGCTGTGCAGCACAATGCAAATAATGCTGTGAAAGTAGAGAACGAGGTTTCCTCTTCCGACGCAAGGTGATTCTATAATAGCATTCGTTCTTTACGTGGCATCATCTTGTTCAACTCGCAATATCCATCGCTCCTTCCACTCCCTCCCTGACAAACAAGTGGCGCATATGTTCGAACATCTTTCGGCGTCTTCCAATTCAATGCACTGGGTGCGAACTCTAGAAAAGTGCAATTATCGCGTGACTGCCGAAAACGAGTGCTTGTTTGCCGGCCATATTTGAACTCAAACTGCAGCGCTGACTCTGGAGACGTTGCGGCAAAAATTGCACTCGGCGCGCACTTTTCCAGTGCAATCGACAAACGGAAGAAACAGCACTCGGCCAGTGCGCGGAGAGTGCAGCCCAGTGCAATAACTAGAAGACACCGTTAGAAAAAAATAAGCGATGGCTACCGTTAAGTCACTTGGCTCGCCGCACGATGGAGTCACTGGCGAGGGGAAGTTGCCTTGTGTCGGGCCAACGGAACTATCTCCAAAAACGCGGAGGAGACCTCTTACGGTTTCGTTATTTTTATAGTATTCTTTACGGGCATTCAACGGCTGCAGAGTGTTCGAAATACACACCCTTAAACGAAGCTACTAAACGTTATAATTTTTCATGTATAATTACTGTAAATATAGGCTGTTCACAGTAAACTGAGTACTTTTGAAAGCCCTGCTTAAGATCTACCTGTATGAGTATTGGGTATGATTCCGCCTTATGTGAAATTAACACAGCCATGGTCCTAACCACTTTATTCATAAGTCGGTCAAGTAAAAAACTGCGAAATTACTAGAAAAGTAAATATTTTACAAATCTGCTGATTTTTACATTTATATGCATTTAAAAAACAGAAAAAGAACGAAATAATTTAAGTTATCACAAATGTTTGCTTAACACTTTCAATTCGACGTTAAGATGGAACTACTTTTCCACCATAGTTACCAACTTAACTGCGCGAATGTCACTCAGTGCGCCCGTTAAAATATATGCAGATAGGAGCAAATAATTTTTTCTAAGGTTGATTTCAAAAGTGCTCACTTTATCGTGAACAGCCTTTTAAAAACAGAGAGTAAATAGGTGTGTTGGCAATTCTTAGTAAGAAATAAGTTGTCACGCAAAAATATGACTCAATCGCAGGTGCGCACAAATACGGTGCGATGTCCCTTTCGTGTAATTTTCTATACTTGGTTAAGTTTTGCTTGCGTGAGGCGGAAGAATATCCTGAAAGTAGAACTTTGGCAGAGCTTCAGAAAAGTTGAAAGTAACCGTGAATAGACTATACGGTACGCCTACCTTAGAAGTACACACGGACTGGATTTAGTGCCCGCGCATATGCCACAGTATTTCCTCGCACCTTTCTTAGCCGCCTTATTTTCCGACAAGGTCGCCTCGAAAATACGTGACAAGCCCTACTACATTAATATATTTTTTTTTAGTCAAACATGTCCTCAAACTAAAAGCAAACAAGCACTTGCACAAATTTATGCTTGCAGCCAAAAACAATGACGTGCTCGCGTTATTGTTTGACGAGTCACCCACGCGCATTTGTACATTCAACATGGTCAACGTGTTATGGCAGCAGAAAGTACGTTGATGTTACCGTAGGCTATTCGCGACGTTGAAAAATCCGCTTGTTTCGAAATTTGCTAGCTTACATTAAAACTTTAGAATATATTAGAAGCTACAGTTTCATCACAAAGGAGCATCTGTTTGAAAAAAAAAAAAAAAGGTCATGTATGTTTAATAAGCTAGGAAATTCACATGGAACTATTTTCCTACTGCACTTCCAACTTTACTGGGAGCATGCCAGTGTGTGCACGTTAAAACATCTGCAGTTAAGGGCGGGGGTTATTTTTAAAAAGATTGATTTCAAAAGTTGTTAACCGTGAATCAACAATTCACTAAAGCATTTTTGGTCTATTTCACCCAGCGAATATAAAGTCACAACGAACCCTACCTGATGTCAGTTATATTTTGGATTACCAAATTTTTCAGATATGCCATAAGGGATACTTCTGAATACTCAATACACGACATCTAAACCCAATACAATAGTTAAGGATTTTTTTTTTTTTTTTACTATCCGCACTGTACAAAAGCCAGTATTATATACGAGTCATAATTTTCTCTGGACATATACATCGATATATTAGTTGCAATTTTAGTCGTAATTCAGCGAAATTTTAATTTCTGATTTAATCAGCTTTAAAACAAAAGACAACAGGTGGAAGAAAATATAGTTGTAAACAATCTCGGCAAGCATTATTTCCCCGAACGCAATAACTGTTCATATATTTAATTAATGTTTATTTATTTAATGTTTTTAATTTCACCTGAACAGCGACATGGCCTTAGTAACCTGCCAGGGTTGATTGTAACTATAGGATGTTCACAGTAAACTGAAAACTTTCAAAAGTCCTGTTTAAGATCTACTTGTATGCAGATTGTGTATTCTTCCACCACATGTAAAATTAACATTGCTGTGGATTTGCTCGCTTTATTCATGCATCGGCCAAGTGGAACTATGGAATGATTATAAAAGTAAATATCTCATAAATTTTATGTTTTTTATACATATACGCACTAAAAACACGAAAGAAAAAAACATTTATTATTCACCAATATTTACCTAACACCTTTAATTCAACGTTAAGGTCTCGTACTACTTTACCTCCGTCGCGTCGTTGCCAACTTTAATGGACGCACGTTACTCAGTGTGCACCTGCCTAATATCGTGTACGGCCCCCGCGAGCACACGTAAGTGCCGCAAGACAATGTGGCATGGACTCGACTAATGTCTGAAGGTATGTAGGAAGCAATTCAAACCATTAATCCTGCAGGGCAGTCCACAAATTCAATCTGCGCCAATTTGAGAAAGGGTTGCACGTCTGTCACGTTTAATGATTCTCGTCAGTCGTCGTTTGTCCCGTTCGTTCACGATCTTTTTCCGGCCGCAGCGATGTCGAAGATTTGATGTTTTACCAGATTCCCAATATTCACAGTACACTCGTGAAATGGTCGTACACGAACATCCAAAGTTTATCGCTACCTCGGAGATGCTATGTCCCATCTCTCGTGCGACGACTATAACACCGCGTTCAAACTCACGTAAATCTTGATAACCTGCCATTGTAGCAGCAGTAACCGATATAGCAACTTTGCCAGACGCTTGTTGTCTTATATAGGCGCTGTCGACCGCATCGCGTTACTCTGATTGGTTCCATGCCTCTGTTATTTGCATACGCACGCCTACGCCAGTTTTTTTGGCTCTTCAGTGTACAATCGAAATAACCATTACATTATAACCGTTGTGATGATAAAAAAAATACTGTGCTGCAAGTGGCATGTGAAAACCGGACGTTTACGTTTGTCAGTCAACAGAATTTCAATTCCAAATGGAAACATTTTAAGAATAGAAAAATTATGCTTGTGTTAATTGGCAAACTTGTTGTATGTATGATTTTTCAGTTTATATTTTATGTAGACATCTCGTTAGTAAAAAGTTAATACAGAATAATTACTGGGAGTGCTGCAGTTCTCATTTTCACTGACCACCGGCTCAAGAAACCAAGAGAGATACAAGTGGATTCTGACCGTCTACGCATATGTTCTTGCACAAGAAAGTTAAGTATGCCAACTTGCTGTGCTAATATTCATTGTGAGTAGTTATGGATATTTTTTATGCGCGATTGTAGTAAGCGCCGTTGCAAGGTATTCAAAACTTGTATGGTTGGGGCTATTTCGATTGTAGCACTTTCGAAAGCCCTGCTCGGGGATATAATTTTTTGCGCAGTTTGTAAACTTGTCCTTCTGCCATATGTAAAGGTTACGCTGCTTTGGGAACCGAGCGAGGTAGCGCAGTGGTTAACTTCGGGTTCGCATTATGGGGGACCCAGGTTCGAATCCCGGCCCGGCCACCCTTATTCCAGTTTCCCATTGTTTTTTTTTTTCCCGAAAAAAAAAAACTACAGGCGAATGCTAGGATGGTTCCCCTGGAAATAACTACAGACTACAAATGAGGTAGACCGCTTATTCGTCTTCTGCGCTTGACCTACCCCAAAGGAACACAATTGTCAAAGTCACATGTTCAACAATTATGAACATGTTTGTCTATATCTCTTCAAAAGACAAGCACTTTTATATTAATAAAATACTTTTACCAATTTGAATTTAATCTACGTGCATTCCAACTTGGTTAGAGTCGAAGTATAAAAAACATCTCAAAGCACTTGTTTACCAAACAGTATTCTAACCTCAAATCCAATCCAAGGCATTTTTTGCTAGACGTGACGGCAGAAAAGCAGTTCAATGTTGGGACACGGAGATTGGTTGTGCTCAGCCAGCGAGATCGGTCTACCTCATCTCCAGCTTATGGAACTAGCTACAGACATTCTACGACTTGCACCATAGCACAACTGGGCGTGCGTGGCCCGACAGGTCACGACGAAGAAGAATTCCGACGGGCGGTGCATAACCCACGCGTGGAGGCAGGCGCCGTCGTCGACACAGAGCGCGCAGCCCACACGCATACTCCTTCCCTCCTGCTTTAATACTTTCTCTCTCTCTCTTACGTATCCTTCTACCCCTTTCTCAGTCAGCAGCAGCCCCCCCTCCCCCCTGTGACCCAAGCGCAGTAGCTCAGACGTCATAAACCAGACGCGGCACACGTGAATTACAACCACGTTGGACACACGCACGGTTTACTACTTGAATCCCAATGTAAACACGGCTATAGTCAACTCACGGTTACTTCCGACTTTTCTGAAGCCATGCTAAAGTTCTACTTCCAGGATATTCCACCGCCTCATGCGAACAAAGCTTTAACCTAGTTTAGAAAATAACACCAAAGGGACAACGATTTCATTCGTGCACACTACGTGTAATAACATTTCGCTTAAAAACTATTTCTTACTACGCATTACCAACACACCTAATTTCTCTCTGTTTTTATTCGTATTAATAATAAATGAAATAATATAATCTATAGACAGAATATAGGCAAAAGTTAAAATTAACCATAAATAAGGCAGATTTATGTTAACGCAAGTGTAAAACGCTTGTGATACGTGGGGTGTTCGGGAAATAAGCAAGCACGTCGTACATGTAGTGATTTTTCAAAGGTTTGATTACAAAGTGTGAAGATACCGCGAACAGGCTGTACGTTACAGCAAGTCCTCTGGGACCATGTGAAGACGTTAATATAGGCCTACAATGTTACGGTGGTCACATGGGTAGGCCGCCGAACGGTGTGCAGAGCTCCAGCAGAAAACGTTTTATTGAAAAACTGTCCAACGTGTCTGAATGAGGTCTGCTTACGAGTAGCATTTAAGAAACGTCACGCGTCTGTATACGATTTTCAGTTTCTCCATTTCTCTCTGAAGCACGTTTTTGTTGTAGAGAAAATGTCTCAAACGGGTGTGTTCACGGTCATTTTTAGGTATGAACATCCCGGTACAAAACATTAAAAAAAGGAATAGGGACGTGCATCAAACATTTATTTTTATTATTACGTCATAAAATGATACTGTTTCCACTGAAAGTCGCATAGAGACGCGTTATCGACGGCAAGACTACACGCCAGTTCAGTGCTTTACGCGTAGAGGCGATAAGAGAGTTGATGCGCATGTCGCGGTCGCCCCTAGTGCTCCCACGTTTCTTTTAGGTCTCAGACGTGCAAAATTCCTTCGACCAGGCAGCCACCATAATGAAATTGTCGGTGGTAACGATTTCAAGGGGAGGGGGAACCAACGCGTCGCAGGAGGGGCTGCATACCTGACCAGCATGACCAGGGTGGGAGATAGAAGGGGGTAGAGTATGTGAGGGGAGAGCAAAGGAGAATAATAATCGTCTGACGGGTTTATACCGACGCTTGCTCCATGCTCGCCGACCGAGCTATTGTGCCGCTCGCACAATGAGCTCTCGGCTCCCGTGCGTCCGGATCTATCAGGACCACCAACCGGACTGGCTCACTAGCTAATTCCCTGCTCTCCCCCCTTTTACCGCCACACACGCGTGCATTTCCGTAAAAAAAAAATGAAAGGGGACGAGTCATGCATGAATAAAATGTCTCCGCGAGGTTGAGCCGCCGTCCAGTCGGTATCTCACAACTCTTTGAAACCCACGCCCGAAGTCCCCGCGAGATCGATAGTCCCCACGAGATCGATAGTCCCCACGAGATCGATAGTCTAAACGAGATCGATAATCTGCACGAGGTCGATTTACTACGCACCTCCGTAGAGAAGTGGATGGATCATTCGGTTTGGATTCCATCCAACCTCTGTAGTCGCATACGGCTGCACATCGCGTTGTCGCTAACCCGCTAGTTTTTACGTGCACGCCATGAACGTGACCGCGAGAAAATTCCACAGAGAAACTGTTGCCAGAGAATAAAAAAACAAACGTAACAATGTCCTGAGCTAAGCCACGGAGGTGAAACTGCCGCTTAAGGTCATTTTAGAGGATCAAATATTTATTGAATTAATTACTTGAATGCAATTTATTTAATTAAAATTTTTTTTACAAACTTTTTAATGAAACCAGTTTGAAAACATATCAAAAAGTAAATTTTTAGATATACGACTCATGCACGACACGAAAATAAATGATTAAACAACAAATTTTCCTCAGCAAGTCAACAAAATGGCTTCCTTGGCCAATGTTGGAAAATCGTTCGCCAATCAGCGCCAACCAGCCAGTCAGACACGAGACCCCGTCCCCAGAGCCTCGAGAAGCCAATAAGAGAATGAGTACGTCCAAATCGAAGGAAACGCAACGCAATTTTGTCTTGTGTACTTACGTGCTCCGTGGCTAGATAATGTCTCGTCCTGACTGTCTAGACTATAATATATTTCTTTTACGCATTTTATTCCTATTCCAAGAGTGAAATGCAAATTTGCGTATCGAGACCGCGGAAGCGCTAGGGGCCACCCAGACACGCGCATTAGCTGTCCTATCGCCTCTACGCGCGAAGTACTGACTTAGGCTGGACTCGCAACCATCTCTCGCACCCGTCAGTCGTCCGTCCGGCGTGCGCGTGATCTTCAAACAATCGCAGGGCAACGTTTTTTTCTATCCGTCCATCCGTCAAATATTTACCAAACTTTAACTTTCTACGAAAGGAGGGGATGAGCTACTCGCCTTCTGACGACATTGCATAGACGTGAATACGCACTTTAAAATAAAATGCAAGGCGGTGGATGCGTGTTTATTTATCTTTAATGATAAATTAAAAAAATTAAAATGTAAAAAAAAATTATTGTATATATTCTTATTACGTAAAAAAAAATATTTTCCCTAAATTTTTTTTTATGTATTTCCAACCAAAACATACCTCCAACCAAAAAAGATAGCGATGTTACGTTGTCACACTGAAATTCTGTCGTACAAAGGATTGACGGACGACGGGTTGTTGTGAATCGCTTTCAACTGACGGACGAAAATACAGACGGATGAGTGACGGACGGACAGACGACTGACGGGTGCGACGGATGGTTGTGAGTCCAGCTTCAATGTTCAGTATTTTATTTATCGGCAACGCGACTCAGTAAGATTTTTAAGCGGCGACCATACAATTTGTGATGGAATAATATAATAGATAAAGAAGGTATGGTGAGTGTCCCTACACAACTCTGAAGATAGCGTAAAAGCATTTTCTTTGGCTGTTTAACTCACGCCTTAGGAGAAAATTCGAGAAACTTGCTTATGTAACATTCCTTAAATGCTATCCATATTCACATACAAATGAAATAGGCTATATATATACACACATACATACATATATATGGCAGATATTGAGCAAAACGTAAAATCAACGCTATAAGCTTTAATTACATTCTATGAGTTTATAGAAGCCAATATATACAAAACAAGAAAGGAAAAATTATACATAACTGTATCACTAACCTTGTGAGCAAAATGTTTAACCAAAGTGATGTGTTTCTCTCGAGATATTTCTTACGCCGTGAAAATTTTATATGCCTTTGCGGCGCAAAATAATTATGAAAAAATATATCTATAGTCAGTTCACGACTGGAAGAGACTTTCTTGAAGCCCTGCTAAAAATCTACTTTCAAGCCCATTTTGTATCCTTCCGCCAAAGGTAAACAAACATTGCCATGTGGCAGTCACATGGCAATGTTTACATGCAATGTTTACATTCCACTGTGTGTAGGTGTGTACATGTGTTCGTACATGCACGTACCCATTATAAAAGTCATGTATATATTATTAATCAATATTCCACAAGNCGACCACACCCAGTAAACAACACAAGGAATACTGGTTAGTCAACAAATGGCCGCTCTACTTTCGCCTTGAGCGGGATTGTGTAACTATCCAAAAGACGTTGAAATCTAAATACGTTAGCATCACGTCATTAATAATTGGCATAATACGATAAAATTCTTTTCGACAACCATTTGTAAGCGATAAATTAACAATTACGTTAAAACTTAGAACTATTTACTCTCTTTGTGCTGGCAACCTGACGGCCTAACTGTATCCGCGCTCGCCGCTGCTTGTAATGTTATATGCATGTAGCTAACGGCTAGGGTGTTTTTTCAAAGGTTGATTTTCAAAAGTCTCTTCCAGTCGTGAACTGACTATATGCATTAATCTGGCAAAATAACTGCTCGTGTAGATGGCGAAAACCGTTATAGTCTATTCGCGGCTTCTTCGCAATGACTAAATCAAACCTTTGTGAAAAATCACCCCATTTATGACGCGTTTGGTTGTTTACTAAATAAGCCATGTATCACAAGCGTTTTATACTTCTGCTAACATAAAAGTATCTTATCTTTCGTTAAACTGAACTTTTATTTATATTTTATCTATAATCTATGAGACTTTCATTTATAATTAATATGAATAAAAACAGAGAGAAATTAGGTGTGTTGGTAATGCATCGTAAGAAATAGTTCTAATGCAAAATGTATTACACTGAGTGCGCATGAATGCGGTGCGTTGTCCCTTAGGTGTAATTTTCTATAGTTGGTTAAGCTTTGTTTGCGTGAGTCGGAGAAATAGCATGAAAGTAGAACTTCCGCAGGGCTTCATAAAAGCCGGAAGTAATCGAGAATGAACTTATAGCCCTTGTATTGCTTTCATTAGTTTTTTTCTATGTTGGCTTCCAAAAACCTGTGGACTTAGTTAAGGTACATGTCATTAACTTGAATCCCTCTAGCTCTTATTGTACTCTCCCAAATATTTCTCTACTACGTTAGTCCCTCTCAAAATGAATGAAGACGATAATTCACCGATGCCTCTTGACAAGCACAGAAGCGGTCCTTCGGGAGCTCCCGGACTTACCGCGAGGAAAACATTCACAAACGGAATAATAATAATAATAATAAAGGAGGATGTAATGCTCCACCTTGGGAAGGTGACCCAGTGTGACACTTCTTTCTTTTCTAACCGTTCCGTAACGCCGGGCTGGATGCGACAGTCGCCCACGGGCCCTAGAGACAGGCGGCAGCGCCTGTTATGCAAATGCCGGGCCGGACAGTTCCTTTCTTGTCTTACGGAGGGCCCGCCTAGCAGCAGCGGTTGACACCTGGTTATACGTAAACCCGCTGCAACCAAGTTTGATCGGCGAGTCACGCGCACGCACCTGGACCGCATTCACACCATATTCGATTAAATAGATTGCATTCAAGTAATTAATTCAATAAATATTTGATCCTGTAAAATGACCTTTTAGCGGCAGTTTCACCTCCGTGGCTTAGCTCAGGACATTGTTACGTTTTTTTTTCTCTGGCAACAGTTTATCGCGATCACGTTCATGGCATGCACGTAAAAACTAGCGGGTTAGTGACAACGCGATGTGCAGCCATATGCGCTGCAGAGGTCGGATGGAATCCAAACCGAATGATCCATCCACTTCTCTACGGAGGTGCGTAGTAAATCGATCTCGTGCAGATTATCGATCTCGTGCTGATTATCCCAAGTTGATTAACAAAAAATTAACATATTTTTCGCGACGTAACCACGATCTCTAGTAATGATATAAAGCGCTTACCCTATGCACCTCAATACCTCGAAGTTGTTTACTTTGCAGCATTTTCCAGGAGCTAGGATGGAAACCCAGTTTCTTAAAACCATCCCCACTGCAGACAGCTCCCTCCCCCAGTGCGAGGCAGGTGATGCACACCTCACATGGATGTGGTTGCACAGTTATCCTTTGGCTCGTAGCGCAAAGCAGCGTTGGAGTTACACTTTCACACTACATTTGGGTTATGACTTTAATTTATAATTTTTTTCATGCACAATTTAATATTTTGCAAAGAAAATATTATTACTTATTAGCTAACGATACTTCAGAAAACATATTGATAACATTAATCCACATATTTACGGGAATTTAATAATAATAATAATAATAATAATAGCAATAATAATCTTTGAGTGTTTAAACCCTAGTGACCCGTTGCGTCTCCAAACGAAAATGAATGAGTCCTAACCAGCCATTCTTCAAACGGAGGTTCTGAGCCATCGTCGTTTTTACGCGAAAGACTGATCGGCCCTTTGTACAACCCACGATCTGCAGGACCTGTTACTTTATTCCAGAGTTTCTTCCCCTAGGCATGTTGTCTTCACCTGCGGCTCACGTAAACCTGTCTTTGGGGCACTACGTTTACGGATGTTTCCGCTAGTTACAACGCGTGTACGCGTTTTTAGAAAAAAATTTTCAAATTAAATTTAACTTCAGATGTTTGAAACAAAAGACAGAAAACATTGTTTGAAGGGCAGAACTTCCGAAACCAAGGACGCAGAGCAAATAAATACGCAGAGACGAAATGGCGTGGCGGTTCCTTCGATGTTGGCGTACCCGTTCGCTGATTGGCTATGCGAGGGGTTTACCAGGCGTTGATTGGCGAACAGCGTTCCCACGTATTGCTGGCTAGCGAAACCATCTTGGTGGCGTGTGCAGCTGGAGTTCGCGGAATAAGCGACTGTTTCACCATTGTATTCTTATTTACTCTGTGCCAANGTTGATCAAAAGTTTGTCGCGCCGGTGTGCATCGAGACGCGCAGCGCATTTTTCAAAGGACTTGCCGGTTTCGCCACAAGACAAAACAGAATCTATCCGACGGCCGTAAACGACACTTCGCCGACATTTTTCATCACGTTTCGCTTTTGTGCACACATCTTCACGCGAGCTGAAGTTTTCATTCGAGCGGGATTTTACAGCTCGGTGGAGCTTCTTTACATCCTCGGAGGCTACTTGCATTCTGGAGACGCGAGGCTTGCGGGTAGTCAAGTCAGAACTACTGGTTATGCTATAAAATTATACGGCAATTTCCTACTTGATTACTGCAAGGCTCTAAGCCTGTCAAGTAAGTCGCACACGGAGGCGAGGCAGCATCTGATGTACGCATGCGCGAAGCCAGTACTCTTAAAAAAAAAAAAATCCAAAACATTGTTAAGTTATGCAATTTCGATACATTTTAGACTAAAAAAAAATAATCATACATAGCCAGAAATTACGAGAGACCGCTCCTGAACTGGGTTTTAAAGAAAATAAATACATTTCACTCATAAACAGAGCAATGCTTCATCATTACTCCTATCGGGCACTCAGTCCCGCACTCTAAATTCGAATCAGCAGAAAATCACTGATTCACAGTGAAATCCAACTGCTCGAATCAGTGAAAATGGCTCCACTTATAATCGGTGAAAAACCGCTGATTGTTTCAGTGAAACAATTTCACTGATTGAATAAATGACGGCCAACTGCGTGCGGTGAATTAAATATGGTTTTTATTGAATGTAGCCAAATAATTACGAGAAATAAATCGAAGCAACCATTTATATTTGTGAGGAAAATGTATATGTTATGATTCCTCATCGAAAGCATGTAGTTTTAAATGCTATGCCCTTTCTTTCCACTTTTAGTTTAATTGGTATCATTAAGATTGTTAAAACAAATAGCACATATGAGTGCACCACTCACTTCACCACATTAAATGCAGTTTGAACCTTCAAACTGTGATGATTATGTGAAAACGAAATGAAAGACTGATTGTTCATGTTACTTTGTAAGATGCTGTTACGAAACACGAAACTCACATTTTAGAAAGTATTCTGTATCGGTTTTATTAGCTTATGCGTTGTCATTTCACTTGGTACACATTGTTTAACGGCCGTTGTTTAACGCCCGTTTTTATACGTACTTTGGCAGCCATTTTTACACGGTGTTTAACTGATCCATCAGTCAGAAAACAAATCACTGAAAAACAGTGAAAAGATGACTGATGAGTCAGTGGAAAATGTCACTGAATCTGTAAGTGAAGGAAAACTGACTTTTTTTTTTCACTAATTCATCAGTTAAATTCACTGAAGTGACTGTTGAATCAGTAAGGTACTGTCAACTGATTGAAACAGTGAAATTCTCACCGATTCATATTTAGTGTACAGGACAATCAGGATTTATTACAAACTACTGCAGGATTCCGGAGAGTTACATACAAGAATTGCACTGGCATTTCCCTGGAACGATGTCAATTTACTTGAAAAATAAAAAAACACTTTAAGCTGTGTCGAGCGGGATCCAAACCGACGACCTCAGAACGGTCAATACATCACATAAGGCTTAAAATTACTGTACGAACGCCTTCCACAAAAAATTCAGTTTTACTTATTGTACTGTTTCATCCATTTTCCGCTCGATATTTATAAATTGTAGGCGGCTTTGCTTCGAGAATTTATTTCATTTGGTATTTTTCCCACGCTTTAGCTGTGCAAATTTGTACGGTTTGTACTACTTAACGACCAAATGTGTGCAGCCGAATATTAAATGTAGTCCAGGGGAGGGGAAGTAATAAATCCAGCAGTGTAATGAACTGCAATTTGTTTCCAATACAGGAAATACCCTCGATGTTTTGAAACACACTGAAGATTTATGCTATCTGACATTATACTCTCCACTAATTAGTTATGATTAGGGGCAGTGATGTTTCGCGAAAATATTTCGAGACAAGATACAGTCCAAAGCACTGTAGGGTCGTCCAGCTTCTTTGACTGGCTAAGAAATATTCTGGCCCGTGTTAACAGTTTGCGCACGAATCACGAAGGTTCAGTGTCGGAGTTGCTTAGTCCTGAGTGGCTTGGTTAAAGACGGACACGGCGCCAGCAGCCAATGGAGGTATAAGAACAGCTGAGGTGTGTATATAGTATTGAAGTCTACTGTGTACTCCGATTTTTTACGCGAAAAGTCGCTGGCCCTAGTTATGATACACTTCCGCGATGATTTATGAAACTAACCAGCTGCAGGCTCCGCCCAATATTCAGCCACGTGTTTATCCTCAAGTTGTTTACACCCCCCCCCCCCCC
>NQII01002190.1:147298-166743 GCA_002778355.1 Clitarchus hookeri | reverse complement strand
CAGCATTACACAATGTGTTATATTACTAATTTAGTTTAAAAAATAATTTTGGCCGCGAGTGGCGGCCACCGGGGTGGCGGCGGGGGTCGCATTCGCTGCGTACTCTGCGTAGTATTTTACGTCTGATTGACAGTTGCATTGCATGTGTGTATGTTCTAAATCATAACATTTATAACTCATGCATATGTTTATGTACGAAATTATATTTTTCGGGGCCCACCAAGGTTTAGTCTGCGACCCACCAGTGGGTCGCGGCCCATACTTGGGGAAATACTGCACTAGAGGATGGTGTCCCTCCGGGGATGGATGCATGGAAACTCAGGTCTAACTTGTTTGTAAAGCTGGCAAGAGTGTGCCAACCCAGCAGTGTTCATTACTAATCAAGTTGGGCAGAATATTATATTTCACGAGAAAGCACGGCGTTAAGCGCTTCGCACGCAAACTGGCGAACCAACTTCCCGTTTCGACATTTCTCATTGCGAAAGGCGAAAAGTTTTGACTCCCGACAAAGGAATTGACGTTTCGGTGTTGTTCATTCCACAGAGGTCTTTAGACATTACTCGGTCAGAATAATCAGTTAAACACCTACAACTAATAATTAACACATGTTTACATTCTAGAACATGGTCACCNAAAAAAAAAAAAAAAAAAAGGGAAATGTTAGGGAATGTGAAAGCTAGCAGGGAAATCAGGGAAATTTCATGGAATTTTGAGCACAGTGGTTAAATATCAGGGAATTCTGCAATATGCGGTCTGCATTAGGCAGTTCAATCACCATTCGTGCACGACTACCGTACCGTAACTGTATAAAATATGTTGTTTTAACGATTGTGAATGAAATTTTTAGTTTTTGTTTATACATGCAAGCATATAATTTTGTAGGATCAAAGTATGATTTTGGTGTAAAATTGTGCTATAATGTAAATGAGACTGCCCTAACAGAAAAATATGTTAAACAGAAGGTCAAGGTAAAAATTACTTTTGCCAGGTAAACAGGGAAATGTCAGGGAATTTTCCAATGAATAAACGGTGGCAACCCTTCAGAAACAAGTACTCGATCGTGAATTTGCATCGCACTATTTACTCGCAAAACTGTTTGTAGCATGGCTTATACTGAAGCAAATGCAATGGAAAAGTCTTTTGTTAGCTATACCACATTTTGCGATAATTTACTCTGCTTTTTTTTTTTTGTGACCACTTAAACTACTTGTTAACAATTGATTACAAAAGAGTGCTTATTTTATAATTACTAGAAGTTTAGTGGACACTACAAAATATTTTGTGTTTATCAACAAAAATTTTAAGACTAATTCCGACAATTTTTTTCCTGTTTGTTAAATGAAGGTCACAAAGCTGCAAATTCTTAATAAAATTACACGGCAAACACAAATAAATTGTGTTGAAAATGGGAGGGTTTGGCATAAATAATATTTCCGCCGCTAGGTAAACGCTGATGTTCCAAAGAGCTAACTTTTAATTAAAATTTTAAGCTACGTGAATAATAAAAGAGAAAGATTTTACTTGTTAAGTAGTTATTTTATGTTTGATTTAAGATTATTGCAATTATTTTGTTTTTTTAACGTAGAAAATATAAAAAATTCGGTACAATGCGACACTAGCGCTCACCTAATGGCAAAACATTTTACTTGTCAAACTAAAAGCATTGAACTTTCCAACCTGAGTAGAATAAACCTTACGCATGGCAATATCAATTTTACACATGGCAGAAGGATACAAAATAAGAAGGAAAGTAGACTCTAAGCGGGACTTTCAAAAATGCTTGATTAACCTGAACAGCCTATGATAATTTTACCGTGTTACTCTATCGCCAAGTGCATAATTTAGTAAATAGCTCCAACGCAATGGCAGATTTAAATGAGGCGGAAGGATATGCGATAGTCTGGGGGAAAAAAAAAAGTTACGCAGGGTTATCGAACGTGGTGAATTAATCGAGAACTATCTAAAACAAAAACATCGTCGCTACCTAGTGCGGGACCGGCCAAGCGAAAGGATACGGTTTTACATGTTAAATTATTTTAAGCGTGTCTCAGCTACCTTGCAAACAAAAAAAAACTGTGTGCCCTTTGAAGAGAAGAACCACGCAACTAGAGAACAAGCAGGAGTACATTAATAAGAGTTTGTGTTTTTGTTGAGTCTATAAGTATTAATTTACCTGCAATCTTCAGATTATAAAAATTAAGAGAAAAAAACAATGGTTGTATTGTTACGTGTTGCCGGTTGGCATCGCTTCCCTTTACCCGTCACGCTGGAGCGAAAAAATAGTATGCCAAAGTAAGAGAGATGACTTAAGAAGTGTGCGGTAATTTACAAAGGCGAGCCACCGTGTGCACCAGATAAGCCTATCGCGACTCGTGCGCTCCTGACTTTGGGCGGATTAATGTTTTGGGATTATCTTTCAAAGAATGTTCTGGTCGTTGCCCTAGCCTCTGTCAATGTGAGTCAGGGTGTGGGCAACCATCTAGATCGGGCCAGCGATACTACTTAAGCCGCGACGGGTCTCCGAGCCAACAGTTTAGAGTTTGGAGGATTTGTGCGACCTTGAGCGCCGCGTGTGCGAAGACAACTAAGCGACGAGCCAGCAGAGCGACGAGTGGCGGCAAGAGAGACCAGAGGGAGTGAAGTCTGCGGACTGCGAGCATCGGTACAGTGAAGAGAGAGACTGACGGACGGGACTACTAAACTGGATGCAATTTGAAGACATTTGAAGTTATGGCAATAGACAGATTTAATATGTGTAAATAATGAGTGTGAATTAAGTGAATGTAACCCATATAGACATTGATAAGGAATTTAATTAGAATTGATATACACAGTAAATATTGCGTTCACTGAGCATAACAAGTGTGATAGTGGATATGGTTCAATGTTGTAAATAATAGCTGTCTTAATAAATTAAAAATCATATTTTGTTCTTTTATTTTTATTTAAGACCTCCATCACTCACGAACTCGAATACGCCCCCCACCCCTCTGGTGTCTTGTAACAATATAAATGTGGTCCGGGCAAAGATGCGATGCACTGCACTACACTGCACTACACTATACTGCGCTGCACTACATTGCACACTGCACTGCACTGCACAGCACTACACTGCACAGCACTACACTACACTGCACTACGCTGCGCTGCACTACACTACACTGCACTGCACTACACTCCACTACCCCAAACACTGTTGAAGGAAACGAAGCTAATCAACACGTTTGCAGAGCGAGAGATTGGCAGATCTTGACGCAATGAAGACGGTTGGCTCGGTATCGTCCACGCATGCCCGCTTGACGTCCCGCGGTTGCATCCGCGGTTGCTTCATCCCACGCGCACCTGGGCCGCTGTCACATCTGCGCAGATAACGACGAATAAGCACGCTGACTTCGCAGTGGCAGCGGAGCTTATCACAACGAAGCAGACTTGCGTCCTTGCGACATACACGTACTGAGTTGCGACCTCCGGTCGTGGTCGTGCGTCACTGAAATAACGAACCAGAGATGGTTACTAATCCGAGTGAGTGAAGACGAAGCGATTTGGACGGCTCTCAAGCGACGCGCCTGCCTGGAGCTTTTTACCGCGTTTGAGGTCGAGAAGGGCGGGAGCGATAAGAGCGACACTGCCACGCGCTACACGTGCGCCATCGCCGCTACGCCCAGGGCTCTGAATTGGCGTGCAGTGTTCTCGTAGTGCTGCGTGTACCTGTGGGACTCACAGCGGCGACCCTATAATTTTATTGGTGGAAAGTCTGTAGCAAGGTTCAATGCATGTCCCTAGATTACTTCTGTGTGTAAATAACGCGTGTATATTTTGAAATACAGCGCTTTGAAAAAACCGTTTTTAGCTATGCTGGAGTGCTCTGAAATGGTGTTTCTAATGTGCGTGACGTCTTGGAAGTAACCGACACGCATAGTTTGGAGTGTGCGTGTAGACTAGCACATTGGACGCACGTTTAATAGTTTCGTAAAAGAAAACCTGGATTTCGAACACACTGAACGGGAGCCGGCCGGGCCCCTTACATTCGGCGTCACTCCTGCAGAAATTCTTCGTTTTCGCGTCATAATTTTCGATTATAGAAAATTTACATTTTACGAGTTGTGTGATATTTTTGTGCGTAATTTTAATTGTGTTATCTGCTTGTTGTAAAAAGTCGAGAACATATTTATTTTTTATTTATAAGTTCTCGAATTTTTACAACAAGCATATAACACACAATTAAATTACGCAAAAAATTATCAAACAATTCATAAAATGTAAATTTTATATAACCGCGCATTGTCAGTAATTACTATAAATCCGAAATTATGACGCGGAAACTAAGAATTTCTGCAAAAGGGGTGATACCGACCCTTAACATCGATGTCTTGAGAACCGATGAGGGTGAAGTGAGGTGAGTATGGAGCAGCGTCGGAATGCAAGGGCGGGGGAAACAGGATATACCAAGAAAACCCGTCATCGTCCGGCACGATTCCCAAATGCGAAAATCTGGGGGCGAGCCCGTCGGGAATTTTATTAGCTGTCATTTGTACTTTTCTATCTGTGTCTGCAACCAGACAGAAAGTACGCATTTTCTTTCAGTTAGCTTACTTCAATTAAACCTCCCACCATTTTCCACTCTAACCCGTAGTTACTCGCCGAAATAGTGCGTGTAAAGAGTTTTACCCTGGCAAGATGCTCAGAATAATTACTCTGCAGTTTTGAGACACCGCCAAGAGCAAGTAAAACAACTGGTCAAAGTGTTTTGGGACAGCAAAGGGTTGACACCTGTTTCCCATTTTTAAAATTCCCTGACATTTTACCTGATTTCCACACAAAAATAGCAATTTTCCCTGATATTTCCCTTAACAAAATGTTCTGTAAGGATAGACGGTTTTACAAAATTACTCCCTACATATATTGGGGAAGAAAAAATATATAACAATTTTGTCTAAAATCATTTAAACAATTTTATACGAATGTGGTAGTGGTGTATGATTGATGATACAACTGCCAAATATGTCACACGTATCACAGAATTCGGTGACATTTAGCTACCGTGTTGAAAATTCCTGCGCTGCAGCACTCTCGCCTCGCTTCACTCTCATCGGCTCTCAAGACCTCGATGTTAAGGCTGTTGCCTGGTTTGAAAGTAGTGAGCATTTGGTATTTGAAAATACACCTTAATGAAATTATGTTTTTTTTTTTTGGGTTCCTGTTAAAGATAAATATATATTACCGGACACTTTTTTGAGCAGAAAATTAAGTGCTTCTTTGCTATCGAAGCCTTTTGTAACATTAATGTATAACCTATTTCCTGGAAAGATCAGAAAACTTAATAATTAAATTTAAAAAATTACTGAAAAAAACAAATAGTTATATTTGCCTCGATACAGAGCTTGAGAGTATCATTTCGCACACTTAGGTTTTTGTTTCAAGTGCATATCTTCAAATTGGCTTCGAAATACGCCCAAATCTCTTCGCTGCACACTATGAGTGAAGTTACGGTTTATTCTACTCCGGTTGGAAAGATCAATGCTTTTAGTTTGGCAGCTAACATTTTTACCACTAGGTAACCGCTAGTGTCTCACGTGTACCGGATGTTTTTCGTTTTCTACATAAAAAAAACAATATCATTGCAATAATCATAAATCAAATATAAAATAATTACGTAATTAAGTAAAATCTTTCTCTTTTATTATTTACGTAGCTTAAAATGTTAATTAAAAGTGGCCTCTTTAGAACACTGCGCACCTAGCGGCAAAAATTTTCCAAAGGCCAAACTTCCCCATAAGAAAACTCGTTTTGTTCCTAACCTGAGTAGAATTAACCTTACCCAGGGCCACGTCCACACCTTTAACACCGTTGCCAATGAAGATAACGAGTACCGTGTAAGGAAGAAAGCGGTCACTTATTTTTCTAAAGCCGTGCTACAGAATGGGTCAGTATGCAGAAGCAAAATGGCTAGAAAATTCCTCTTATTACAGGAAGTATACAAACATCTCAAAGTACTTGTTTATTAAGCAAAGTTCTACCCTCGAATACTTATCCACGTCGTTTATGATAGTCGTGCTGGCAGAAAAGCAGTTCGACGTTGACACGGAGACTGTTTCTGCGCTGCTAGCGTGATCACTCCACCTAATATTAAATCTACGATTCAGACCCGCCATTCCATGGTTCAAAGGGGACGCTACAGCATTTCCGGTTTCGCACGAGTACGCGCAAAGGGATAAGGGCAAGTGAAACTCCTGGCTGTAGTGATTTCATGAACTCCTTGTTGCCCGACTTGGTCATCAGATTACCGAGAGTGTTTTGTCAAGCGGTGAAGTGCCTGACTCGCACTCGTGAGGTCGTGGGTTCGATACTGACCCGCCGAACTGTCCCTTAAGAGCCACCCAAATCTCTTCGTTTTCACTCACTCGGATTAGTAACCATCCCTTCGTTCCGGCACGTCTCAGGCAGAACATTTTAATTACGCTCGTCACACTATCGTAACGTTCTTTCACGTAGCCATTGTTGTTCAGGATGATGACTTCCCGCGTAAAAAAGCTTGCGATTTTAAGCAGCTGAGTAAACGAAGAATGATGACACTTGAACACTTTCCTCCCGAGATGTTTGAGGCGCGCAGGCAGATGAGCGATAAGGGCGGCGTACATACGTGCACCAAGGGCTCCATCGCCTCTCAAAGGAATTTAATTAATGAACTGGCGTGCAGGCTTTTTTAACCTTCTGCGTTTATTTCATCAATCAGAAGCCCTGAGACTTACATAGAATAGCAGTTTTAAATACCTTTGTTTTTTGCTATACTATAGCACTGTTAATTGAGCAATTTTGAAATCAACCTTTTGAAAAGTGTTTCTGCCCAAGCTTGCATATATTTTAACAAGCACGCTGACTGACAAGCGCCTAAAGTTGGTAATAATGAATATACAGCATTCCATGTCAGTAGTTCGATGTCTTAATGTTTAATAAAATGTTATATAGACATTTGGGAATACTAAAATAATTTATTTTGTTTTCTGCCTTTTTTTTCGTGCACATAAGTGTGAGAATTGTAAAATTGATAAAATATTTAATTTCCTAATAATTAGACAGTTTTACTTGTCCGACGCGTGAATGACGTGATCAGGCCCACGGCAATTTTAATTTTACTTACGGCGGAAGACTACATACAAAATGTGTACACAAGTAGACCTTAAGCAGAGCTTTCAAAAGTGCTCAGTTAGCGCGAACAGCGTATACAGAGTTTTAAATTAATGTTACCACATTTCCAGCGAAAGCTTACAATTTTTTCAGCAGTGCTAAGAAAAACAAAAAGATCAAACGTTGACGTCATATGCGTTTGGATTTCGTATTCCACCATAAACGTTTTACTATTAAAAATAATATGCATAAATAGACTGCAAGTCATTCAGAGGAGATGTAATAAAATTTCAAAGCCCATATTTACGTAAAGGGTTGTGGTAACCAAAAGTTCGGGCCATCTGATTTCGACAAACCTATTTACAAAAACCAGCCGTACAGTACTGGTTCGCTGCGCAGCTGGAACGTGCAATTTGCGGTGCAAAGCAATCAGTCCCGCTGCGCTAAGGCAGGCGGGCTGGGACGGGGCAGCCACGAAGGCCGCCTGCCAGAAGTGGGCCTTCGTCGCCCCGGACAAACCAGCTCCGCCGCCCTCGCGATCGACGACTCGCCTGGGTCACGCGCTCCTTTCTGCAAACAACTGTAGGTGAACTANAGCGCTATGAACATGTGACGCCGCACCTGTTCCGCAAACACAGCTCGCAACAGTGCGCGACACACATTCCCCCCTCCCCTGGATCACCAAGCGTTGTGTGCCCGCCCTCCTCCCGCTGGCACCCACACTCTGTCCGCCGTGCGACGGCCAGTAGTCCCACACGTAAACTAAAGATGGGGTAGACCGATTTCGCTGGCTGCGCACGACCAATCTCCGTGTCCCGACATACGACTTCCAAAACCGGCGTGGAATGGATTTGGGGTTGCAATTCTGTTTAGTAAACAAGTGCTTTGATATGTTTTTATACTTCCGCTAACCAATTTGTAATGCAGTTTGATAAAATTCAAATTGGTAAAAGTATTTTATCACGATAATAGTGCTGGTAATTTAAAAATTAATATATAAACGAATAATAGTCTACCTCATCTTTAGTCTATCGTCCCGTCAGTGTGTACACCCAATCCGCCGTGCCGCATCAGTAGGCCCGCAAGCGCATACACTAGGTCCGCAGTGTGGCAGCAGTAGGCCCACCAGCGTGTACAACCTGTCCACTGTACGGCAGTAGTCAGCCTGCTAGCATGAATACTCTGTCTGTCGTTAAGGCAACAGTATGCCAGCCCGTATGTAGTATACTCTGTTCGCTGTACAGCAGCAGTAGGCCCGTCAGCATGTTCACACTGCCCGCCGTAAAGCTGCAGTACACTTGCAAGCATGTATACTCTGTCGCCCAGGTGGCAACAATAGGCCCGCCAGCGTGTATACTCTGT
Source organism: Clitarchus hookeri (assembly GCA_002778355.1). NCBI lineage: Eukaryota > Metazoa > Arthropoda > Insecta > Phasmatodea > Phasmatidae > Clitarchus > Clitarchus hookeri. The sequence goes on along the minus strand of NQII01002190.1, from coordinate 158,256 downwards.
CCACAGTAAGACAACAGTAGGCCCGCTAGTATGTATACTCTTTACGCCGAAAGGCATCAAAATGTCTGTCAGTGTATATACTATGTCCACCATAAGACAGCAATAGACCCGCTAGCATGTATACCCTTTCCGTCGTAGGACAACAAAAGACCTGTCGGCTTGTATACTCTGTCCGCTATAAGACATTAGTAGGCCCACCACCGTGTACACTCTGTCCGCAGTGCTGCAGGCGTAGGCCCACCAGCGTGTATACTTTATCCGTCATAAAACAGCAGTAGCATGTACAATCTATCCGCGGTAGGGCAGCAGCAGGCCCGCCAGCGTGTAGGCTATACTCTGTCTGTCATGCGACAGCAGTAGGCCCTCCAGTGTGTATCCTCTTTTCACTGCAAGGCAGCAGTATGTCCGCCAGCATGCATACTCTTCTGCCGTAAGGCGTCAGGCAGCAGTAGGCCTACTCTGTCCACCATGCAGTAGCAGTAGACTCGCCAGCGTGCTTATTATGCCCGCTAAATTCTCTTCTGTCCACCGCCTTCGAAACTACAGTTAATTCTATGAGCGCCCTGTAAATGGCATCGAAAGATTGTAAACCGACGTGCTGTAAACTCAAGCAGTCGCACTGAAAATGTTTTTGTCGCCGTTTTCAACACGTAGTGTCGTGCGTGCTCTTCGAAGCTGTGTGACTCCGGCATTTTACGCCTTTACAATGCCCCTGCAGTCACTGTCTATTCCGTTGGAATTGTAACGGCTGCACGACGAAAATACTGCGCGCCAGTTCAACGCCTTGCGCGTAGGGGTGACTGCGCACGAGGCGCGCGTGTCAGTGTCGCCCTTATCGCTCCCACGCTTCCCTGCCCAACAAGCACGCTGGAAAGCTCCAAGTGGGCGGTGCCCTTAAGGCGCCCGTCTACCTGGCGCTTGAACTGCGTTGCAGAGTGTTCCAAATACACGTTTTTCAACGAAACTATTAAGCGTGCGTCCAATGTGATGATCTACTAAAAGAACACACACCTCAGACGAGAGCTGTTAAGTACTTTCAAAATATCACGTACGTTAGAAACATCAATTCAGAGTACTCCAAAACCGCTGAAAACGGCCTTTCCAAGGCGCTGTAGCTCAAAATGCACGCATCAGATACATACAAAACTACTATAGGGGTCCGCACTGAACCTTCCTAAAGACTTCCCACTAATAAAATTATATGGTCACCGCTGAAAGTCCCATAGGTACACGCAGCACGACGAGAAAACTGCACGCCAGTTCAGAGCCTTGCGCTTAGCGGCGATGGCGTACTTGATGCGCGTGGCAGTGTCGCCCTTATCGCTCCCGCACTTCTCGGCCTAAACGTGGGAAAAAAGTTCCAGGTAGACGGGCGCCTTAAGGAGAATCCCTGGTAAACGAAACTAGACGCCTCAAGGTCACGTCCGGTTATAACGGAGCATTGCGCCGGCGATGGAAAATAGAAGCTCCGTGTGTGTTATTGGAAAACCAAAGAACATATTATGCCTACTTAAAAAAAAAAAATCGTATAGTGTTTTTAACGATAAAGTACCGAACATATTTCTGCAAATGTCTAAAGTTGTAACAATGGCATCACGAATAATGAGCAATTATTTTTCCCCAAGCGAAAAAATGTGCAAGCGCGATTAGCAATTTATGTACCATGTAAAACAAAATAAGGAAATTGTGAGCCGTGACCACGCTTGGACGAAAACGACTAACGAAAATTGCTAATAACTATTACGATATTGCAATTGATGCGTAGCTCACACGTTGTCTTCAAAACGTGTATGGTAACCAAAACTGATTAGATCTCGATAATAATGATAATTTCTAAACTAAGAAAAAAAAATACCACAAAGAAAGTTACTTTCCCTCGCAAGGAGATCGACGGTATCAGAAAACGATCTATATATCCGTGGGTATTTTAAATTTTCGAATTATGAAACGACAACTACGACGCTTGGGAGACGGATTAAGATTTATTGTACGTTTTGTGTTACGGAAGTAAGATTTCGCTTTTAATTATTTATGAAACTTAAAAAGTCTAAAGCGAAATTTGGCTTAGTTTATATGAATGTAGAATTATCTCTGATGGATGTCAGTTCTTAAGGCTGCAAGATCGCTTGCACACTAAGACTTAAAATGTCACCCAATGCCCTGAGCGTTCTAATGTTATCGGTTTTACTGCCTTCTACGTAATTGACTGCTGCAGGAGGATTTATTTCGGGTCGTCACGCACACTTTGCTCCGTTACACTGTCAGAAAAAATGTCCGTAAAATTACGGAAAATACCGGTTACAAATTATTCAGATATCTGCGTTAAATAACGGTCTCTTAGTTTTTTTTTTTCAATAACGCTCTAGCCGTAAATTTTACATACTGTAAATCTCCGTGAATTCACGGGACGTGTCCACAATCTCGCAAGTTTAATTTTTTTTAATCTGCTCTTTATAAAAAGAGGTAACAAAAAAAGTTTTACTTTCGTTATATGGGTGATTCACTGTGTATAAAACGACTATTAAATATAAATAAAAAAATCTTCTCCGGCAGCAGAATTTGAGGGGGAAAAAAAACAGCCCAACACTTTACTCACTCACCTACCACGCATTTAAAATAAATTTTGTTGTAAATACGGAATACGCGACAAGCATTAGCTGCAGTTTTGCCAACCGCGTTTAACTGCCGTGCCTTGCAATTTTACGACTTCGCGCGTTAAGTTTCTCCGCGTTCACGAAGAGCTTTTTACGTCTTCTCTCGCTTTAATGCCTGAACCGTATCACGAGGGTTCATGGTGGGTATAGGCTGTTTATGGTAAAGTGAGCACTTTTGAGACCCTAGTTACTTTTTCTCTTTCAGCCATGTTTTATCCTTTAACAGTATTTTAAAATAAATATTGTCATGTAAGTAATGAACAGTGTATACAGAATGATTCTAAAATCATGGGACAAACATTGAGGGGTGGTAGAGCTCACTAAAACAAACAATTATTGTATAGGAATATATGGGCGGAAGTGACGCGTTGAGGCACAAACACAAAAGCATAACACATGAAATGCAACACATTGTTTATTTACAACGTCGCCGCTAAATGCCTTTTTACAGCAATGTTGTTAATAATTGCTGAAAATTGCTACCACCGACAGTAATGCAAGCTTGGTAGCGTCGGTGGAGTGATTGGCGAACAGATTCAAATACGCCGGGTATTTCACGCACGCCACCATTGTCAGCCAATCACGCCATATGCAGAGGTCGCCAAGCATGCGTGACTGTTGGTGGATGCATTTCCAGCAACAGTTCTAACATGTTCTGTACGGAATCACTCGTTAAGTATGCTGCTAATGAACATAGTATGTTTCCGTTAATGTGTTATGTTTTTGTGTTTGTGCCTCAACGCGTCACTTCCGCCCATATATTTCTATACAATAATTGTTTGTTTTAGTGAGCTCTATCACCCCTCAATGTTTGTCCCATGATTTTAGAATCACTCTGTATATTACACCCCACTTGGAAGTTAACGCCGAAGGCTAAAATAAAATATAATTATTTCAAATTACAGGGCTTTAAGAAGTGCTTACTGTATCGTGAATAGCATATAGAAGTCTGAGAAACAGCGTCTTCTGTACCTTATGTGTATTGCCAGGCGAATGTCGCTACAATTATCTGTCCAATTTTCCATGCTGTAAACAAGACATAAACGTAAGATAGCATATCGTATAAGAATATAGCGTATGGTGATATTAAATGTAGTCCTACGGTTGCTCCTCTCCAAGTTATAAAAGACGTAGATATAATTATAAAAAAATAATATAATAAAATATAAAATATATATATCATATGGCCAACAGCATTAACTTCTCGCAGAAACTTCTTGCTCATTATTATTTTTATATTTTATTGCTCATTCCACATTTATAATCATTAATAGCAATAGGAAAGTAAAAACGTTACTTATTAACCCTTCCTTCCTTTGGCCCCACAGCAGGGCATATTGAAATAGTGTATATACTTTATAAGGAGTTTAATCTTCTATTATAAAAAAATACCCTCTGTGTTTAGCCTACCGAAAATACTAATATGTATTCCTTTCCGCCTATTAGTCTTGTAGGAGTTAGATCATAACACACCGAATGCCTACGAATATCCAACCTGTTATAATATCGTTTGTAAAATGGGAACTGTATTCGTCAGGGTTGCCACCGTTTAAATATTTGAAAATCCCCTGGCGTTTTTCCCGATTTCCTGACAAAAATATTTTTTCCCCTGACCTTTTTAAAAGATTTTTTTCTGTTAGGTCAGATTACTTTTCATTACAGCACACTTCTGCACCAAAATCCTACTCTGATCGTATAAAAATTTACAGTTAAAACCAGAACAGCAATTGTCAAAACTACATACTTTAAACAGTTCCGGTAGTGGTGGACGAACTGTCTAATACAGATTGCAAATCACTTAATTCCCTGTCATTTAACTGCCGTCTTCAGAATTCCATGACATTTCCCTGATTTCCCTGACAGCTTTCACATTTCCTGACACTTCCCTGTTTCCCAGGTTTTCCAGATGAGCGGCAGCCATGATTCGTAGTTAAGTGTTGTGCTAGAGGCTTGGTTCACAATTGACAGCATAGCGGTAACCACAGAATATAAGGTCGTGTGCACAGGAATTGGCCGTTATATTTTCGAACCTATTGATCCACAACTGCGCATGCCAGGCGGTGCGCATGAGAGCTCCTGACACAGCACGCAGAGGAAATGGTTACATTTCACTTCTCGTGCAGGCGCATGGGACAATAGCCAATCAGAGCAGCGTACAAAATTATCGACGAAGTTGCTTATTTGAAATGGAAACAAACATTTATGATGCAGAAACGATATAAATTTAGAGGAGAGAAGAGGTGGCTGTGTGCAAGCAGAATTTTTTTTAAGGTTATCCACGCGTTAATAGGCTATTCACAGTAAAGTGAGCACTTTTGAAAGCCCTCTCTTCTGGAATAACATTCAATAAATATATATTATTGTAGCCATAGACGTTAACTTCCGAGTGCGGTGGAATATACATACACTGTTTATTACTTAGATGGCAATATTTACTTGAAAAAGTTGGTTAAATTATAAAAAAAAAATGGTTAACAGGAAAAAGTAACTTAGGGCCTCAAAAGTGCTCACTTTACTCACTGGCTAAAAATAATACATTAAATATTCAATTGTGAATTAATTTCGCATAATAATTCTGGTCGTATGAATGTTCTAGTGTTATGGGGGCCTGGGTGCCTGAGTGGTTGAACTGCTCGCCTCCCACCAAGGCGAACCGGGTTCAATCTCCGGCCGGTTCACTCTGGATTTTCGCAAGCGGGAATCGTGCCGGACGACGACGCTGGTCGGCGGGTTTTCTCGGGCATCTCCCGTTTCCCCCGCCCTTTTAATTCCAGCGCTGCTCCATACTCACCCCACTTCACCATAATCGGCTCTCGAGACCTCGCTGTTAAGAGCCGCTCGCATCTCTTCACTCACTCTAGTTTTATGTTCCATTCTGTGAGCTCAAGAATTTTGGTTGGGAATCCACCATAACGTTAGTTATCCGACGGTTGAAAAGATCCGGCTGGGGATGAGGAAAAGAAGGTAGGTAGCAACGAAAGCTCGTCTTGATCTTATTTCGCCCGTCGTGCTGCAGGAAAGAAAACTGGTGTGGCGAGTGGGGTTGTGCGGGAGGCACAGATTAGGTGGACTCGAGGTGCTGCAACCGCGGCCAAGGTCATGGTGCACATAACGTTCCGCGAATTGGCTACACCCGACACCGCTGGACTGTGGGTCTCATTCCATAGAACAAAGATGAGGTAGACAGCTTATTCGTCTTCTGCGCATGTACCCAACATTGACCAACCCCAATCATACACAACTGTCAAAGTTACATGGTCAACAGTGATGAACGTGCTTGTTCATATCTTAATTTTTAAACGGCAATCACAATTATATGAATAAAACACTTTTACCAATTTAAATTTAATCAAACTGCATTACAAATTGGTTAGAGAAAGTATACATACAACTCAAAGCATTTTTTTTTTTACAAATCAATTTTCTAACCTCAAATCCAAACCACGCCGTCTTCGCTAGACGTGTTGGCAGAAAAGCAGTTCAATGTTGGGACACGGAGATTGGTTGTGCGCAGCCAGCGAGATCGGTCTACCTCATCTTTAGTCTACGTCTCATTCAGGGTCAATCATCGCAGCGCGCAGTGCACTCGCGTCCGCGAGCTTCGCGTGAAAAAAAAAACACTCTATAGAGCAAGTGCGTGACATACGTATCTGAAGCTGAGCACCGTGCTTGTATAGTCTATAATCCATTCACGGTTACTTCACACTTTTTTGCAGTCCTGCTAAAGTTCTATTTCCAGGATATTCCTCCGCCTCGTGCAAACTAAGTTTAATTAAGTTTGGGAAATTACACCGAAGGACAACGCACCGCATTCGTGCGCACTCAGATGTAATAACATTTTGCATGAGAACTATTTCTTACTAAGCGTTACCAACACACATGTTTTCTTACTGTTTTGATTCGCATCGATTATAAATGAAACACTATAATTTATAAACAAAATATAAGTAAAAGTGCAATAGACCTATAACAAAAAATGAGAACATTTTATGTTTACATAAGTACTAAACGCTTGTGATATGTGACATATTTAGGAAACAACCAAACACGTTATACATAGGGTGATTTTTCCAAAGTTTGATTGAATGAGTGTGAAGAAACCGCGAATAGACTATAGACTCCCTTTCCGATAAGATGCGTTGCTTGTATTTCCCTTAAGATTTTCGGTGAGTATGAGCCGAAATCAGAAATCTTCAATTCACTTATTGCATATTTTTGAGTTTTCACTGACAAAAATTTTACAAAGTTCACATGTTTGTGACTTTAATCGATATATATATAGACGAGATCTTTCGTTTGACATCAAAATCGGCGCTCTAGCTCACCGGAGTCGCGAGATATACTGCCCGAAAATTCTCGTCCGTGGCCAAAATGAGCACCTGTCGCCGCGGGCCCCCACCAGTGCCTCGCGCCTGCGCGTCGCCAACTCTAGGGCATGCTCGCATCGTAGTAATATACCTGATCGAAGGAGACCACATTTATTTCAATCGTGTTATTAGTCACGAAGTTATCGCCGTTTCAGTCCTCCTGATACATAATGTGTCGGTATAATTTTAAAAAACATATTCACGTAAAAAAAATATATTAATGTCAAATTTATTTTAAATTTCAAATAGACAAGTCACACGCGGAATTTAACGGGGAATTTACTGTCGACTGCAAACTACGCCACGTCGGATAACGTATTACTTCAACATTTCTGAGCATAAAGTTCATACAAACTTATAAATCACTTGTTAATTTACTTTAGAAGGTTTGCCTGAAGATAATTATTCCCACAGTCAGATTTCATTCATTGCCTTCAGAATCAACAATGTATAGTCTACACTTCAAACCACTCACAGTAAGACGTACCAGCGAGTGCTTTTTACGAGGCTATGCTGGTGTTCACTACGTGCTCTGGAGTTGAGGTTCTTAATTAGGCAAGAGCTGTGACCCCCTTCCCCTTTTAAGATAAGTCACGGACTCCATAAGTTTTCGTAACTGGGTAAAAAGTTGACTTGTACCAATCTTTGACTATGACAAGTTGTAAAAAAAAGTATGGCAATCCCAGCGGCAGCTATTCGGGGAGTCTATGTTAGTGACGTCACGGACCTCTAATGTTCCTCTGCTATAGAACGATATAAAGGTCACACACAATAAAAACGACAATGTTTCATTGAGCGGGGTACGGGGGCCGCGGTGGTGTAGTAGTCAGACTACTCGCCTTCCACCTAGGCGATTCCCAGCGGGGGGCGCTCCTCGAACCGTGCCAGACGAAGCCGCTGGTCGGCTGGTTTCCTCGAGCATCTCCCGGCGCTGCTCCACACTCGCCTCCTTTCACCGTCATCGACTCTGAAGGCCCCCAATCTCTCCAGTACCCTCCATTCCAGAGCGGAGCACGTGATCGACGGGAGACCGCGGTGGCTGAGCGGTTGGACTGCTCACCGCCCACCGAGGCGAACAGGGTTCATTCCCTGACCGAGTCACTCCCGGAATTTTCGCAAGTGGGAATCGTGTCGGGACGATGCCGCTGGTCGGCGGATTTCTCGGGGATCTCTCTTCCGCCGCAGCTCTTGCATTCCGGTGTTGCCTCACCTCATTGGCTCTCAAGACCTCATCGTTTAAGAGCCGCCCAGATATCTCAACTCAACAACATAACCGAAGGAGTGCTAAGAGCGACGGTGATTGGTTCTCTTTACTGGACTGAAGGAGCTACTGGGAGACGACACCGTCAACGTGCGAGGACGCGGCTGCAGATCCCAGTCAGACGGTCGCTGGCTGGGACGCCGCCCCCTCGCGCACTTGTGAAAGACGCCGCCAGTTGTAAGAGAAACTGGCTGGGTGTAGATGAGGAGGGGGGAGGGGGCACCACTGTAACGAGCGCCTTGTTGCCGGAGGCCGCGGAGGTCAGCTGATACCACGCGTGACCTCCTGGAGGAGAACGGCCGCGTGCGGCCCACTCGCGCCGTGGGCGTCGACTCTCACCACGTGCGGCTCTGGTGCGCGCGTTCGGGCGAAGAGCGAGAACAGATTTGGGCGGACGTGTGCAACCACAACAAATTAATTATTTTATATTTGTACCAAACACTGTTCAACTTGTACGCGTTGTATATGATGACATTTTTCTAGAATAAATTTTTTTTTACAATTTAAATTTTTTTAATAATTTGAAGTCAAATGCAAAATTCTTCTGTTTTGATGCAGCCGTAATAACAAATATTAACTAAGTGTTACAGATGAAAAATTTATGAAGTTAAGTAATCCCATGGGCGTGAAACATGTTATCAACAAATAACAAGCCATATACATATTTTTAAAAAAATGTTAAATATAAACAAATTTTAGCAAAAACCTTTTTTTAATGCATGAACCGTTATTTTCTGATTATGTCAAGCAGTAACCCACGGCATTACTTTATGTTGTAAATTTTTTCATCTGTACAACATAGTTAATATTTTGTTATTACGGCTGAAACGAAACAGAAGAATTTTGTATTTAATATCAAACTATTCAGTAATATAAAGTGTGCATTTTTTTATGTGATGAAAATGTCATCTCATACAATTTGCACGAGTTAAACAATGTTTAGTACAATTATAAAATAAATAATTCTTCGACAGGTGATTTGCACACACGGAGCAGCTCTCGCCGAACGGCTCTAGGCCGCTTTCACTATTGAACTGGACAACCCCACCCCTTCGTGCAGCGGCAATGGACTCTCCTGACGCATTTTGGACTTCTGCGCATTATTTTCTCATTTGTATTTCACTATAGCAACCAATTAACAAGCGACCTCTGCTCGAGCATATAAAGGACAGTGGATCTAGCTTGGCGTCGTCTTATAACGCAAAATGGTAGGGTCTCTACTTCTGTATACTTACCTCTTCTGAAGTCTCGCCACTCGGGAAGTCGCGCAACGTGTCAATCATTGGACGCATCAGTAAACAACACGAAACTGAAAGAGGGGGTACAGGGGCGTCATTTAACCCTTCCAGGCCCACTTTAATTTACGGTTCCGGGTGTGTGCAAACAAAAACTTTTATGATGCGTGCTGCACTTAAGTCAACACAACACTTGTTCCGTTGTCATAGTCAAATAGCTGTAGGCCATATGTTCGGCTACATTATTACGAATCAATTATGACCTAGACCAGTAAGACGGTTCGCAAATCATTTACCCACAAGTAAGACCATTGGTAATTGAGCTTCGCGGTGTGCAGCACAGACCATAAATAAATTACACACACGTGCGTAATGTACACAATTGTGTACGCTGGGTTTGAATGGATTGAAATACGACTTGACGGGAAATCTTTCCGCGAAAATCGGTTGGCCCTTCACTACAAGGTTTTCCCTATACGGCCGTACCACACTTGAGCGCACTGGACCGCGTAAAGCTGTTAATGGGAATACCGCCAGGCCTAGTATTTTAAACGTGAAATAAGGAAATGCGCGGAACGCGGTAGGCATGTATGTAAAATGTAGCTTCTGTGATTTTAACTTCATTTCGGACACAGCGTGGTGGGTCGTCAAAATTGCAAATTTCCCCGTGGTAACTGAGAAATAAAAAGAGCCGATTTAGATCTCGTTTGCTTGGGATGGCTAACGTAAAGTTAGAAAGCAGTGCTCCGGGTATAACCTTTTAATATGTATCGGCCACCTGGAGGGGAGGTTTTGGTGATGCCAGCGCCGGTTCCACCGGGAACTTTGTCCACCTCGTCAGCGACGGCCGAGACAATGACGTCACTTGAAGTGTCAAATACTGCTATCCTTGCACTCCCGCCCATTGTTTTCGAACTCAGTGCTTCAGACACGTGGGTAGCAGGTCAAAAACATCAGTGGTGAGGCACAGAATTGCAGAAGTTGTTTTCAAACTTTCCTCTACCACAGATCGCTACATACATAAGCATAGCAGTCTACCTACCACCTGTCTTTCGACATCTCTTCAATTTAAGTACCGAATTGTAAAAATTAATTTTAAAACCCATTACAATTCATTATCATAAAATAAACTCGCACGCACTTAATTATAAGGTAAATAAATAACTGGACACAACAATAAAAACAATTGAATATACCTAATTATCAAAATTTAGAGCTGCATTCTTTTGTTTCACCGATGGAAATACTTGATGGGCATATCCGCACAACGTCTCGCGGACCACCTGAGATCTCCCCGCGGACAACCAGCGGTCTGCGGATCACAGAATATGAGAAACACTGGTTCGACTCCCGACTGGGTCGCTCCCGGATTTACGCAAGTCGTAATCGTGCCGGACGATGCCGCTGGTCGGCGCGTTTTCTCAGGAACCGCCCTTCCCCC
>NQII01002190.1:115095-147247 GCA_002778355.1 Clitarchus hookeri | reverse complement strand
CCCGTCGGCTCTGGAGACCCCCGGTGATGCGAGCCGCCCAAACCCCGTCGACCCACGGAACCAGCGGGTTGAAGCCTGGTCGGCACACGCAAATCAACACCGGCATCGCCTCTACACGCAAGGTAATGAAATGGCCTGCAAATATTTCCTTCGCACAGCGAGCTTTAAGAAGTGGCATTATTTTATTGAAGGGAAGTTTTAAACAAAGGTTTCAAACAAAGCAATCTGGTAGTCGTTCCTGCGTCGTCCGAAGAGTATATTATTCATTTCGTAGATTAAATCGTTTAGCAGTTTCGTATATACAGGACGATTCTATAATCACGGGACAAACATTGAGGGGTGGTAGAGCTCACTAAAACAAACTATTATTGTATAGGAATATATGGGCGGGAGTGACGCGTTGAGGCACAAACACAAAAATAACACATGAAATGCAACACAGTGTTTATTTTCAACGTCGCCGCTAAATGCCTTTTTTACAGCAATGTTTATAATAATTGCTCAAAATTGCTACCACCGACAGTAATGCAAGCTTGGTAGCGTCTGTGGAGTGATGCTGATGCTGATGCAGCAGGTCACTGGCGCGCCGTTTGACTGCCCTCAACTATCGCCACCATTGTCAGCCAATCACGCCATATGTAAAGGTCGCCAAGCGTGCATTACTGTTGGTGGATGCATTTCCAGCAACTTTTTTTAACATTTTCTGTACTGAATCACTCGTTACGTATGCTGCTAATGAACATTTTATGTTTCCGTTAATGTGTTATGTTTTTGTGTTTGTGCCTCAACGCGTCACTTTCGCCCATATATTCCTATACAATAATTGTTTGTTTTTGTGAGCTCTGCCCCCCCTCAGTGTTTGTCCCATGATTTTAGAATCATCCTGTATATACAAATATATATATATATTTTTTTTACGTATTTATGGGGGGGAATATCTTGTCGTCAGTAGTCAATAGAAACGCATATTGTTTGTGCGATCGTGCAGAAGCAGGGAAGTTAATCGACCATATTAATCGACCATATTAATCGACGATATTGCGGGAAACGTTTACTGAATGATGTGTCTCAACGTAGTGTACACAATGTCCGAAAGTTTTCGTTACTTATTTTCTGCCACGCATGTATTAAGCTATGATCCCATTTCGTTGGAACAATGAGGTATGTGATACTCTAAAGCAAAAATTTTCGTAATTAATCTGCAAACAACTCAGCCGAGTGGAAAACATGATCATCCAATTATACAAGGATAAACCAGCCATATTGTTACCGAAGATATGTTGACTCAAAGACTTCCGCGATTTTTAAGTGCCTCTAACTATAACCCACGCGAAAGAATAATCAAGGAATTTCTTTATAGTCATTTCGGAAAACCGTGATAAAACCAAAAACATGATGGCAAGATTAGGAATCAAACTCAGGTCCTCTCGAAAGCGAGTAAAGAATGTTACTATTTCGCCGACTTGCCTACAAAACACAGATTTCAAACAGGCTGCATGCAACACTAGGTAAACTTAAAAGGCTGTACGTGTATCACGGTGGTGCCGGAAAAGGCTAAAGACGGCCGGGGCATCCCGGTTACAGTAAGCTTCGAGCCGAGAGAATGTATCGACTGGTGCTCAGAAAATCCTGAGTTAAACCGAGACTTAGGCACGAATCACGACCAGTCCGGTTTTTTGCGCCATATGGACGTCGCGACTCTGCGAGCTCGAGCACAGAAGATGTAGCACGGTCACAGTGACTGCTTGACTCATTCTGACCCAGCGAACACAGTTGTGTGTATTACGCACGTGCAGGCAGTTTTTGGTCTGTACTGCACACTGCGGTTCTCAGTGACCGATGATCTTACCTGTGGATATAAATGATCCGCAAGCCGTCTTACTGTTCTCAGTCATGATTTGTTCGTATTACTGTAGCCGATCATACAGCCTACACCTCGTTGGCTGTGACAACGAAACAAGTGTTGCGTAAACTTAAGTACAGCAAGAATCATAATTTTTTTTTGTTTGCAACACGCCTGAAAACGTAAATTAAAGTGGCTCTGAAGGGGTTAAGAATATTCATGAGTCGTAAATTATTGTATACCTTTTTAGCGTATTATATATGTTTTTCCGCTGTAACTTGCAAAAATAGTTCGAAAAAACCGTGACAGTAATAAAAAATTACTTTTAAAAAACTAGTACAGGTGTGGCTAAATTACGAGTGACAAGACGTCGGGTGGCGGTGTCTGTCGGGTCGGTGAAAGTTNTATATAATTTTCTCGTAGCACAGGTGCAATTTTTTTTTTCAGATCATTGAGAACGTGTAGTTAAAAATAGTTTTATGTGTATAAAAGCTGTTCACGGGTAAACTGAGAACTTTCGAAAGCCCTGCGTAAGATCCTCTCGTATGCGCATTGTGTATTCTTCCACCATATGTAAATAACACTGCCATGGGCCCGATAACTTTATTCATGCACCGGCCAAGTGAAACTGGAATTCTTAAAAAAAATTAAATATATTAAAAGTTACATGATGCTGACACTTACCTGCATTAAAAACAGATAGAGAAATAAATAATTCCAGAATTACAAAATGTTTAGCAACACTTTTAATTTTACGTTAAGACATGGAACTATTTTTCCTCCGACGTTACCAACTTAACTGGGCGCATGCCAGTTAGTGTGCCCGTAAAATTATGTGCAGAAAGGGATAGCGACATTTTTTCACAGGTTGATTTCAAAAGTTCTGAATTAACCGTGAACAGGCTATAGTTGCCTGNGGGGGGGGGGGAGGAGGCGGAGGCAGGACATCGCATCGCACGTCTCCGAATATTCCACGCTACAAACACTCCGGGCCAGTAAACCGGCCCGCACATCACCTGCTTCCCGACATTCCTGCCCTGGCTGACCGAGCCACTCGCGCCACTAATTACGAAAGGAGGAGGGGGATGGGGAAGCTTTTCGTTTCTGCTACGTACGCGGCCGAGACACAGGCAAGAAACAGGCAAGTGCGCAGAGGAGAAACGGCGTCGTGGATCCTTTAATGTAAGCGAACTCGGCCGCTCATTGTCCTAGCGAAGCTGTGGAAACAGGCCTGTGGTCTGATTGGCTATTGCACGTAATGGACAGTTGGGGTTTTCCGTCCGGTAAGTCAGTCTCCAGGAGCTGATTGCGTTGGGACTGGAGAATTTCGCGAATTCATTTTAGGACACGCTAGACTTCAAACACGTGTAAGTTTCTCATATGCTTGCAACTGGACCGCTGTTTATTATACAAGTCCCATGTGGACTACGGGCCAATAACAGACCTGCAAGGGAACAAGCACCGAATCCCGTGCCACTTGGTACGAGGTAAAACTAGCTACACACTGGAACGTCAGCCGATGAACACAAAGCTGAGGCTCTAGAATACATAGGATAGTGGAGTCTAGCCTGTAGGTCGTTTAAAACGCTCAATTTTCTTGTCCCTAGTGATTGGTGAACGACGTTCCGCCATATTTGTTGGCCAATGAGGCCGTTTTTCTGGCGTGTGTGGCTGGAGTTCGTAACACATACACGCCGCCGTTTCACCTCTTGTATTTTTAAGTGCTCTGTGATTCAGGTAAGGGAATCACCGTGTCCGCAGTGATTATAACTGTAACGCGGTTAAATAAAAGAGTAAAAATGCGGTAGGCCGACCTTCGTCTTCTGCAGATGTAACCAACATTCACTCGCCCGCGGCCAAAACTACTGTCAAAGTAACGTGGGCAAACAGTGATGAACGGTTTTGTTTACATTTGAATTTTCAACAGCAGAGGGCGTCCACTGAAATTACACCTTGGAATTCCCTGACCTTTCTTTGTTTTCCCAGGCGGAATATTAGCGTTTTCCTTCACTAATTTTTAGGACCAAAACTTTTACACCGTTAACAGAACAAACATGCTATAATTGAAGTTTAATTTAACTACACTGCAACAGACCAAGCAAGCAGGGCCAACATTTTATTCAACTCATCGATATTTCTTGTGTTATACGCTATTGACGTAACACGAAAGACCATTACAAACACATAAATACTTTATTTTGTTTGTCATTTGGCAAATATGTATTATTATTATTGCCAGTCCACAACTTAACAATTGAAATTTCAAAACACATATGCCCACAACTACATTAACCTCTATTCACACAACAAACAACTTTTGCAGAGTAGCAGTTATTTACATTTTCCCTGACCAAGGTGAAAATTGCCTGAAATTTCCCTGACTTTTACCCTGTTACATGAAATTCCTTGACTTATCCCTGCTTTACATGTTCACCCTGAAGAGACCAACCCTTTTATGTGAATATAATACTTTGAATAACGTGAATATATTCTAAAGGCTGTTCACTGTAAAGTAAAAATTTTCGAAATCAACGTTTAAAAATATTTACTACCCGTAACTACATAACACACTGGCATGCAAGCTCCCAGTTAAGTTGGCAGCAAAGTAAGAAATGTAAATCTATTTTTAAATGTATCATACTTAAAGGTCATCGGCATTATTACAAGTGACGTGTTGCAAGTCATTTCAGAAGAACAGGTGTTCGAAGAGGTGTTATGGTGAGTTAATACCAAGGTGCGGGATGTCTGTGCGCAGTTTCTCAAGAAATGGAGGTCCGCGGTGATGTAGTGGTTAGACCACTCACCTCCCACCTAGGCGAACCGGCGGGGTCTCTTCCGGATTTTCGCACGTGGGAATCGTGCCGGACGATGCTGCTGGTCGGCGGGTTTTCTCGGGAATCTCCGGTTTTCCCCGCCCCTTCACTAGGGCACTGCTCCATACTCACCTCGCTTCACCCGCATCGGCTCTCAAGACCTCGCTGTTAAGAGCCGCCCAAATCCCTTCACTCACTCAAGAAACGGTTCCATCCAAACAATGTTTTGGGTATTCGCTGCTTTGCGAATGCTCACAGCTACGCTTCGCTGGTAGAAGCAGCTGAAAAGTACATTCAGCAATACTTCTGTGAACAACGTTGTGGAGTGGAGTGGAGAGATTTGGGGGGCTCTTAACAGCGAGGTCTTGAGAGCCGATGAGGGTGAAACGAGGTGAGTATGGAGCAGCGCCGGAATGCAAGTCCGAGAAACCCGCCGACCAGCGGCATCGCCCGGTACGATTCCCACGTGCGAAAATCTGGGGGAGTGCCCCGCCGGGAATCGAACCCGGTTCGCCTAGGTGGGAGGCGAATAATCTGACCACTACACCACCACGGCCCCGTTTTTAACAACGGTGTACTGAGTGTGTCATTTATAAACGTACATATTAGAGCAAGAACTTATGTATTAGTAATACATTTACAATAATAACAATTCCACGGTCTTAAAACAGTACTTAAAGAATACAGAGATTAAACGGCTTGTTATTCTGCGAACTCCAGCAGCATGCACCAGCAAAATTACGTCATTGACCAGCAAAATGCCTGAACAGCGCCTGGTCACCTACCTGCCGATCGAAAGCCCAGCCAATTAGGGGAACCCTTCTTTCGCAGCACTCGGTAGCCAATCCGATACAAGGGCCTATCCAGAGCTTCGCGCAACCAACCAGGGAGCGGGTACGCCCACATAAAAGGAAACGCCACGCCATTTCACTTCTGTATGATTGCCTATTCTGTGATGATGAGCTGTGGACCAGACCCACCAACCATTAGAAAAACTGCCAAATGCAACGTCGAGAAGTGAACCCGGATTACCCGGGTGTAAGATGGCAACTCTAACCTCTATACCTCCTCGGGTGATATCCACCTGCAGATATTTTAATGTAACTATACTGGGTAGGGCCCAACCAGACAGCACGTGAAGGAGAATGAATGTGCTTGAGTGACCTTTGAAAGAAGTTCAACGGAAGCCTATCTAGCGGAGCTATTTCGGTTAACTCGGTTAGATAACCATGTTTACCCGAATCCGATTATTTTCAACTGCTTCAGGTGGGGTGGTGTACGTAGAGTTGAGATACATTAGGAGAGCGCTTTTTACGAGGTCTTCACCCGAGGGGTGTGAAAGTCAGGTGTAGGTGGGGCAGCGACGGAATGAAATGGTTGGGAGATGATGGAGCACGCTGAGGAAACCCGCCGACCAATGGCAAGGTCCGCCACGTTTCCCACATGCGAAAATTGGGAGTGGCCCCGCCGGAAATCGAACCCGGATCAACGTGGTGACTGGCCTGGGGAAGGTGGGATTGTGTGGTGAAGGGAGGGGGAGGGGGGTCGGCTGGTGCACCAACCACACAACCACTGCAGCACCTCTAGTTAAACTAAAAAAAATACTTTAAAATGTCATCAACTAATACTTCCAACAATCTAACAAAATATTATCGTTCCATCACGGTCGACCTTTGACGTTACTGTCATTTGTATTGCACGGGATATAAAAATGACACCTTTTTAACTTCCACCTCGATGAAAAAAAACGTCGTTAACTTGTTATGCCTCGCACGTTATTCCCGGACTTATTCAAACCGGCCTGTAGTCGGAGAGGGTTAACTCATTGAACCTAGCTGGCAGTTTGGGAAGAAGTAGTAGTATTTCTAGACCGAGACTGGACAATATTCGGAACGGGTCAAGTTCTTGGCGCACTCACACTGTGTTAATCCGGTGTATAGAAATGAGGAACTGAAATGTATATATACATATTTTTTATTTTTTTCGCTGTACGTCTAGAGCAATTAGTTACACCTTTAGAAAAATTGTTTTTAAATTACGTTACAATCGGCCTATCACTTTTCCTATGTTTCTGTGTCACAATGCTGTTCTTTCTCTTTGCTTTTCAGTGAATTAATGTAATGGCTGGATGAATACTGAAAGCAGTTAAAAAAATATATATAAAAAAAGGAGCAGGGAATACAAAAAAGAGAGTCGTGAATAACTAAACAAAATTTTTGGTCATTAAAATTATTCCAAACTAGGTGGAGATTTGGTAGAGAACTTAATTCAGTTATTTTTTGTTGTTCTAAGGTGCTTCCGAAAAAGCTTGCCCGCTATCTAAATATTACGTGGTAGTCATCATTAAAAAAATACAAGAAGCTAGCCGCGAAAGTACGTCATTCAAGGGGCCGCGGCGGTGTAGTGGTTAGACTACGCGCCTCTCACATAGGCGATTCCAGGCGGAGTCGCTCCCGGACTCTCGCATGTGGGAATCATGCCGGATGATGCCGCTGGTTGGCGGGTTTTCTCGGGGATCTCGCGTTTCCCCCGCCCTTGCATTCCGGAGCTCCTACATGCTCACCTCGCTTCATTCTCATCGGCTATCAAGACCTCGATGTAAAGAGACGTTCAATCTTTCCACTTCACTACGTCATTCATTCCATAAGAGGAGTTGAATACTGACGAAACCTCACAGAATTGCCTAAAATATTAAAAAATGATCATTTTTATGTTAAAAGAAAGCCATGGTTATAGCTACAATAACCTGTAGATTCGTACTGGCATAAATCGGAGGCGTTAAAAAGACAATTTTAAACTAAATTTAAAATTTAAAATCATCAGGTGTTAACAACACATTGGCCTTTTATGCAAGAAACACGCTACAATTTCTATTCACGAACATTTGCAAACTGTGCGTGTGTTTGCAAAAAAAAAACAGCATACCCTCAATGCATTTATGGGAAATTCTCAAGTAAATCACGTGACGATGTACATCCCAAACACATACTTTTACGTTAGTCTTGCTATCATGTCTACGCCTTTAAAAAGCTTGCATGAATCTTAGCCAAAATATCGTCCACGTTTGAGTAAGTGAATCGCCACACGTAACCAATTCTAAAAAATAAATTTATTTTCACGTGTAATCGCGTACGGAATGCAGTGATATGCGGGTCGAGCATCATACGTTCGCGAACTTGGTGACCGCGTATGCTGCGAGAACAATAATAACCTCCTTGTGGGTAGCGTGGGATAGAGGAGAAGAATGCTGAACCCGTTGTGCCATTCACACGCGAGCAACAAGGCAACAGTTTCACACACACGTGACGTCAGCTGCTGAACAGCACTTTTTGATTACTGATGCGTCAAGCAGAAGTAAACGCGAAACAGTTGTGAGCAAACAATGGCGCGCCAATTTAAATTCTTTCTTCTTTAATGGCGAGCGATGCCCTGCATAGTGCTAAAATGTTGACGTACATAAACATAATTTTAAAAAAAATCAGAATTTTACTCTTAGCTTATAATTTCCCTCTCAACTTTTTTTAATATACAATTCCCACCCACTTCTAATGTTAATTAATTACTTGCACCTTTATATATTTTTATCGTATTAGACCTACCAAAAACAGTACAAAATAAACCACAATATACATATAATAAAAGAAGCACATAAATTCTAGCAATAATTGTTCACTATTTAAACAGAAAAAATATCACTATGGTAAAAGCCGTCCAATTATTTAACAAAAAAAAAAGGAATTAAAAGTTTTGATGTCTAATTCTTAAGTAATCTCTTATCTGAAATACGGCTGTAAGAAAACTCTCGAGAAGGATACATTTTAACACGCAGAGATGACGATAATGTAGGCGACGAAGTAAAGGTTTCTACTTTTCTTTATCGATCCATACCATAAATGCATATGAATGCCATAGTGGCGAAAAAATGGTTATTATATGGCCTGGCGGGCTGACACGCCAAAAATGGCAACGACACTTAACATGTCCAAGATTGAGTGAGTGAAGAGATTTGGACGGCTCTTAACAGCGAGGTCTTGATCGCCGATGAAGGTGAAGTGAGGTGAGTATGGAGCAGCGCCGGAATGAAAGGGCGGGGGAAACGGGAGATCCCCGAGAAAACCCGCAGACCAGCCGCATCGTCCGGCACGATTCCCACTTGCAAAAATCCGGAGTGAACCGGCAGGGGATTAAACCCGGTTCGCCTTGGTGGGAGGCGAGCAATCTCACCGCTCGGCCACCGTGGCCCCAACATGTCCAAGTACACATTAGATCGAAATGCTCAACATTTTTTTTACACCACAGCAAAGACCAAAAATGACTCAATGCTAAAAATGATTTAACTTTACTTTGCATACTGAGCTGATTGAACCATCGGCTACAAATACCAACTTGTGCATATTTAACATAAAGCAAAGAAAGGCACACAATTTTATATTTCTTAAATTTACTACAGTATAAACCGGCGTCACGTACATTTGGATTTCTACGTTAGGTTAATTTCGTCAATAATTTATTTGTGAGTGAACCGCAAGGAAAGTAATGCAACAAGTTTAGTGTTAAGAAATAATTTTATTGGCGGTGGCTAAAATGCTGACAGACGACATTTCTTCGAATAGAGATAAAATATTTTATATTTCCCGCAGCGCTAGACGTTCTGCAATAACAAATACAAACAAGCCGTTATCTCGTATCTGTTAAAAAAGACGTTTGTCAGATAATGTTATCGTACTGAACCTACAATCACCCAGGCTGCTGTTACAAGCATGCCTTAAGTGTGACAGGTGAGTTGTGGCTTCAGGAGATGAAGCTCGGAGATGAAGCTCGGTCAGTGAACAGTTTTCACTGAACACTCTAAGTAGTATGATTATGTTCCTTCTGTTGTGATGCATTTTAAATGGCAGCTGTGTGGCTGTGACTGTGGCTAGCGGTCTTCGGCTCGACTCGGACGAGCTCGGCAATCTTCGGCGCAATTCAGGGGGTGCTCG
This sequence comes from Clitarchus hookeri, assembly GCA_002778355.1. NCBI lineage: Eukaryota > Metazoa > Arthropoda > Insecta > Phasmatodea > Phasmatidae > Clitarchus > Clitarchus hookeri. Next base: position 137,609 of record NQII01002190.1, on the reverse strand, counting down.
GAAACCGGCGACTAGAGTTTGTCGAACGTACCCGAAGGTACTCGGCAGTTACGCCCACTAATTCTTCAAGCATGTTTGTTTCTGGTAGCCATATTGGTTTTATAGGCATAGGGTATGTGAAATCGTAAATCTGTATTTATTATCAGATTTTAAAATTACTTTTAAGTATTAATTATACATTTTTTGAAGTTATACTTTTTTTGGCGCGTTGAGGGTAAAAGTTTAGTGTGCAACGGAAGTTGCGCGCGCACATTGTAACGAAATTAGACAGTGAACGTGGTAGGGGTATGGCCCAACGCGCATGCAGGTACACAGACTGATTAATACACGATGCCAGAATCTGAAAATTATTCACTACCAGAGTTTCGGATCATTTTTAATGAACTTGGCACATGAAATGCACTGATGCGTATTTGAAATCCGCGTATTTATACGAAATAACTAAACGTATTCTTAGACTTTGTTTCTATTAAAAGCATATGAGCTACAGACGACTAAAGAACGGAACTTGCAAAAGAACACGCAACGGGCCAAAAAATAGCCTTTTCACACTTCTGTCTTGCCAAGTATACTCAACCGATGCCAAACAAGGAATTGTGTTGTAAAGGGTTCATTAATGTCCCCCTGTGTTATGCCTGAAGGCTTATCAGGGGACGGCATATAAACTAACTTATGACTTTACTTAAACTAACACCCATGCCTTACCTAGGATTCTAACCCAGAACCTCCCGCGCCACAGACCGGCGGCGCACCAACCGACTGCGCCACGGTGGCAAACAAGGATATGCGACAGAATTTACTCCGATAAAATGTTACAGCAATCGCGCAAAGCCCTATAGTTGCATGCTGCAAGACGATATGCAGAGACCCGAAAATGTTATGAATTAATTTGACGAGAGTATATTTATTCAGCTTATTTTCATTTACTAACTCATGCTTTATTTAATGCTTGATTATTTACAAGTTAAACTCCAACTACACGTACAACGGAATTTCGGATTCAATTTGATTACAGCTTGATGGACACGCTCCAGATGACTTTCCTTTCGACCAATAACGAACCTGCAAGTAAAGCAAGGGCGGAATCCCGTTCTGCCTGGTTTGGGGTTGAACCGGAGCGACAGCCGACGAACAACTAACTGAGGCTGGAGTACACAAAGGATTGTGAAGTCTATAATCCATTCAGGGTTACTTCCATCTTTTCTGAAGCCTTGCTAAAATTCTACTTCCAGGACATTCCTCCGCCTCGTGCAAACAAAGCTTAGAAAATTACACCAGAAGGCCAACGCACCACATTCGCGAGCACTCAGTGTAATTATATTTTGCATGAGAACTATTTCTTACTAGACATTACCAACATACCTATTTTCTCCCTGTCTTTATTCATATTACTTATAAATAAAATGCCATTTGTAAATAACATGTAAGTAAAAGTTCAATCTAACATAAAATAAGGTACTTTTATGTTTACACAAGTGAAAAATGCTTGTGATATATTATATACTTAATAAGCAACCAAACACGTCATACATAGAGTATTATTTCAAAGGTTTGATTTAAAAAAATGTGAAGAAACCGCGCATAGACTATAGCTTGTTGCAGAATGAATTCGGGAAATTTCCGGGTATCTAAAGATAAGACAGCAAACCAGCTTCCCCCATGTGCAAATCCGCGGCTAGAACTACCGGGGATCTAACCCAGAGTGATCTAGTGGAAGGCCAGCGCGGGCTGCTAATGACCCGAGCAAAAATATACTGGAGAGAAAACTGAAACCAACATTTCTCTCAGGTATTTTTTTCCCACGTTTAAATCGCCGTTTCTACTCATGCGGATCGCATATTTCTGTCCAGCCATCGAGAGAAGCAAACCTGTGTGGATGCAACGTCAATTAGCGGTCCGTTAATACCACGGCGCGATACCGGGAAACCAGTTACTGAATCACGTCATACCAGTTATCGCCATGAACCGAGACTCGCGAAACCTGAAAGTTCCGCTACGGCGAAAACGAGTATTTGCGACGCGTCGTTCGGCTCCCTCGATGTTCGCAGGAGGACGACGACACGCTAATGAGAGGTCGGTCTGCAGTAGCAGGTAATTGGATGCTTCCCAGTCGGTCATCGAAGTCGGGAGCCGCGGCTGATGGTGTCCCATGCCGCGCCGTCGCCACTTGACCTTCGTTACACGAGGTGAATTGCGCCAACGCCCGTGCTGTACACCATGCAAAAATAGCGACGTTCATGTTAGGAGACTCCATTATTTTAACGCCTCAGGGTCACATCAGGCGGTAAGGGATCATTGCGACAGCGATGGAAAATTTCATGGACAAGTTTCGCTAGTATTCTGTTTCTTCAGAATTTTAGGCGGTGACTATGGGGTTTTGAAGTATTGTTGCAAGTCTCTGCCATGTGTTTCCTTCGCGTGGGAAGGCGCCGAGAGATGGAGGTCAATTTTGTAATGTTAGACAAACCGAGCGGCCTATGATAAAGGACGCCGCCGCTAACGCCGATAGACTTATCGCAGCTCGCGCCTCGCTGACCACGAGAAGATCATATTTCTCAATTTATCACGCAGTAATGTCGTCGTCATTACCATTACATTTCCCAGAACAACTTGGATTGCCGAGAACGTTCTAGACGGCACCTACCTCAAGTATAATACGCGAGCCTCTGAGGAGGGAGTGATTAAGAGCTGAGAGTTTGGCGTCTCGTGCGACCTTAAGCGACAGTTGGTCGATTCTGGAGCGGCGAGGGAAGACTACAGCGATCTGCGAGAGTGCGTCGGCGAGCTTGTGTGCAGTGAAGAGTGGGACTGATCTGCGGGACTGTGGACTGGATGCGTGAGTGAAAAGGCATTCCGGACGATGGAAATATACATTTTTAACTAAACGTGTGGAAATAATTGGAGCAGTTTAAGGGACATTAGACTGTGATAAAGACTTTAAATGAAATGGAGATAGTAGTTAAATATTGCGCTCAATAAGAATAATAGGAGATAATAGGATGCTCAGACTCGTAAATAACAGATGTCTGACTGTTTGTAGCACAGAGAATAAATATAATTATTGAATTTTATTATTTTATTTTTATTAAGTCCTCCATGCCTCACCAACTCGGATACGCCCCTCGGGTGTAAATGTAACAGTAGTAATTGTTTCAGAATATATACAGCGTTTTAGCTATAGCCTAAAACACTGTTCGACAGAAGAATAAATATCGTAAACAGACGACTACTTAGCGATATTTTATGATTTGATACTTTTAGACCGCCACACTTATGTTTCAACAACTAAATTTATGAATTGACAACGAAATACTGACTTTAATTTTTAACTGAAAAAAAAATTTTCATAAAAATATTTTATAGTTTTTTTAAAATTATAATAGACAGAACTGCTTGAATTGAGACCTATATGACAACTAGGAGGCCAATTGAAAAGAGAGGCCCTCGACTGAGCACAACACATGACTGCATAACACGCATAACTCATTCAAATGTAGCACACACATACCAAATTAGTCAGAAAAGTACGACTTATGTAACATATGAAAGGGCTGTATATGTTATACGTATTTTTGTACCATTGTAAAATATTTTTCCAGAATTCACTTATTTAAACGTTTTAAAAATCAATTAACAAGGGTCCTTTTTTCTATTAAAATCTAAGGGTATTTTCATTATGGATTGCTCAGATAACGTACTTTAATAAAAAAAATCACCAAGCAGCACCATTTTAAGTATTGTTCTAGAAGTACGTAATAAACTTTTGTAACAATATTAACAAATACTTTTAATAGTTGAGTTTGTGCACATTTATTTCAACCCCAAAAGTTAGCATTTTTATAACAAAAATAGATGTACATAAAAAAACAAATTATTAAATATATTTGTAAACATTAGTACATCAGTGCCAATATTTTCTTACATACAACCACAGTAAATATTTTGTTTGCCACACTTCAAGAAGGTTTTCTTTAAAAATGTGTTTTCTGAAGCATGAAAGATGAAATTATGCTTAAATTTTGATTTATAATAATCTTATATTTCATTTTAAAAAAATTGTAAATATGTAAATTTTAGCAACAAAATCATATTGAGTTACGAAAAAAATACGCCACTCTACTTCTACCTTAAAACCTGGTTCACATCAGTGTTGTCAACAGTAGCCGAATCCGGCTGCATGTGGCATAATTGCTGCTTGAAGCAGAATGGGTGTAACCGAATGTCAAACTATAGCCAAATTAAAATTTGATCTAGTGACAATTTTTTTTCCATCCTATGTACGTATATATCACGTTTATTTTCTTCTTTTCCAAATAAAAGACACCACTAAAACTCTGGCCTTTCTACTTAAAATGTCATCATCACTCTGTTTATTTCCCAGGAAGAAGGTTCTCACACACTGGTAACATTCTGAACAAGACTTAAATTTATACTTTTAACTGTCAACGATTCGTGATTACGTCATTTATAAATGAGTTAAGTATTTACACTAATAATATAAATAATTATTATTGTGTTATGACTAGCAGTGTGCAAATTATTCCGGTTTCGAGTGTATCTCAATTTTGTTAGTTGTAGCCGAATTTCTGAACGCATGTAGCAGACTTGCTGGTCTTTAGGTCGGCAACACCGGTTCACATTTGCGTCAGACACGCCGAACGGAAAGAGGGAATACACTCTATAACTGTTCAAATGTAAACAGATTATCTACGTCATGGTTCTGGCGTAGGCCTATGGTTGGATTTGTAGTTTACGACCACGCTGGTTTCTTCGTTTTCTTTTAATACCAATTTTCCTGAGTAAATAATGGACAATGAACGAGGCTGCTGATGATTTCACTCTACTATAGTAATTTTAGAATGGCACACATTTTTTACTGTACGGTTTTAAAGCGTCCATGACTTTGTTTTATATTTCCAAAAAAATATTTTACAATTTAGTGCTACCTACCGGTTGATTTCAAAAATACCATTCTTTCATATATGTGTCGGATTCGCAAGTATAAATACATACATTTAACCATAGTAAGCCAGGGATGTTGAAAAAAAAAATCTATATAAATCGTCGATATATTTTAACGATGTTTTAAAGAACGTGACTATTTTTGCTGGGTGTACGCCACGCTGCATCTCGAGCACACCACTGCCGGGGCGTCGTCGGCGGGGACGGGGCGAGTAGCAGCCACTCCAGCACGAGTGATAGCGACAATCCGATTACGCCGACCTTAGAGCTTCATCAAGTTATTTCATTAGCAAGCAGTTAAGCAATGTCGCCTCCCCCCCCCCTCGACGTCCACCACACACCGCACGCCACATGTAACAACACGCGCGGCGACCCACGTCTCCTCGTAGCACCCTCGGTGCCCGCGGTGCTTCCTGGTATTCACGTCAGCCATTAAAACGTGGTTCGTTCCGCAGCTGACGTCACACCGCGTGTTTGACGGGCGCCGCGCCGTTCGCTGAAGAGAGGTGTTTTGCATGTCCGAAGCCTAGAAGCGGCACGTGCAACCTAGGTGCACAGATCGAATGTCCGGTCGTCTTTACGCGCATGTCACTGAACTGGCGTTCAGTCTCGTAAATGTGTGCTGCATATCCCTGGTCATGTACCGGAAGTTCCGTACCTAGAAAATATTGTGATGCCCTGCTATTAGCCGAAAGAAAAAAAAATCCCCGTTTCATTAGAGAAGGAAATAGAAAACGGAAACTAATATTCTGACATGAAGAGTTTCTCAAGTGCTACTCGTAAGCAGGCGGCTCTCAAAAATACTGATCAGTTCTTAAATGGAAACTATACGACTGAAGCCCTGTTCAGAACTAAGATCGTTGAATAGTGTTACAAGTTATCAAAATCAGTGGGCTTATTAATCAGGTTCCTTATAAGATAGAGGTCTTAACGAAATAAAAGAGTTAATTATAACTTCATAATTTTTTTTTACAATAACTACAAAGAAAATTTTTTGGACTCAATATCTCGAAATAAATTGGTCGCAATAAATTCAATCAATACAATTTACAATCGCCTCAAAGAGATTAATGGAATAAAATAACTAAAATCAGTCCCAATAAACAGTGTATCAAAAGCTAATTAATATGAAGAAAAAAAAATACAGTGAGAAAACAGATGTGTTGGTAATGCGTAGTAAGAAATAGTTCTTATGTAAAATATTATTACACTGAGCGCGCACGAATGCGGTGCGTAGTCCCTTTGGTGTAATTTTCTAGACTTGATTAAGCTTTGTTTACGTGAGGCGGCGGAGGAATATCAAGGGAAATGGAATTCGGGAGTAACCGTGAATTGACTATACCACGAGTGTCCTTTTGTCCGCCTCGGCGAGGAAATGTTATCTACGCCGCTGGACGCCACACGAACTGCGAGACATTTCTGCGCCGCACCGCGACTTTGTAGTAATGACACACAGGCGCGCGTCGCGTGCACGTGGGAAACCTGTTCTTCGCTTGTCTGCCGTCGCGGTGCTGCTCGCTTTTTTTTTCCCCTACCCGCTAATGTTCCTTCGTCTTCTCGTCTCGGGTCGCTTCTGCCGTTAACGCACTCTATGGGAGAGGATCGTCGGAGGCGGTGGCTAATTCCCGGTTACACAGTTCGCTCCACCTATTATGCAGGAATTATTCGTTTTCGTGTCGTAATTTCAGTTTCACAGGTATTATTTTTAATATTTTATTTTTAAAAATTTACAGTTTACTAGTTGTTTAATACTTTTGAATCTAGTGCTATTCCCTGCTTGCAAAAAGGAAGGAACTTATTGATAAAATTTAAATAGTGGTGGCCGGCTGTGTAGTGCATCGGTGCAATTGCACTGAGAAAAAAATTAGTGATGGGCAAAATCGAATGAAACAAATCGAATATTCGATTGTTGCAGTATAATCGAATTTTCGATTTTCGTCAGTAATTCTGTTTCTGAAAATAAATTTCAGCAATTGTTTTCAGTTTTGTAACTTTTCGTGAGTTGCAAAGAGCTTTTAACTCATCAAAATACTTGAGAAAATTTATTTATCATTGAAACGATAACATATTGTGAATATAAATAAAATAACGTAAGGAGCATTCTTACTCCGTTCCAAAGGTTTAGGACAGCTCCGGAATACACATTAGGGCGAAGAATGGTCAAGAACTCAAAATATTACCTTTTTCAAAAATAAATAAATATTATAACTTCTAACTAACACAAGTGTCATAACTTCAGCCAAATACGCCATTAATTTACTCGCTTCAAAAAAGTTTTTTCGAACTGTTAACTTGTGGTAGCATTAACATTAATTCCTTTCGATTAAGACCCAACGGAGAATAAATCGGAATGATTGATTCTATTTCTGACGAGACTATTCAAATAAAAACAGATTTCGAGAATAATACGATTTTGCCAATCACTACAAAACATGTCCTCGCCTCCTAATATGTTTCAATATGACCTGTGTGGTTACACTGCTCCTCTGCCATTGAAAAAGTCTTCCCGCCTACCAACTGCCGCCCTGCGGGGACTTGCAGTGCAGGGGTTGGTATGGCGTGCAGTGCTCGGAAAGGCGACGTCATGGCAGGTAGAAACAGCAAGGGTAGCTCTTTTCCCCCCATCCACTCACACGCAATGCCGTAGGAACCATGCTTGGAACTCACTGAATTCCGTGCAACACAGATAACTCCCGCAATCGCCGAAACACTCCCACACTAACCGAAGATGTACGATGACAACCATTATTTAGGTGGCTTGACCAGTTTCCGGCCATTTTGTTTTACAGCGTTTCGGGATTTCATGTGTATTATGTGAAAGGTTTTTTTAAATAATTAATTCAGTGGGTGCGCTGTTGGATACATCGATACACCGTTCGCGCGAAAAACATTCGCAGAGAAACTTGAAATCAAGACGTTAAAAAAGGTGAACACAAACGATATTTCAATAAGAGGATATACGATGAAACATCGTGGATTTGCGGGTGTCCGGTAAGAAATGCACTGTTTTGTTTTCCATATGTATTGTTACATGGAGAACCCTCGTGGAGAACGAAAGGTGTTAAAGACTTTTAGGGCACTTAAAAGAATATATCAAAATACACTCTGAAAAAAAAAAACATACGTCGCAAATGTACTTAATATGACCGATATTGGCAAGGTTGACATGGCAACTCAGCTTGATACCGCTTGTTGTTTGTCAATACAAAAACATAATGAGTAAATAGAAAAAATCGTTACATTTTATCTGAGATTATTGACTCTGTACGATTTTGCGGTGCTTTTGAACTGGCGCTTAGAAGTCGTGACGAATCGGAGACATCAAATAACACGGGAATATTTAGGGGTCTAATTGATTTAATAGGTAGCGTGGACTCTACTATCAAGAATAATGTGGAAAGTAGTAACGTATTTAAAGGTACTTCAAAAACTACTCAAAATGAATTGCTAGATTGTATGTTGGAGGTCTGTCGGGAAGCAATTAAACATTAAATTGATTCTGCTAAATATGTCGCTCTCATTGCCAATGATACAACCGACATTTCAGATCGAAGTCAATCTGTTTTAGTTTTAAGATATGAATATTGTGCAAATGGTGTTTTTGAATCTTGAAGGGCAAGATGTAAAAGCTATTTCAAAATGCATCGTTAAAGAAATATGTCCGTTAATAGGCGAAAGCAAGGAGAAACTTACAGCACAAACTTTAATGGAGCCGCAGTCATCTGCTGAAAAATAAATGGTGTACAAGCTAAAATAAGAGACGTTTTTTGTAATGCCCACTCCACACACTGCTACGCACATCCGTTGAATTTTATAATTAGTCAGTGTGCCTCACAATCTAAACCTACCAGAGTATTTTTCTCTAGTATCAAGAGCATACAAGTTTTTTTTTTTTTTTTTCAAATTCACCCAAACTATTGGCTGTATTAGAAGAGAAAGTGGCACGTAGGATTCCAAGGGCATCTCAAACAAGATGGAATTTTAAGTCTAGAATCATAAATATGGTATATGAAAATAGGGACGCGTTAATTGGGTGTTTTGAAACACTAGAGAATGATCAGAGCAAAGAAACTGTATGTAAGGATTCAGTCATTTTCTTAAGGATAATGAATTCAATTTCTGGCTCTCATTTTTTTACAGAATCATGCCAAACTAGTACAGTCTCATCAAGCAGATTCTTTAAGTATTAAAAACGGGGTGGAATGTTTTGTACAAGCTGTACAAAGTATAGCTCAGTCATATTAGGGGTTTCACCTCGGAATGAAAGATAATAAGCTGTAAATTGGTATAAGCCTTTGTTTTGTCGTTCTTAATGTTGTCTCAAAAGTCACCAATGTTATCGTGTCCGCGTCTTAAGATATTGAAGGTCAAAGGTCATGAAAATCTGTTTTTCGCGAATATCTGGCTTTTTATTGCTTAAATAAGATTAGCACTTATTATAAAAGTTGTAGAATATAAAATTCTATACAACTTCTGTTTGAACTTTTTTTTCATACGATCAACCGTTTCTGCGGTAGACCGCAAAGAGTGCGCCGCGCACAGTCATATATGGTCTAATGCAAGGTCAAGCGTGAGTTACGGTTATCAGTACGTTGGATAAAGTTAATTATTTACTAAAAAAGTATAATTATTAAACAATGCCCATTATTTATGTACTAATTATAAATTATTTATATTTAATTAAAATAAGTGACTTAATTATTTATACTATAGTATATTAATATTTCTGGAATGTATATTTTAGTTATATTAATTAAATTTTTCGGTCATTCCCTTATATATTTATACATATATTTATTTATCAATAAATATAGCTTATTATACATATATTGAAATGTGAGTTCAAATATTAAAAGAATTTTTGTTGATTTTAATTATAATAAAATTGTAAATGGAAGGTAGTTATCTTCTTCTTCTTCTTCGTCATCTTCTTCTTGTTGTCGCTAGAAAATGTTTAATTCATTGTCATCATCCTCATTATCGGTCATAGTCATCTCCAAACCTTCCAGAATTTCAGGATCGTATGCGCTTTCTTCATCGGGATTACTTGGGTTAAAATGTTGGTATAGCAAGTAGTATGATACTTTGCTTCAGCAGCGATCAAATCATACTCGTAAAGTATACGTTCCCTTACTAATTCTCCTAAGGAATCGTTGCTTTCTTCTGCTTTTTTAATAACGTTGTCTTTGAATGCAAGAGTACTTACATTACTTATTTTCCGTCTATACTTATCANGTTTAATAATTATACTTTTTTAGTAAATAATTAACTTTATCCAACGTACTGATAACCGTAACTCACGCTTGACCTTGCATTAGACCATATATGACTGTGCGCGGCGCACTCTTTGCGGTCTACCGCAGAAACGGTTGATCGTATGAAAAAAAAGTTCAAACAGAAGTTGTAGAGAATTTTATATTCTACAACTTTTATAATAAGTGCAAATCTTATTTAAGCAATAAAAAGCGAGATATTCGCGAAAAACCGATTTTTATGACCTTTGACCTTCAATATCTTAAGACGCGGACACGATAACATTGGTGACTTTTGAGACAACATTAAGAACGACAAAACAAAGGCTTATACCAATTTACAGCTTATTATCTTTCATTCCGAGGTTGACCCCTTTTTTTACCTAATATGACTGGGCTAGTATGCGAGATAGCATTGACACTATTTACAGTGACCTTAAAGTTGACGAAATGGCTTAAAGTGCACCTAAACGATGTAGGCGTGAAGATTTAAGTACGGCTGCAACAAGTTCGTGACGTAATAATCACTCGTGCAAAAGACAGGTTCGAAAACTCGGAGCATTATGATGCGGCTAAATTGATAGGCGGAGGAAACTTTGCTGCTTATTCATCTAGATTTCCTGATTGAATGTCAATGTTACCTGGGAAGGAAAATTTTATCGGGAAACCGTCAAATTGACAATGCATTGGCTGACAGCTGGCCAGTAAAGAACGTTGTACAGTATAGTAGGCGTGTCCGGTCAAGTTTGGACCAACAGGACGGCGGTAAGTGGTAATATAGAGACTAAGGCTGGACTCACAATGGTTCGTCGCATCCCCCAGTTGTCCGTTAGACAGTCATCCGTCTGCGTCCGTCCGACAGTCATCCGTCTGTCGTTTTCGTCCGTCAGTTGAAAGCGATTCACAACAATCCGTTGTCCGTCAATCCTTCTGTACGGCAAATTTTCAGAGTGGTAACTTGACATCGCGATCTTTCTTCAGTTGGATATATATTTTGGTTCTAAATAAACTTTCAAGAGAGAAAAACTTTGGGGAAATAATTTTTTTAATAGATAAAAATTTATACTAAATTTTTTTTACACTTTAAATTTCTGAATTTACCACCAAAGATAAATAAACACAGATTCACCGCCTTGCATTTTACTTCAAAGTGCGCATTCACGTCTACGGAATGTCGTCAGAAGGAGGGAGGCCCATCCGGTTGTCCGTCGAAAGTTAAAGTTCGGTAAACATTTGACGGATGAACGGATAGAAAAAAAAAAAGTTGCCCTGCGATTGTTTGAAGATCACGTGACCGCCGGACGGACGGACTGGCACTTCTCTGAAGTGATGGATATAGGTGGATCACGTCTTATTTGTCTTAAACGTCTGTCACTGCTAAAATTTTACGAAAACGCAATCCGTAATGACTAAAAACTCCGTAAATACAGAATACGGAACGTCTCTGATTTTCCCATAGCTTCGCGTTTCGGAAACGAACAATGCGGAGTATAAACACGAAGCCTGCTTCGCCGCTGTAACCGGAAAATTATAGCTTCTACAGCAGTTAGGACACCCAAGCCACTTAGACCCAACCCTTCAAACAGCAAAGAGCAGCATCATGCGTCCGTAATAGTTAGAAACACTTAAAATACACAGACATTGTTTATGCGATTCCAATGGAAATAACGAATTTACACACCTTGTTCATCACGAGAAGAGCGCAGGTAAGCAGTGGGAAGTCACAGACCCATAAACTTCTAACTCGGGTTCAAATCGCGCTCAGGTGTAAATTATTTTAACTTATCCAAAATTAATTCTTTATACACAGAAAAAAGCCCACATAAAGAAAATTAAAATTATTTCTTGTTATCTCCTTTTTATTTAAAACTGGAAATACTGGAAACTGACTAATTTACGGAAAATTCTGTGAAATTTACGTAAGTCCGTTTTTGAAACGCAACGTGTGCGTAATTTTACGGAGAATTTACGGAGAGCTTTGGAAAAAAATTTACGTGCATTTTCCCGTAAAATTATGGAAATCTATTTCGATAGTGTAAATACGTGTCGCACTCAAAGTGTCAAGAGGTGCAAGGTTAACAAGAGTTGTTCCGTCCGGGCGAAATCTTGGTCGGAGTCGTTGACAAACGTTCGTCCACTAAGCTGGCGGCTGCACGCGCGCGAGCAGCTGACGGCTGGCCCGTCTTAATTGAGGTCATAAGTTGCGTCCTGCGGCAACTGGCGAGCCACCGAGCGGCGGAAACTAGCGAACAAAGACCCAAATGGGACGACCAAGGAAACTGAGTTTTAGCCGTATTGTCTAATCTATACTTTTTTGAAATAAACCTTTGAAAAAATCACCCCACGCATGGCGTGTTCAGTCCTTTCTTAAATATGTCATATCACAAGCGTTTATACTTTTCTTAACACACGAGTACCATATTTNCAAATTCACTTTTATTTTATTCATTAAAAATAATACTGAATTTATAATTATTGCGAATAAAAACAGTGAGAAAACAGGCGTGTTGGTAATGACTGGTAAGAAATAGTTCTCATGCAAAACATTATGAAACCTAGCGCGCAAGAATGCGGTGCGCTGTCCCTTTGGCGTGATTTTCTAGGTTAGGTTAAGCTTTGTTACCACGAGGCGGAGGAATAGCCTGACAGTAGAACTTTGACGGTGCACCAGAAAAGTTTGAAGTAACCATGCATGGAGTGTACCTGCAACGCGGCCTTTGTAACTTGATTACTGGAATACCCTATTTCTAAAGACGTCGCCTTATACATCTGCCAAAGATTCAGTCCCACGACCTCCTTATTGGCAAGCAAGGCAATTCGACCGTACACAATCTACAAACCTACAGCTACAGTCACCTGTTCAGTTCATACAATAACGACGATGTAGGCTGTTTTATTGTCTTCCGTGCACGTTCCCAGTATTGACTAGCCCATCGCCAGTACAACTAACTGTCAAACTCACGTGGTCAACTGTGTTAACGCGTTTATTTGCATGTGAATTTTCAACAGACCCACCCTTTTACACGAATAAAATACTTTGACTACCTTGAACGTATTCTATAGTAGCACAAAAACTAGATTATGCAAAACGTGCAGACATCTCTAGGCAATTACATACATATATTGTGTTATAACCTCAAATCCCACCCACGTTGTTTTTGATAAGTGCTATTTGCAGAAAGGCAAAAGCGATCGAATGTTGGAACACGGAGAGTGACTACTGCGCAGCTCGAAAGCTCTCTCTATCCCCTTTTCCCCCTCTACGAGTCAGTCAACGTGTCCACGACCAGGGAGATGTTGAACTTGAAGGCTACTTATGGCCGGTGCTGTTCGCGGTGAAGAATCAGTGTCCGGTGCCACACAATGGGTACACGCTGTTCACGGTAAACTGATCACTTTTGAAAGCCCTGCTTAAAGACATACTTGTATGCACATTGTGTATTCTTCCTCCATGTGTAAAATAACATGACCATGGGTCTAATCGCTTTATTCATGCGCCGATCATGTGAAACTGTCAAATTATTAGAAAATTACATATTTTACAAATTTTCTAATTCTTACAATTATATGCATTAAAAAATCAGCAATCAAACGAAATCAATTCATTATTCACAAGTGTTAACCTAACACTTTTAATTCAAAGTTAAAACATGGAACTACTTTCCCTCCGTCGTTACCAACTTTACTGCCCGCGTATCAATCAGTGTGACGTTCTTCGAAGGTTTATATTTCAAAAATGGTTCAATTAACTGTGAATAGGGTACAAACTCACACAAGTTTAATGGCGTGGCGGTTCCTTTGATGCGAGCGAACTCATCCGCTGATTGGCCGCGTGGGGCTCTGGAAACTGGCCTCGTGTCCGGTTGACTGCTGCGTGCTGCGTAAGGGTTCCTATTGGTCGGGCTGCCGCCTGGCGAACGGCGTTCCGACATGTTGATGGCCAGTGACGCCATTTTGCGGGCATGTGCGGCTGGAGTTCGCAACATAAAAGGCTGTTTCACCTCTGTATACTAGACTACTCTGTCATAGTGTCAACCACCTAATGCTGGTAACCTTCACACAAAAAATGGTTGCCTGTTACTGCATACATTGCAATAAACACAGTAACAGGCATGCTCCCAGCGAAGTTGGCTGCAATGCGCGAGAAGTAGTTCCATATATTAACGTCGTACTAAAAACGTCATGCTTAAATTTGAGGACATTAAAATAATTTCATTTAGTTTCTGTTTTTGTATGCACATTTTGGTAACAATCGAACATATTAATAACATACATACGTTTGTGTATAAACATCTGTAGGATTATAAATAAATTAGGAAATTAAATTAAGCTGTTTTATTTTATTAATATTTCCATATTTCATGTACATAGGCACGCCCAGCGACTTGTATTAAACACTATTATTGCTTTTTTTTAGACCTCACTCTATTACTTGTTAGAATTAAATATAAGCTTCCACTTCCACTATTAACGTCATCTTTTTAATGCCGCGTGATTAAAAAGGAACGAAAAATAAATAAAGAACGGAGGAAGCAACTTGGGATTACCCGAGATCTCAACCCGTAACCTCCCAGTCCGGAGGCAAGGCTTTAGCGACCCTGCCGAGGAGGCAAGCTCCATACAATTAAGAATCTTGCCACGCCTAAGGCCTGTAACGCATCGAATCTTTGAAGCCAATTATTTTGCACGACCCCCAACTCTGCTGTCAATAAATAACGACGATGACAATGTAAGTTCTTAACACTGAGATCGCAATCGCGTGCATCTAAGTCCCGAGTAAAGTTCCCCCTGGCAACACTTCGCAATATTCTCTTTATTTAAATTTTTTTTTTTTAAAGCGATGTTTGTGCTCTGCAATTGTGCAAGTTGTTGCACGCGTAAATCACGCCGTGTCAGGGTGTCTGAGGCCAGTGCACCACTGATAACGGCGCACTCGTAACCCTTGAAGCATACACAACGAACGGCCGGTCAGTGACGCTACTTAAAACGCACGGAACCGATAGTGAGAAGCCAAGACGTACTTCACTGCCCTGAGCGCACCAGCAGTGATGACTTACAACTCCAAGTTTCTAGTACCTTCGTTTGACTTTTACTACTCTCCGATAATGTGCCTGGTACGCCTGCAAACAAATCTTCAGCCAATACCTAATAATAGTTCAACCGTGAAGACGATGGACCTTACACTGGCGTACAACTATTGCGGTGAAGTATATTCTACCACCGAAAGATAACGTGACATTTTAAGACTGTACTGATAGTAACGAAGACGGGGTAATACATACAATCTTATCTTCGCGGAAATGGAATGATAACTCTTAAAACAAGTGTGCCCCAGTTTATACGTACCTGACGTAATAGTAAATATCGAAATAACACGTCGTAAATAATGTAGAGGCATAGTATAATTTCAAAGGCCTTCAAACCCCAACAGTTCTGACTGATCGCCGTGTCTTTTTTACATGCAGGCATGTAGAAGAATTCTCTTCACGGAAGTTAAAATTTTACATCTACATAGTCTACATATCACGTACACAAAATTTCTAAAATAGCACTCTGGCTGTACCTCGACCAGACTACACAATCCTCTGAATATTCGAGCCGATGTCATTTGCTAATAATAACTGGTTGTAACCTTCGTCTGGCAGAGAGGATTACGGTCAGTCGGTCCAACAAGACTGCGCTCTTAAGAAATTATTTGCAAATGTACCATATCAGTGTATACGTGAACGGTAAATTATTTTCTAATACATGCCTGGTAACCTTCCTAAAATTGCTCAGGAAAGAGTCAAATGCATAGGGAAGTTCCCAACTTTGTATAGTAGCAATGCTTCTTAACATTCCCATATTTTCAGCCTGGCATGTAGTATTATTTCCATACACTGTGTAGGTTAAAATCTTCCATTGCAGTTTAGGAAGTTTACCAGAATTTATTTTACAGTGTAACATAGCAGGAAGTTAAAAAAAAAAAAGGCACGTTCAGAAACAGGACCAGGAATTGTACGTAACCACGCAATAGTTCAGTTATGCCAAAAATAAATTGCGTGACGGTTGTCGTAAATGTGGTCATTTGCTGAATGGCTAAGCTTTACTCTGGAAACGGGCATTACTTTAAATGGTTACAGGAGAGAGACAGAGAAGAATTTCGGCGTCACCAGTTTTTGAGCCATAAAACGTATTCAACATTCATTATTGAATAACTGTAATGTCAATATAGTGGCGATTTAAAATATAATTGGAAGATGCTCTGTACCTATGAAAGTCACATTTTCCAAAAATTTAACTCAAACTTACGTAGCGGCAATAATATATATATATATATATATATATATATATATATATATATAAATCTAAGAAGGTATAGTTACTCCAGCCTATATAAAATGTCTAATGGTTCGGCTAACTTCGGGCAAGTTCGTGCCTAGGCACTGACTGGCGAACGAGCCCATGGCACTGCTATAGCAAGCTAACTACGTCATTTTGCTGGCGCGTGCGGAATGAGCCTATACGTTGCGCTTTAACTTCTGTATATTTCGTCATTCTACCACCCAGACAAAAAAAAAGGAGGAGTTATGGTCGATACCACAACGGCCGATCAGATGTCAAGTGAGCGTGTATCACTACACCAGCACTGCAATATGCCACTGTAAAAAAAATCGTGTTCGTGCAAGGAATTCTTTGGAAACTAGTAACCAAAGATATTTTTGTAACGCTACAATTAATATAAATTAGAGTAAATCCCCAGAAAACCTTTGTGTGTGGAATGCGTAAAACTGTTGTTGAATTTCAACACGCAAGTGCTGTGGACTTCAAATTTATTATAAACATGGGCTACATTAACAATTTCGTACGTTTTCCGAAACAATTCATCTTCGCAAGCAGTATTTTTCGCGTGTTGAGAAAAAAAAAAGGGGGGGAGGGGAGATGTCACTAGTCCAATCTCAAAAAGTAAAATACAAAACATTTTCTGTTTTATGCTAATCAGAAAGTGTTAGCGAAAGATTCATAACTGCACAGCTACAGATCTACGTCTTGTTAGGTAAACTGGCGACGTAAATCAACGGAATGACGAGCCGGGTATAAGTTACGGTGTATCGTAGTTTCCAATTAGCGCTGTGTTGCCACCCGCTGTCTTAATCAATCCTTCGCGGCTGAGGTCCTGAAGAGGACGAAGGGACGAAGGCACTTGACACGGCGGGTCTTCCTTGGAGACTTGGGGGCCCGGGCCCATCTCAGGTTACCGCCCCAGCAAGGCGCCGGACACCTGTACAGCACCGGCTGGCAGAAATGCAGCACCGGGAGTAAAACAAATTAAATGGACGATCAACTTAAAACAAATGTTCGGTACTATAGGTTGTTCATGGTAAAGTGAGCACTTTTGAGGCCCTGGTTACTTTTTCCTTTCAGCCATTTTTTTTTATCCTTTAACCATTAAAAAAAAAAAAATATTGCCATTGAATTGTTTTTAGTTGGGTTGTAGCCTGCTACGAAACATGTAAGTAGAAGTAAGGTTACTTCTACACAGGTTAGGAAGATCAATGTTAAAAGTTTGGCAACCAAAAATTTTCGCCACTCGGTAATGTACCATATTTTCTCTATTTTACACGTTAAAAAAATATAATAGTAATAATCATAAATCAAATATAAAATAACTTCGTAACTAAGTAAAATATTTCTCTTTTATTATCCACGTAAATTAAAATTTTACTTAAAAGTTACCTTTTGGAACACTGCGCACCTAGCGGCGGAAATTTTCTCTATGCCAAACTCTCCGATGAGGAATCTCGTTTTGTTCCCAACCTGAGTAGTATAAATGTTAGTTATACGTATACCGATACTAGTACAGATCTAAGCAAAAAAAAAAATTGTTCGTTGCAACGCCAACAACGATATATTTATCTATGAATGAAAGTTTTATGCCTAATGTTAATCTTTCCAGACCTCACGTATTACTTTAGCTTCTGAATTTACTAATTACAAAAAAATATAAATAATAAAATAAAATATTACTGCTACTGTTATCGCCTAGTTAAGCTCCAATCACTTAATGTATCATCCCCTATGGACTGACAAATTTCATTTCCTCAATGTTATCACTATATCAAACTATGATAAGACAAAATCCCAGAACTTTTATTTCAATATAATCAACACATTTCGAACAAACCAAACATACCTTTCGATACTTCTGGCGTACGAAAAACTACTCATTTCTACCATCCATTCAGGCTTACTTGGAAAAACTTTCTACGCATCTCGAGACAAGTAAGTTTGTTTACTTCAGCTAGTCTGACAGCAGACGAATTAGATAATTTTGGCACTATTGACGGTAAAATAAGCACTTTTGAAAGCCCTGCTTAAGATCTACTTGTATGCACATTGTGTATCCTTTCGCGATACGTAACATTAACATTGTCTGGGGCCTGATCACTTTATTAATGCGTCGGCCAAGCAAAAACTGTAAACTATCATAAAAGTAAATATTGAAAATATTTTTTTGTTTATTAATTTATCAAATTACATGAACTAAAAAAGTCAGAAAGCAAAATAAATTATTTCAGTATTCATAAATGTTTACATAATAATACTTAATTTCAACTCTAAGACGTAGGTCTACCATTCATTATGTTATACATTTTTTTCCTATGTCCCTACAGCTTGGCATTAATAAAGTTAGGTGATAAAGTTAGTTGTACTGCCACGGGAAAATATGACGCATTAAGAGAGAGAGAGAGAGTGCACTTTTTTTCTTTAGTTCTGGTTAACACACGGCAGCGACATTGCGTATTTTCCGCCTATAATGACAAGTATAACGAAGGAATATGCCACTTGGAAACACTTGTGAACTGTAGACAGTTTCTCTACCAACTTTTCAGAACACGGCAGTGGCATTATTAAATAAAGAATTTACCTTTTCAATGACATATGGAAAGGAGGGAGAAGTCGTGCCTGCTGCTTCCATTTTTTAAAATCGCAATACAAAAAATGTATCCAAAAAGTAGCGTAGGTCAACAACTGTAGCAAAATAAATCTACAAAAAAAAAAAGTGTCAAAAATAGAAATCCAAATCGTAGTCCCTCCGTCGTTACCAACATAATTGGGTGCATGCCAGTCAATGTGCCCGTTAAGATACACGCAGATAGGGGCAGTGACATTTTTTAATGGTTGATTTCAGAAGTACATACTCATTTGACCGTGAAGCATGTACACCGCTGCCCATTACGGACCATTTCGCGGTGTCCGACATAATCCACAATTCATCCTCAACCACAACATAACAATATTTCGCCGCTTGCGAAAATGAGAGAAGTGCTACGTGACCGAGAGTTAAAGACACTCGTCAGGAACTACGTCCATCGCGTGGGTGCCGGGAAACCGCGCGCCAGTGATTCCTACAGCTGTTTAAACGACTGTTCTGGAGGTAATTGTGCGCATCCCGCGGCCACGACCAATTACGCGGGGCCGTTACGAACGTTTTTCAACTTCCTCGTGTCGGCCTCCGCGTCGTCCTTTTTTGTCTTTCTCCCGTCTCCCCGGGGAAAAGGAGACCGACTATCGCACGAACCGTGAAACGACGTTCTATATTCCATCCGCAGAGTCTTCACACGGAAAAATCACCCCTTGTATACGACGTGCTTGGTTGTTTCTAAATATACTTCTGTTAAAACCGAAAGTATCCAATTTTTTTGTTAATTTGAACCAAACTTTCACTTATAGTCTATCTTTAATTATTATATTTCGTTTGTAATATGTACGAATAAAATCAGTTGGTATAAGCCTGGTGAGAAATAGTTCTCATGCAAAATATTATTATAATTGCTTACATTCGGTTAAGCTTTGTTTGCACGAAGCTGAGGAATAGCAGGAAAGTAGAACTTAAGCAGGGCTTCAGAAAAGTTGGAAGTAACCATAAAATGGTCATAACGGAGAAACCCCCCTTCGTGCGTGTCCAAATATAATAACAGACAATCGTATGATAAAAGTAGTGCCAAGGACTTTCGATGAACCCGGGCCCAGTATACTGCAGCAATGGCAGCAACATCTCATCAGGGCTGCCTGGGGGACACTGGAGCTTCAACGGTGACCATTTTACTATATGTCATAATGACAAAGACGAAGGGGTTTGAGTAATCCCCTATACTTCTGTGCATATTCTGTACCCTAGTTCTTTGCATTTTCACCCTCGTAAAAATACACGGTAAACAAAAACAAAAGACTGTTTTTTTAAATACTGTTCATAAGCAAACATTACTAAACAATCAACTGTTTTTAACTACATATTTTTTTTCGGAGTTTATGGACAGTATTTTAGGGTTTAGTTGACTTGGCCAGTTTCTCACAATGAACGAGAAATTGGGGAGACATACTGAGGTGCCGCGCTGGAACTCGTCCGGAATAGAAATGAAAAAACCATCCGCCTACCCACCCGTGCAATTCAGACAGAATCGAACGCGCAACCTCCCAAATGTAAGTCAGTTCGGTACTTGGGTAAATGTTCTAACCGGTGCTCTCTTGCAGACAGAGACGTAGGAAGGTCTTGGGCGGCGGGTGAAATATTACACATGTATATATAGCACACACACACAACTGCATTTCCTTATTCATTTCTACGCTTCTATATTCCGTCGTCCATTCAGAGCCCGACGGAAACGACTATGTCGAGCAGGCTGCTGCATTAGCGTCAGCCTCCCTCAACTATTTCTAAATTTAGACAACGTTTGACAGACGTACTCAATTACTCACCCCGCGCGTTTGGAAACAAGCAAGTTAGCCAAGGAAGGAAAAAAAAACCGTTTGCCCCGCACCCGAACAGGAGCCATTCATCCACCGAAAGACAAAAAATAAGATCTGTTTCAGCTATTTTCTAGTTACAATTTTACTATGTTTGATAGAATAATTTGTCACTACACGCCGTTCACCGTAAAGTAAAGCATATTTGAAATCAACCTTTGAAAAAAAAAAAATTACTGTCCGTTAGCAGCATAGACGTTACCGTACACACTAGCTAGCACGCAGGCTCCCCGTTAAGATGGCAGCGAAATAAGAAAAAATAGTACCAACCCTTGACTTTGTATTGCGAATGTAAAGTTTAAATTTGTGGAAAATCAAGTGTTTTTTTTTCTCCTTTAAACACATTGGAATACGAAATGTCATATTATTAAGCAACACATTTAGGTTTCAAACAGTTTCTCGTTTCTACTTGCCTGGCGCATATATAAAAGTCATTAGGCCGATGGCTATGTTGTTTTTACATACGGAGAAAGGATATAAAACGAGTAACGTAGATATTAAGCAGGGCTTTTAGCAGTGTTCAATTAACTTTAACTCATCTCGCTTTGGTACACTGTTGAAGACATGGTGGCTTATATGGTCAGAGTTAATGTCCCCCAGGCACCGACTATAAAGTGCGTGGAGGTTGTGGGTATTGTAATGAAGTAGACTATTACTGTTGTATTTTGAAGTACGAATATATTGTCTCGTATATATTCACAAATACACAACATCAACACTTGAGAGGTGCGGTACTGTGATAGTTTGGTTACTCGGATTTACTGGGCGAATTCGTGGTTGAGTGGGCTTCTCGTGACGGTGATTGTCATACTTAACTCTTGTTGCGGGTGTTGTCAGCTGTGGTGGGTGATCTCCGGCGATGGGTAGGCCTTGGCAAGGCCACAGTTGCTGCTGACGTACTGACGTGGTCAGGGGTCCGAACCCCTGACCTGACTCTCTGCTCGGCGATCTTCTACTGACTGGTTGACTTTACTGACGTAACTGATTCTCCCGGCACGGAGTATCGCAGCCTCTGACTGCCCCGATATGACTGACTCCCTCCTACTCACGAAAAGGGGTTTTTATGCTTGCAAGCCCTCAGTCTTAATTGTCGGCACGTGGCGCCTTGTGGGGGTGGGAAGGGGGTGAGGGGGTGAAGTGGAAGAACGCCGAACAAAGCCTTCCACCACACGTGTCCTGATTTCTGAAGTTTTAGGCGGGGGTGGGAGGGGTAACTCGCCCGTAGTTTACTATCGTCAGCTAAACTTCTGTGGTGCGTATTTTCTGCGTTCAGGCGAACTACACGTAATAATTTGCTGATAACTCGAAAAAGCCTTGCACTCCACAGATCTCGCGGCGGGCGAGAGGTGTCTGGGGTGAAGGGGGTGAAGGGGGAAGGCCTACGCTTCAGCTCCACAGCTCCACGTGTACAGGAATTCTCCACCTGCCTGTGCTACCACGTGCCGTCTAGAAGGCGCCTAGCGAAGTGCGCGAGGCGGGGGTGGTGTGAGGGGGTGATGGATGTGAGCCAAT
>NQII01002190.1:97725-114959 GCA_002778355.1 Clitarchus hookeri | reverse complement strand
TTTTTTTTGCGCTGTCGCGTGCATTCTCTCACAACCACTGCACGTGGTATTGGTGCGTTTGTGTTACTTCTGACCGATCCTCCTTCACATGATGAGCATACACGTTCTTAGTGTTTGAAAATAATTCCTCGTGACACCGATATGTTTTATTTTTCAAATCGTTACTACAAATTCATTTTTAATGTTTATTTATACTAAGTTATGTATAATTATTATTGGTTATTTTAATATCCAAAATAATTACTGTGGCACTTTAAATATTTTTAATTTCTGGTCAAGCTTTACGACTTAATATATACTAGATATTTCATAATCACTTACAAAATAGTATTACGAATATTACAATACCAACATGCATGTATGAAAAACAACAGAGGTATAGTATTTATGACATAATTATAAAAATACACACTGTAAAATGCTTTCTTGGTGTACTCTTTTTAAACGTAAATAACTTTCATTTAAAAGTTGAAATGCGGGCCAAAAATTTTGGAAAAACATCGGGAATTTTCAGAAATGTACTTTTAGGATGTTTAAACATATATCCAAAAGGGAGGTTTTTGTTTCTTGGTTGGGAGTGTGCACAGGAATGCAGACATTAAGGAAAAAAATTCAGAAGAGGGGAAATTCGAACACTGCATATTCAGCATACGATTCCTTTTCTTTTAACGATAGTTTGTGTAGTGCAGTGCAGTGCTGTGTACTGTTATACAATCCTGTGTACTGTTATGCAATCCTGTGATATACTGTGCAACTACAACAGAATGCTCTATTGGTGTAAACGTGCAAACAAAATTGAGTGAAACAACTTTTTTTATGCAGTATTCTCCGAGGTTTGGCGGAATGAACGAAGTTCTAAACGAACTGTTATAAATCAGTTATTGGAGTGAAGACGATGATTAATTCGCTGTATTAAGAAACATAGTTTTTATAAATTCNAACTGTTATAAATCAGTTATTGGAGTGAAGACGATGATTAATTCGCTGTATTAAGAAACATAGTTTTTATAAATTCCCCCGGTCGTTTCGTAATGTTTGCTTGTGTAATTTTTTGGAAACATTCGAAATAACTTAATGACTTAGCATGATAACTAATGTTTAATTCGTATCCTTGCATCTCACAGAAAGTATTATTATGTTTTGGTTACAGGTTTTTATTTCCTTGTGAAATTCCACAAACTCCTAAGCCACGCACGAATTCGAAATACAATAAGGAACTATCAACTTTCATGCCACATTTAAATACTTCCTTCGTCAAACCAAACTACGGGCCTGAACTCGAAAAACACGTCGGATTTGTTTACACTAAAACAGGTACACCTCCCAGAAGCTAGCGCAGTTTGTCTTGCACACAGCGTCCCAAAATAATCTGCACCAACGAAGAGAAACGCAGTGGAAAAAGACGTGAGTTGTGACGTCACAACCGATTGATAAAAGGCTGTGCCGTGCAGCTTTGGGCAGATTTGGAAGTTTGTGTAGCTTGGGCAGTTGAGAGAAACGAACTTCACAATCAGCGGTTATAGTCACTTCACGGTTCCTTCACACTTTTTGAAACAACCCTTTAAAAATTCACCCCATGTATGACGAATTCGGTTATTTCATAAATATGCCATATATCACAGGCGTTTTATACTTGTGTTAACATAAAAGTACCTTACTTTTGGTTAAATAGGAGTTTTACTTACATTTTATCTATTAAGTATAATATTTCATTTACATTGTATTGTAAAGAGCTTATTAACGTCTCACGGTGATATGCCTGTAATCAGATGTTATCAGGAGACGGCTTACAAACTAACTTATAACCTAACTTAAATTAACACCCATGCTTTACCTGGGATTCGAACCCAGAACCTCCCACAACCCAGACCGGCGGCGCAGCAACCGACTGCGCTGCGGGAGGTAGGCTTTAAATTAAAATCAATGCGAATAAAAACAGAGAGAAAATAGGTGTGTTGGAAATGCCTAGTAAGCAATAGTTCTTATGCAAAATGCATCGTGATTCATAAGTTCCTCCGGGGTTATTACACGTACAGCAAAAATATGCATATCAGTACATTCAGAATCTCTCCAAGTTTTTTATGGACCTAACAGTTGCTCGATATGTGCACACCTAGTGACGTGGCGGACGTCAATCCTGTAATCAAATTCCTGCCACACTCGTCCCAACATGTCATGGTCGGTACCAGTGACTGAACGCACGAACCTTTCTTGCAGTTGTGCTAAGTCATTTGGCAAAGGGGACGCACAAACTTTGACGTAACCACGTAGGGAAAGATCATATGAGGTTAAGTTGGATGAGCGTGGATGCCACAGAAGACAAGGGAAAGTCACGTGGTGAAGCACGCCCAATCCAACGACCAGAAAGTTCAGCATTAAGGTAAGCACAAGCTTCTCTATGGAAATGTAGAGGAGCCCCTTCTTGTTGCAAAATGAAGTCCTCTCTGTCTTCATGTAATTGTGGCATTATCCACAGTTGCAACAAGTCTGGGCACACTTTCCCCTTAAATGGTCCGTAGACGTTTGACGAAGAAGCAGCACAAAACACACTCACTTTAAAGGAATCACGGACGTGTTGTACCGCCTCACGAGGGTTTTCTGTGCCCCAAATGCGTAAATTATGACGATTCACTTTTCCGGACAAATGAAACGTGGCCTCATCACTGAAATCACTTCCTCCGCAAAACAATCTTCCTCCAGCTGCCTTTAGAAATCCATACGGGAATTGAAAACGAAGATTGTGATCCTGGGGACTCAGCGCATGCAACAACTGTGTACCCGGTGTGGTTTCTTGTGAAGACGTTTGTGTGGAACACGCCCGGCACACAGTTAGTTGCGACATCTGCAATTGCCGACTCGCGTGGCGTGTCGACTTGCAGCGAATGTTTCTCGCACACGGTTTACCATTTCAACAGACGGTCCTGACCGGCCAGTTCACTTTGCGTCGCACACACGTCACCTGTCCTTGAAACTGTTGTACCTCGCGCGCGATGTCTTGTCTGTAGGTGCTGCTGTTTGGTACTTCATTCGAAACCTCTTTTGTACCATCACAATCAGCTCACATTTAGCAAAAGCTTTTTTTGTTTACTCATGAACGCCATTTTTGCGTTACTATCACAGCTGTCCCCTAGCGGCTAAATTTACATTTACGTGATGGCACCGAATACGAATAAAAACTTGGAGGGATTCTGAATGTAGTGATATGTAAATTGTTGCTTTATGTCAAATAGTTTTTTTTTTTTTTTTTTTTTTNATTGCCGACTCGCGTGGCGTGTCGACTTGCAGCGAATGTTTCTCGCACACGGTTTACCATTTCAACAGACGGTCCTCGCCGGCCAGTTCGTTTTGCGTCGCACACACGTCACCTGTCCTTGAAACTGTTGTACCTCGCGCGCGATGTCTTGTCTGTAGGTGCTGCTGTTTGGTACTTCATTCGAAACCTCTTTTGTACCATCACAATCGGCTCACATTTAGCAAAAGCTTTTTTTGTTTACTCATGAACGCCATTTTTGCGTTACTACCACAGCTGTCCTCTAGCGGCTAAATTTACATTTACGTGATGGCACCGAATACGAATAAAAACTTGGAGGGATTCTGAATGTAGTGATATGCAAATTGTTGCTTTATGTCAAATAGTTTTTTTTTTTTTTTTTTTATAAATTTTCGAAACCCCGAAGGGAATTATGAATCACGGTGTATTGATTGAACTGAGTGCGCACGGATACGGTGCGCAGTCCTTTTGATGTAATTTTCTAGACTCGGTTAAGCTTTGTTTGCATGAGGCGGACGAATATCTTAAAAGTAGAACTTTAGCAGGGCTTCAGAAAAGTTGGAAGTAAATGTGAATGGACTGTACTCGTAGTGCTGCCCGGTTTCATGCCCGCAGCTGTACCTCGGGGAAACCCCTCGGCGTGACGTAATTCTTCAAGGGCTCTCGAGGACTGCAGCGCGTAACAGATACGGCCGTCATTGACTTCGCTGTCACTATTAGAAGCCCAAAAGCCTCGGGGAAACCTTGAGAAAAAGGCTCGCTTTACACCTTACAAGAGGCTTTGTACAACTTGCCCTTCTTGCAGCGGGGGAGGAGGAGATGGCACGAGCGTAGCTTCAAAAGCCAAGACGATGTAAAACGATCAATCGATAGGCAATGGTCGATAGTTCGTGCGACAGTATCGCTGTTACGGGTGTCCATCTGACACGCCGGAAATAATGGTTACGTACGCGATAAATCGTCGCCTTTTTCACCAAATGACGTAAAAAAAATACGCTATAGTTACGGAATCTGAAGATGTCAGTAATATATTTAACCTCACAAAGAGAATATTTATTAGCGAGAATAACAAGACTTCTGATATTATGGTAAAGGCCTGAGAAGGTTCATAGTAATTAAGTGTGCCAGTATTCATCTGAAGCCAGGAATGCTACGCCTCTATCAGACACACTCGGTACTTATAGTAAAGTTCCCAGAGAATTGCTGAAATTAGTTTTATGTCCAAAGATCTTATTATTGGTGTTAATGTTTAAATTGGTGTGGTGGCCGATGAAATTGTATTCGTGTTTTAACAAAAGACGGTATAGGAAATGACTCATTTCTAACTAGGTATGGGAAAACGTCGCGTTTTAAACGACCCGTAGGCTAGACTCCATTGTCCTATGTAATTTGGAGCCTCAGCTTTCTGTTCACTGGCTGCTGCTCCGGCGTTTAGCTGATTCTACCTCAGACCAGATGGTACGGGATTCGGTGCTGATTTCCTTGCAGGTCTGTTATACACTTATTCAGAGTTCACCTGGGCGTGTCTGATAAACTGTNGGGATTCGGTGCTGATTTCCTTGCAGGTCTGTTATACACTTATTCAGAGTTCACCTGGGCGTGTCTGATAAACTGTGATCCAATTGCAAACATAACAGAGACGTACGTGCGTTTGAAGTCTAGCTTGTCCTAGAATGAATTTGCGAAATTCTCCAGTCCCTAAAGATTGCAGTACCATGCGATTTACGCACATGTACTAGTCATCAGGATACTTAAAATCAGTAAAAGTTTTCGATCAACTGAGAAACAAACTAAAATGTATGTAAAGAGAAAAAAAAAAGTTTAGAATCTCGGTTTTCCTCCGCACGGTAGTGCAGAGAAAAAGTGACCGCGACGGCACCAACTGATTACAGTAGACATCCGAACCACCTGATTACTTGATTCGGCGCTCATAAATCATGAATCAGTACGCCGGGAGCTGGGATCGGCCCACAATCTGATCGACCTCGAGGACGACGCCGTTAAGACCAAGATCACAGAAGACCCGTTTGTCTGCATTCCGGCCTGAGTGGAAGTGGTTTCACGAAGACTAATAAAAAAAAGCCGAAGTCCATCTCTTATTCCTTAAAAAATACAACGCAAGGTGCAACTCGTAGACAACCCCCCCCCCCTTNNNNTTTTCGCCGAGTAATTTAAAACATGTGTAGCATATGTGTAAAGGCTGTTCACAATAAACTGAGCACTTTTGAAAGGCCTGCTTAAGATCTACTTGTGTGCGCACTGTGTATTATTCCGCCATATGTAAAATTGACATTGGAATAAGCCTGATCACTTTATTCATGCGTCGGCCAAGTAAAACCGTAAAATTATCAAAAAAGTAAATATTTTGAAAATGTGCTAATTTTTACACGTATTACGCATTACAAAACCTGAAAATCAAATAAATCGTTTCAGTATTCACAAATATTTAACTTACTTCTAATTCAACGTTTAAACGTGGAACTATTTTCCTCTCCGTGGTTACCAACTACTGGGTGCGTGCTGGTCAGTGTGCTCGTTAAAACATATGCAGGTAAGGGCAGTGACATTTTTCCAAGGTTGATTTCGAAAGTGCTCATTTTACCGTGAACAGCTATTTATTACAACTTAAATTATTTATTTTGCATTCTGTTTTTTTATAATGCATCGAAGTGTAAAAATGAGCAGATTTGTGAAATTTTCATTTTGTAACANCGAAGTGTAAAAATGAGCAGATTTGTGAAATTTTCATTTTGTAACAATTTTACAGTTTCACTTGACCGACGCATGAATAAAGTGATGAGGTCCAAGGTAACGTTAATTTTACATAAGGCGGAAGAATACACAACGTGCATACAATTAGATCTCAAGCAGGGCTTTCAAAAGTGTTCATTTTACCGCGAACAGTCTATAAAGTATCTTATACTGTGTAAAACTTATTTTGTAGCCTTAAAGTTTTTTTTTGTACTGCCTCATTTATATGAGTCTTGGCTCGTACAGGCAACTTCAAATAAATAAATGAATAAACAAAAAAAAATTTAATTCGTTATGGCGCGTGTGTTCCAGCGCGTGGTACAGTGGTTCGAACCCCGCTAAAGGTACGGGTGAACGTGACAACTTTTGAACGTACATTGGGCAGAGTAGGGTATAAGTATACAGGGTGATTCTAAAATCATGGCACAAACATTGAGGGGTGGTAGAGCTCACTAAAACAAACAATTATTGTATAGGAATACATGGGCGCAAATGCTTTGTTCGCTGATGCAGCAGGTCACTGGCACACCGTTTGACTACCCTCAACCATCGCCACCATTGTCAGCCAATCACGCCATATGTAGAGGTCGCCAAGCATGCGTGACTGTTGGTGGATGCATTTCCAGCAACGGTTTTAACATTTTCTGTACGGAATCACTCGTTAAGTATGCTGCTAATGAACATTTTATGTTTCCGTTAATGTGTTATGTTTTTGTGTTTGTGCCTCAACGCGTCACTTCCGCCCATATATTCCTATACAATAATTGTTTGTTTTAGTGAGCTCTACCACCCCTCAATGTTTGTCCCATGATTTTAGAATCAGCCTGTATAGGCGCCAACCTTACACCCAGCTGGCATTGTAGGGGAAACGTTGGTAAGCAATGCCAATAAATAAAAGCAATCTTATCCTAACATACATGTAACTGCATGGCGTAGTGGTTATAATCCTACTTCCCGTGCGAGGAGTCACGTGTTCGAATCCCAGCTGAGTATCACGAGAGTGTGAAGTTTTTAGAACNTTTTAACATTTTCTGTACGGAATCACTCGTTAAGTATGCTGCTAATGAACATTTTATGTTTCCGTTAATGTGTTATGTTTTTGTGTTTGTGCCTCAACGCGTCACTTCCGCCCATATATTCCTATACAATAATTGTTTGTTTTAGTGAGCTCTACCACCCCTCAATGTTTGTCCCATGATTTTAGAATCAGCCTGTATAGGCGCCAACCTTACACCCAGCTGGCATTGTAGGGGAAACGTTGGTAAGCAATGCCAATAAATAAAAGCAATCTTATCCTAACATACATGTAACTGCATGGCGTAGTGGTTATAATCCTACTTCCCGTGCGAGGAGTCACGTGTTCGAATCCCAGCTGAGTATCACGAGAGTGTGAAGTTTTTAGAACTACGTAAGGGTCAGTTACCACGGCTTAGCCGAAAGGCATAAAATGAAGGGAGCGTTATTAACAACACATTAATTTATTTGTTAGGTACTCTTAACTTATAAACTAGGCCTAAAGTTGGGCTTCCGGGGCAATCGAAACAGAGAAATGTTTGGTGTGAACAGCCTAGCGACGGAAAGAATGGAAGCAAAGGAGAATCAAGAACACTTGCTTGTTTTCCGTAACGTGTACCTCGACTATCGTTTATAGGCTGTTCACGGTATAGTGAGCACTTTTGACGCCCTAGTTACTTTTTCTTTTCAGCCATTTTTATCAGTTTAACGACTTTTTAAAATAAATATTGCAATGTAAGTAATATGTACAGTGTATGTATTCCACCACACTCGGAAGTTTACGTCTAAGGCTAAAATAAAATGTATTTATTGGCTATCATTCCAAATGACAGGGCTTTCAAAAGTGCTCACTCTATAGTGAATGGCCTATACCTAGTTGAAATTGAATAGATGGGATCTTTTCCTCCGCTTTTGTATAGGTGTTACGATGAAAAGTCGGGGAAAGAGGGGTATTCTAATCTGTGTACGAGGTGAGCATTCTTTCAAACCCAGATAGCCAAAAGGTGTAAAGAATTTCAATCACACAGCTGTTACTAAAAAAAAAAAAAAAAAAATTACAATTTGTTGAATGGCTTTTGCTTACAGACAGAACTAAAAAAAAACTTAATGCATCAGAATGCTAGCTTAAGTTTTCCATTCCTTTCTGAAACGTTCATTTTTTTAAGTGAAAATAATTAAAACGGGCGTATTTACAGTAATATTTGGTTTTCAAATAGTTGTATACGCTATGTCAAAGTAGCATAGAGACACAGGGATGTGCATCACGCCTTTATTTTTATTATTACGCTACAAAATGATAGGGCCACTCTTCACAGAGGCGAGTTGCGTTCTGAAAGACTGCACAGTGCCTTGCAAATAGAGACAGGAGATGCCCGTGCGTGGGTAGCGCTTTCTTGCATTCTTGCACATAAGTATAGTTGATTAGTCGTATCTTGACACTTTTTGAATAGAACCTTTGAAAAATCACCCCAAGTTTAGCGTGTTTGGTTCTTTCCTAAATACGCCATGCATCACAAGCGTTTTATAATCCTGTTACCATGAAATGAAGGTGTCTTATTTTTGGTTAAACTTAACTTTTACTTACAGTATATCTATAAATTACAATATTTCATTTACAATTAAAATGATTAAAAGCAGATATAAAAACAAGTGTGTTGGTAACGCCTAGTAAGAAACGTTTCCATGTAAAATATTATCAAGCTGAGTGCGTACAGATGCGGTGCGTTGTCCTTTTGAAGTAATTTTCCAGACCTAGTTAGGCTAGGTTTGCATTAGGAGGAGGAATAGCATGGAAGTAGAACTCTAGCAGGGCTTCAGAAAAGTTGGAAGTAACCGTGGCTGGACTGTAGGTGGGGCCACCTGTTTGTCGCGCAAAGATTTACGCGGAGGCTAGACATCAATATCCTATGTGCACACTCGCAGTATTCCTTTGGCTATTGGCCGCTTGTCTTTGTGTGAAACAAGCCTGTTGCATGAGTAAGCCAATCGGAATTAAGGTGGCCGCCTGGGTAGGCCGCCGAGCGATGCGCAGAGCCCCAGCAGAAAACGTTTTATTAAAAAACCGTCCAATGTGTCTGACTGAGGTCTGCTTACGAATAGCATTTAAGAAACGTCACGCTTCTGTTTTTCCAGTTCCTCCATTTCTCTCTAAAGCACGTTTTTGTGATAGAGAAAATGGCTCANGCCTGGGTAGGCCGCCGAGCGATGCGCAGAGCCCCAGCAGAAAACGTTTTATTAAAAAACCGTCCAATGTGTCTGACTGAGGTCTGCTTACGAATAGCATTTAAGAAACGTCACGCTTCTGTTTTTCCAGTTCCTCCATTTCTCTCTAAAGCACGTTTTTGTGATAGAGAAAATGGCTCAAACGGGTGTTTTCACGGTCACTTTTAGGTATAAACATTTAGATAAAAAACATTTAAAAAATGAATAGGGACGTGCATCAAACCTTTATTTTTATTATTACGTCATAAAATGGTAGGCTTACCACTGAAAGTCTCATAGAGGCGCGCTATCCGACGGCAAGACTGCACGCCAGTTTAGTGCTTTGCGTGTAGAGGCGATAAGAGAGTTGATGCGCATGTCTCGGTCGCTTTTAGGCCTCAGCAGTGCAAAATCCCTTCAACCAGGCGGCCACCTAAGTTTCTCCGATAATGACCGTCCGTGATTCCCGGGCAGACAGATAGGACGCTTAACAATTCAAATGATCCAATCGTGAAAGAGTGATTCTGAACTTAAGTGTTTTGGAACACAATTAGTCTTTTCGCAGGTGTCCGTAACTATGGGTGGCAATTCAGCGTCCCAGCCGTACACAGGCGGTCGTTGCAGCTCATTTTCCTCGACCAGCACTGTACGTCAGCGGGCCAGCGCTATCGCGGGACACGAACGCGCTCCAGTCGGCGATGGATGGTTTTGGAAACCATAATCGAGCTCCCCGGCAGCTTTTTTTACTTTCGTTTCTCGGCCCTTCCCGGTTTTCGTGGCGCGAAGGAATGTTCACACGCGAAGAGGAGAGGCGAGGAAACGTGAGTGGTGGACCGGTTGTGGAGCGTACTGTTCGCTCCTAAGAATGCCCCTTCCTTCCTTCCTTCCCTCCTCTTCTTCGGCATTCTTTTAACATGGCCTTGAAGTCGTGGGCGGTCGAGATAAACATCCAGTACTGCAATTACTGTCTCGGCAGTGNAATTCTTTTAACATGGCCTTGAAGTCGTGGGCGGTCGAGATAAACATCCAGTACTGCAATTACTGTCTCGGCAGTGCCTCCCGAATCTGCAGACGCCTATTTTAACAGCAAGAATCAGATTTCTAATAGGAACACTGCAGAACAGCCTACCAGTCGCATATTCAGAACTCACTAAAGGAGGAAGCACACAATTTTCTTGTAATTTCACGACACCAATCGAGCTACTGTCCAGCTAGTGTCAACTGTTTGCGTGTATTATTTTAAAAACTAAATTTTTAGTGGTTTATGAGAATAAATAGCTTTTAACACATGTGATGGAATGATGGCATTGTTTTATTTTATGTAGAACTGCCACTGCTTTGAAGCTATAAGGGTCCGTCCAACTGAAGCTGTTTTTCCGCGTTCGAAGCAGAGAAGATCGGGAGCGATAAGAGCGACGTTGCCACGCGCACCAAGTTTACCATCGCCGCTACGCGCAAGGCTCTGTAACTGGCGTGCAGTGTTTTCGTCGTGCAGCGTGCANGCGCACCAAGTTTACCATCGCCGCTACGCGCAAGGCTCTGTAACTGGCGTGCAGTGTTTTCGTCGTGCAGCGTGCATCCGTGACACTTTAAGCGGTGACCTTATAATTTTATTGGTGGAAAGTCTTTAAGAGGGTTCAGTGCACGACCCTTCAGCATTTCTCTAAGTATCTGAGACGTAACGTTTAAAACACAGCGCTTTGAATAAACCGTTAGTAGCTATGTTCGGGCGCTCTGAAAAAAAAAATTGTGTTTCTACTGTGCGTGACGTCTTGAAAGCACTAAACACGCCGCATCTGAAGTGTGCTCTTTTCGTTCAACACGCTAGACGCACGTTTAATAGTTTCGTGGGAAAACGTGTATTTCAAACGATCTGCAACACAGTTCAAATTAATGTCCGAGGTGAACGTCGACTATGACGGTGCGTGAAGGCCGACCGACAGGCTACAGTGGAACAGCTCACAGTCCAAATANGCGCACCAAGTTTACCATCGCCGCTACGCGCAAGGCTCTGTAACTGGCGTGCAGTGTTTTCGTCGTGCAGCGTGCACCCATGACACTTTAAGCGGTGAACTTATCATTTTATTGGTGGAAAGTCTTTAAGAGGGTTCAGTGCACGACCCTTCAGCATTTCTCTAAGTATCTGAGGCGTAACGTTTAAAACACAGCGCTTTGAATAAACCGTTAGTAGCTATGTTCGGGCGCTCTGAAAAAAAAAAAATGGTGTTTCTACTGTGCGTGACGTCTTGAAAGCACTAAACACGCCGCATCTGAAGTGTGCTCTTTTCGTTCAACACGCTAGACGCACGTTTAATAGTTTCGTGGGAAAACGTGTATTTCAAACTATCTGCAACACAGTTCAAATTAATGTTCGAGGTGAACGTCGACTATGACGGTGCGTGAAGGCCGACCGACAGGCTACAGTGGAACAGCTCACAGTCCAAATAAACCAGGGGACATCCCGCCACGCGTCTACCACAACAGTTCAGCGAACCCTTCTGTGAATGGGGCTCCGGAGTAGACGGAGGGTGACTGCACACATGCTAACACAGGTGCATCGACNTCAACACGCTAGACGCACGTTTAATAGTTTCGTGGGAAAACGTGTATTTCAAACGATCTGCAACACAGTTCAAATTAATGTCCGAGGTGAACGTCGACTATGACGGTGCGTGAAGGCCGACCGACAGGCTACAGTGGAACAGCTCACAGTCCAAATAAACCAGGGGACATCCCGCCACGCGTCTACCACAACAGTTCAGCGAACCCTTCTGTGAATGGGGCTCCGGAGTAGACGGAGGGTGACTGCACACATGCTAACACAGGTGCATCGACGAAAACGACTTGAATTTGCTCGACAGTATGGCGAATTGACCGCTGCTGATTGGCGACGGGTAGCCTTCTACGACGAGTCATGTTGTCAGCTGCATAGAACGGATGGACGTCAGCGTGTCCGGCGAGACACGTCGGAGACCCGACACCCTGCATCCATTGCTGGACGAACACAACGCGGTAGAGAGCATTATTATGGTCTGGGGAATGTTCTCGTGGTGTTCTCTAGGTCCCATCATCCGCGTGGAAGGCACTCTTGATCGATTTGGTTATGAATCCATCATCGGCGATCACGTATGTGATGATTGTCTTTCCTCGGGAGAATGGGATCTTCCAGCACGATAATGCGCCTTGCCACGCGGCTAGAAGTGTTCGCACGTGGCTGGAAGAGCACGATCAGGACTTGTGAGTTCTTCCCTGGTCCCCAAACAGCCTTGATCTCAATCCAATTGAACATCTGTGGGACCACCTCGATCGTCGTATTCGCCGTCTTGTCTCCTCCGCCACGCACCCTTCAACAGTTGTGGGACGCACTGCAGACAGCATGGCTCCAGATACCCGTGTAGACCTATCAGCACCTGACTGAGTCACTGCCAGCTCGTCTAGCTGCTGCCCGTGCTGCGAAGGGCGGTTACTCTAGATACCAGCAGGTTGTCATAATAATGTGATTCGACTGTTTATACCGTAAACAGAGGGTTACTTACAGCGTGCTGACTTAAGCACTTTTCAATAACCAAATTTATAACTGGCAACAAAATATCGACTTTCATTTATATCCTGAAAAAAACATTTAAATTGTAATATGCCATATATATATTTTTTTAATTCGAATAGACACAACTGCTTACAATGCAATTATATGACAACTAGGGATGTACCTGAAACCTGCGTGGCTGTCTTGCCCTTGCCTCGAACATGCAGAATACATCGAGAAGACATGCAAGGCTGCACAGCAAGTAATAAAATGCCACACACGTGCGAGCAGCACTCCAGCACGCAGTACACGGAAGCAGATTGCATTCGCTTGATATCCCGAGCGTGATCAGATAACAGCTGAGGCCAGCGTTCAACTTCTAGGAGCGAATCCGATACTACTCGTTTGACAGCGTCGGTGTGTGTTCCCAGCACAGCTGTCCGGCTCGGGCAAGGCTATCAACGATCAGCACTAAACAAACAAGAGTTGCTCGTCGCCTTGGCTATATTAAGGGGCGTAGCCAGGAGGGGAGGAAGGTGGGGGCTGGGGGTTTCCCCCGACCCTTTTGACCATTAACTAGTTAACAATTAGTATTAAAATTATTAATAATCCCTTAATTGCAATAAAAATATGCAACGGCTATTCACTATAGAGCATTTTATTGTACTATGAGGTAATTTTCTCCTAGAATTTGTCCTATGTCCACCCTCCCTTCACTACACTGAATGTAACCCCCTTCCCCNCCCCCAGAGAATTTCTAGCTACGCCACTGTTATATTCGCCACAGTACCTTAAATTTAAAAATAATGTTCCATATATTACGAAAAGCTGCTTCGCGGTTAAGCTATTTTCAAACAAAAATTAAAAAATAATAATCACTACATAATATAAAAGGAAGTCCCTGGCGCGTGTCTGTCTGTCTGTATGACTGCGCTAATCTCGAGAACCACTTAACGGATTTGGATGCGGTTTTTACAGCTATGATCTGCATTTATCGAGGAAGGTTTTTGTGTATTAAAAATTTCCCTAGCACTTATAGGAGCTGAGCATTTACGGTATTAGTGAATCAAGTCGGGGAAAAAAGTTTGCCGCCAACTCGCTCTTATGGAATACGCTGCCTAATCCTTTAGAGATATAACAAAATCATGTACGAAATAATTATGTAAAATTAAATGATCTACAAAAAAGTCAGCGGTAGCATATATTTATCTTTAATATATAAGTGGTAATAAGCGTATTTACAATTTAAATTACGCAGTAAAAACAAACGTAAAATTCACTATATTTTCTAACCATAAATAACTTAACCTTTATCAAAATAAATTAATTCATAATTAAAACTGTTTAATGTACATAAAAAAATGTCCTTTACAGCATACAAATATCGCCAATACCTTAAAAGTTATGAAAAGTTTTGTGAAAAAGTAATTTCAGCGCGACTTGGTCGTATTTTCTCTTTATTTCTTTGTGTCTTAGATCCTGCAATATTTAAAACGTGATTTTCAGCACGACTTGGTTGTAATTTAAGTACGGATTGTACAGATTTTAGCATAAGCGATTCAGTTTTTTTTTTATATACCCTTAAAAAGTCGGTGACAGCCGTTGTGGCGCAGTATCTACGAGTTAAGAGGGACTTGGTTGTTTTGTTTCATTCTAAATAATCGTTTATTCCGTTTGGTTTAGGTCAGTGTAAATATTAAATAGGTTACATTGAAAGTTAAGATTAAACTAATTTTTTTGTTCTTATAAATATTATTGGTTATTTTTCGTGTATTTACATACGTAGGTAATATTGATATTGAGGTGATTTTCAGAGCAAACACTCAGTAGATACAGTACTCGACAGTGAAGAAGCTGTGCACTATCCCACAGATTTTCTTAATTCATTGAATCTTTCTGGCATGCCACCACACAAACTAATTTTAAAAGTTGGAGCTCCCATAGTTTTATTGCAAAATATAAATCCACCGAAATTATGCAACGGGACTAGATTACAAATAAAAAGTTAAAAAAGTTATCTCATTGAAGATACTATTCTAACTGGCTGCGGTACTGGAAAAACTGTTTTAATACCTACAATACCAATGATTCCCTCGGATTCACCTTTTAATTTTAAAAGAGTCCAATTTCCAATACGAGTTTGTTTTGGTATGACCATAAATAAGGCACAGGGTCAAACACTTAATGTGACTGGAGTGTATTTAAGTGGAGCATGTTTTTCACACGGACAACTATACGTAGCCCTTTCGCGTGTCACGTCAAACAGAAATATTTTTGTGCTGGCGGTCGGAGGCAAAACGATTAATGCTGTATACAAATAAATTTTCTAAACCACTATCATATAATATTTTTATATTAGAGATGTATGAATGTGGATAAAGCGAAGGAGGTAGGTATGTCAGGATCGTGGTAAATGGAGGTCCATAATCTCTGCATACCCCTCTGGGAGACAGGCGTGACGCGTATGTACGTATGTATGTTATATATGATAGTAGTTTACTAATTTACTATCATATAATATTGTAACTGTCTTTTCCCAATTTATTTATTAGTGTATCGCTGTAAAAACTAAGTTGTACACGGGCGAAGCCGGGCCGGGTCGCTAGTAATAAATAAAATTTAAAAAATGTATCCGAAATTGCACATTGTGTGTAATGTCACATTAAAAGCGTAATGTACGAAATTCATGCGTTTACCCCGTCACTGCGTAGCGGCCAAAGTCAAGGGTTCCACCTGGCTGGACGTATTTTGTGTGTCCCAAGCCTAAAATGTAATTGAAAAGAAATTACACAATGATTTTTATTGGTGTGCTGCTAAGTGAGAGAATATGCGAACCGGTGTATAAATAATTACGTAGGAAGCTCTGTGATTACAGTACCACGTACTGTCGTGAGTGTAATATAAATCTTCCATGCCGGCTTGCATAGCAACCGGTACATCGGCTCGTGCACTAAGTCTTACAGAAACTTGTACAAGAGCAGGTACGGAAGCAGGTATCGTGCAAAACCTACTTTGGTGATCAATGCTACGGGTCACCCTACGTGGCATTTAAAGGCGGCTTTGCGGGGGAGAGTTGCTGCAATCTTGGATTTACAACATTTTGTGCTATTACTAGGGACAGGTGTTTTACGCGAATATATTTACGGCCATGCTAGACTTCAATCGTCCACAACCGCAACTTACTTTGTTTATTAGCCGCGTGTCTAAGTGAGAAGACATGTTCTTATT
This sequence comes from Clitarchus hookeri, assembly GCA_002778355.1. Taxonomy (NCBI): domain Eukaryota; kingdom Metazoa; phylum Arthropoda; class Insecta; order Phasmatodea; family Phasmatidae; genus Clitarchus; species Clitarchus hookeri. Next base: position 98,967 of record NQII01002190.1, on the reverse strand, counting down.
TGGCTATGCCAATCGTAATAAAGTACTCCGATACTGAACGTCCATGATTCGCGAGCAGGCAGTAAAATCATCCAACCACGAAAGTGCATTTGAACAAAAGTATTTTGGAGTACAACTGGTCTTGAAATATTTTCGCGAAAAATCACCTGTCCCTAACCATTACTTATATTTGAGATTAATGTTTGGAAAAGTATCTTTAATAGAACATTATTTAATTTCATTTTAGAGGCAACTATCGTTTGACAACTCGTACTACTATCGCTTTTATAGACATTCTCACACGGTGATCAATAATCAAATCCAAATTACTCCACACAGCAAACAAGTAAAGATACCCCATTGATATTACAGATATTCGATCATCTGTGCGATATTTGTGCCTTGTAAAAGACGAAATTTCAATAATATGAGTTGAATACACTTTATGACTCAAAAACTGGTAACATCACAATGCACGTTAAGGGCGTTGCCTGCCTCAACTACAGCAGCAGAGTTTAAATGAAAATCAATGTTACGAAATTTTAATCGCCGATCACAACTTTCCTGACAATATTAACGGAAGTAATCTCATAAGAATACATTTGTGTGCACACATTTAAAGTTATGACAAAATAAGGATGCATATTAAAAAAAAAAAAAAAAATACAATAATAATAACAAAAGTTGTTTATAGTTTAACCAATCGTTTTCGTGTCGTGCATGAGTCGTAGTTACTATTAGTATTTTTAAAACTGATTTCACTAACAATTTTGTGATACATTTTCATGGGGAGACTTGAAAGCTTATTGAACGCAATTCACTAAAAGGCAAATAAGCCATTTTTTTTTAGTTCAATAAGTGGAATTCAAGTAATTGATTTCAATAAATATTTGACCGCGTGAAATGGCCTATAGCGAGAAAACTCCGATCCACGCCGTTTTTCCTAGTCGTATTGGTAGAACAGCAGTTCAGTGTTGGGACGTGGAAATTGGTTGCGCGCGGCCAGCGAGATCGACCTACCTTATCTTATAGTCTATGAGTTCAAGTGCGAAGTCGAAGTGGAAGGCGAAGGAACGCTAAGAACCGGTGAGCTCCCCCACTTCGTGTCCGGGGAACTCTCCCGTCGACGCGTCAACTCGTCTGGCCGGCTGGGAAAGCCGAGGCGGGGTGATCAGATTTAATGGGTCGCGGCTGCGGTGAGATACCCCGGGGCAGCGAGAAGGAAGAGACAGTTCGTCGACCCCGTCAAGGCTGCGCTTGTTG
>NQII01002190.1:69759-82666 GCA_002778355.1 Clitarchus hookeri | reverse complement strand
AAAAAAAAAAAAAAAAAAAAAAAAAAAGTATACAGACACGTAAATTTTCTTAAATGCAATTCGTAAGCAAATCTCACCCAGACACGTTGGACGGTTTTTTAATAAAATGTTTTTTTTTTGCTGGAGCTCTGCACACCGTTTGGCGGCCTACCCAGGCGGCCACCTTAGGATCTATTGTATGCACAATGTGTGTTCTTGCACCATATGTGCCATTAACAATGTAATGGGCCTGGTCAAGCGTCGATCAAGTGAAACTGTGGAATTATTAGAAAAGGTAAATATTTTACAAATTCGCTAGTCATCCAGTTTCCACAAATGTTTACCGAACTATTTATATCCAACGTTAAGTAGTGTAACTACTTCCTCTACGTCGTTGCCAACTTTGCCGGAAGCACGCTCGTCAGTGTTCCCGTTGTAGTGCGAGTATATACAGGTAGGGGCGGTGACATTTTACAAAGGTTGCTCTCAAAAGTGCTCAGTTAAACGTGAACAGCGTATAAAACACTATTTTTCGTTTAATAACACGAAACTCCTAATTTCCAAACGGCGAGCCATATCAGTGTCCGCCAAATGTTCGCAGATGGCACATATCAAATCAATTGACACTATTCGCGAATTTATGGTTTCATCTCGCGTAGTTTCTGACTCTTTGAAAATAAATACTCAATAATTCCCAATTTTCGAGGGCGTGTTTCACCCTTAATTATCACGTTATGTCAGAGGTCGTTTTGTGTCTACTACTCCATTTTCTAAATCGAATCATACTTTCGCCTGGAGCTGAGGTTCACTCTGTATGTTGGACGTTTCACACAGCAGAAAATTGCATCCAATAACGGGAGGGGCCGCGGTGGTGTAGTGGTNTCACTCTGTATGTTGGACGTTTCACACAGCAGAAAATTGCATCCAATAACGGGAGGGGCCGCGGTGGTGTAGTGGTCAGACTACTCGCCTCCCCCCAAGGCGAAACAAGTTCGATTCCGGGCGGGGTCGCTTCCGGATTTTCGCACGTAGGAATAGTGCCGGATGATGCCGCTGGTGGGCGGGTTTTCTCGGGGATCTCCCGTTTCCCCCGCCTTTTCATTCCGACGATGCTCCATACTCACCCCGCTTAACCCTTATCGGCTCTCAAGACCTCGATGTTAAGAGCCGCCCAAATCACTTCACTCACTCTGGTCGCGTGACAAATAATGAATCTGAAATATAAATTTTAAGAATTATATAATCTTAAGACAGCTTTCGTTAGAGTTGTTGAGTTGAGAGATTTCGGCGGCTCTTAACAACGAGGTCTTGAAGAGCCGATGAAGGTGAAATGAGGCGAGAATGGAGCAGCACCGGAATGCAAGTGCGGGGGAAACGGGAGATCCCCGAGAAAACCCGCCAACCAGTGGCATCTTACGGCACGATTCGCGCTTGTAAAATCCGGAAGTGACCCGGCTGGGGATTGAACCCGGTTTGCCTTGGTGGGAGGCGAGCAGTCTAACCGCTCAGCCACCGCGGCCCCGCTTTCGTTGGAAATTTTCAACGGACCTCCGTGGCGGAAATCTTTAAGACTTGTTAAGGGCGCCGCCTACTAGTAGCTTTGTAGCGCGTGTGAGGCTCAGGAGCAAGCTAGCGATAAGGGCGACACTGACGTGCGCGCCTAGTGCCACATCACTCCTACGCACGTGCAGTGTTTCCGTCGTGCAGCGTGTACGTATGGGACTTCAAGCGGTTACCCTATCATTATATTGGTGGAAAGTCTGAAGCAAAGTTCAGTGCAGGTCCCTATAATAGTTAAGCGTGTTTCCGACCGGTATGTCATAACATGCCGGTACAGCAGTGTGAAAAGGCCGTTTTTGGCTACGTTGGAGGGCTCAAAAATAGCATTTATAATATGCGTCATGCATGTATTGAGAGTATTATACGTACCTCGTCTAAAGTGTTTTTTTCTTTTCGTACATTGGTCTGATGGGACACGTATATACAGGGTGATTCTAAAATCATGGGACAAACATTGAGGGGGGAGGGGGTAGAGCTCACTAAAACAAACAAATATTGTATAGGAATATATGGGCGGAAGTGACGCGTTGAGGCACAAACACAAAAACATAACACATTAACGGAAACATAAAATGTTCATTAGCAGCATACTTAACGAGTGATTCCGTACAGAAAATGTTAAAACTGTTGCTGGAAATGCATCCACCAACAGTCACGCATGCTTGGCGACCTCTACATATGGCGTGATTGGCTGACAATGGTGGCGTGCGTGAAATACCCGGCGTATTTGAATCTGTTCGCCAATCACTCCACAGACGCTACCAAGCTTGCATTACTGTCGGTGGTAGCAATTTTCAGCAATTATTAACAACATTGCTGTAAAAAGGCATTTAGCGGCGACGTTGTAAATAAACAATGTGTTGCATTTCATGTGTTATGCTTTTGTGTTTGTGCCTCAACGCGTCACTTCCGCCCATATATTCCTATACAATAATTGTTTGTTTTAGTGAGCTCTACCACCCCTCAATGTTTGTCCCATGATTTTAGAATCATTCTGTATACGCGAATTTCAAACACTCTGCAGAGGATTCAAGCACCAAGCAGGCGGCGACCTTAACACCATGCAGTTCCGAGTTACTACCCTGAGCTAACCACACAAGTGCGCGACTTTTTGAGATGTGAGGTTAAGTTGGTACAACATGTAAGCCGCCAGCTCACTACGCTTCCGGCATGAAGAGGGAATCATAAAAAGAAATAACTGAAAATAAAATTCCACAGAAGCAGCTCGATTCCGGAAGCTAAGTTCAACACCCGACCTGAATTTTTTTTCTCTCCAAACTCGGGAGAAATTAATGAATTAAAATAGTATTCAAACATTAGCAATTTATTTAATGACGGCCCTAGGGCAACGGAACGATAACAGGTTTTCGGTCGCTGCCCTTATATAGACAGCAACTTTCCTGTCTGTCGCTTTCCTAATGTAACCGCCCAACTCTACGGCTGGTTCACAAAGTGAATCGGTTTGATCGTAAAGACTTATTCGCGTCAAAATCCTGCTAGTTAATAAACGTATGTTAACAAAAGCACTGAACGGAGTAGGTACTGCTTATACTAACATTGCTAACGAATCATGGAAAAGTTGATCAATGTTGTTAACGGTTTATTAAAATAGCGACGTTTGCACTAGCGACTGCTATAGTGAAGTTTCATTTTTGTTTATACACCTATTATAATGACAACTATATTAAAATAATTATGTCCCAAATACTTTCATAATGACATTTTTTTTGCAGTACTAATATACCGATCGTTAAGTTCATAACAAATTGGCAAAAGGATGCACACAGTACAAGGATGGCAACACTGATGTCGCACACAATTACGTGATGCGACATCCTGATTGGTTTTACAGTGACGAATTATTAATTGGCACATTAGTACAACTGACGAAATCTTGCACGAAGTTCGAAACCCCTACTTTGACAACATATGACGGCGGCGACAGGTTTTGCAATGGTTGCACACATGAGTGCAACTACCACATTGCTCTGAATGTCATTGTTCCATTTTAAATAAATGTAATATTTACAATAAACTCGAGCTGTGGCGCTAACTTCAATCGCCGGTTACCGTCCTTATACTCCATTCACGGCTACGGCTGAAGTTCTACTACCAAGATATCCCTCCGCCTCATGCAAACAAATCTTAACCAAGTCTACAAAATTACACCAGGGGGACAACGCGCCACATTCGTGCGCACTCGGTGTAATCATATTTGGCATAAGAACTATTTATTACTGGGCACTTATCAGCACATCAATTTTTTCACTTTTTTATTCACATTAAATGTAAATGAAATACTATAATTTACAAATAAAATGAAAATAAAATTTCAACTTACTTTAATTAACAACAAGGTACTTTAATGTTCTTTCTTGTAAACACATGTATAAAAGGCTCCTGTTACACGATATATTTAGGGAACAAAACAAACATTTCATACATGGGGTGATTTTTCAAAGGTTTGATTCAAAAAGTGTGAAATAACCGGGAATAGACTACAACTTGACTGACGTACAAATTCCTGCTCATCGTGTCCACGGAAAGTTAATTCCTACATTAAGTGAAAGGCCACACGGGTAGCTGAAAGAAGACATTTACGGGGGCTGTGGAAAGTGTTCAATTAAACGGCGAATTACGCACAGTATTGCCGAGAGAAAGGAGTACGGAGGGGCAGAGGCAGCCACAGACACTCGGGAGGAAGCGTGAATGGCGGGAAAAATGAGGGGGGGGCCCCTCCTGTACGTATCACACCTGCCGTGCCGTAACGGTCTCCGAGGGGCGGTGCGTGATCAATATACAATATAGTAAGGACNGGCGGTGCGTGATCAATATACAATATAGTAAGGACTGGGGGGGGAAAGGCACCCTGCCCTCCACCCCTCCAACCCTCCCCCCGGACAAACCCCTAGGCTTCACGTGTTCACTTCCTACCGGGAGCGCGCAACTGTGTGTCTGTGTGACCCGGATGCACGGTTCTTCCAGAACAACAAAAGAAGTTCGACATCGGTATTTTTTGGTCTAATCTTGCTTCTGCAAAAAAAAAATTCCTCTTTCGAGCCTACAATAGTAATTTAATCATCGATCAGCTAATTTATTAAAGTTACAATAAAAAGAAACCAATTAACATGAAAAGCATGCTAACCTCTTTAACAGCTAAATTTATGTGAAAATCTTATTTGCAATACGTACAAATTAATTTTAACTATAACTAGAGCACGAGTATTTCGCGAATTCATGTGGTGGCGATGCAGACTTCCAACACTTATTATTTTATCCAACTATTGTGATTGGACCGCAGTTCTTTAGACACGCCCCGTTTAACGGTGAGCCAGTCAAAAGTAAGAAACGGCAGTGTGAGTGAACGTTGAACAGTCCTGTACAAAGGTCTCACTTGATCGCAGCAACCAATAAGCAAACGATAGTGTCTTACGTGTATAGAGAACTGTAAAGGCTAACTTGTTACCAAATTAATCCGCGAAATACTCGTGGCTCTAACTATTACTTATCACCCGCATGAAAACAGTTACAATATTACGAGTCATATTTACAATTAGGCCCATATTTGCAGTAACAACCATGTACATAAAGGAGTTGAAAGAGTGATCATGAACAGTGAACATAACTTAAAACTAAAGGGGATATTACATAGAAGGGGAACTTAAAACTGATTTAACCGAAGTGCAATGAAAGCTCCTCGCCCTGGGGGAACCTCCTGCTTGATCAGGGTAGCCCCTACGCCAGGTGCAAATGTAAGTAACCGCTTTTCCCATTATACAAAACACACAGTTAAAGCATGATTACAGTTCATTCTAGGTTACTTCAAACTTTTCTGAAGCCCTGCTAAAGTTCTACTTCCAGGGTATTCCTTCGCCTCATACAAACAAAGCTTAACCGAGTCTAGAAAATTACACCCAAGGGACAACGCACCGCACTCGTGCGCACTCAGTGTAATAATATTTTACACAAGTACCATTTTTTACTAGGCATTACCAACACACCTATTATTTTACTATTTTTATTACATTGATTATAAATGAAATATTATAATTTATATATGGTACATAAGTCAAAGTTCAATTTAACAAAAACATTAACGTAATTTTAGGTTAACACAAGTATAAAAAGCTTGAGATACATGACATATTTAGGAAACAACCAAATACGTCATACCCGGGGTGATTTTTAAATGGTTTGATTCAAAAAGTGTGAAGAAACCGCGAATACATTATAACTTAATGTTAACACCATACACTAAAGACGACGTAAACCAATTTTTTTCTTTTGCGAACGTTCCCATTACTAATTCGCCACTCTCCAGTAAAATTGCCAAAAGTCATGTAAATACGAGTCGTTATAACTGTACTACTGTGTAAGGTCAGTGTATTCTGCGTCCGGAGAGGGCCATTTTTTATAGCGTTCTTAGGTTTGGATTAGGAAGTACGAAGTGCTCTTAACTGCCTAGATGGCACAACACCTTCCAAATGAAAGTTATGAAAACCAACACCTAAGACACATTTTGTGTCTATACACTCACATCTGTGGTGAAGTATAATTACACAAGCCCATGTAAACTATACGACTCAAAGCGTCGCCTACTGGTTTAAAATGTGATGTTTGTCGAAGTACATAAAACACAAAAACATTTTTAAAAAAAGAATAATTAACAACATTCGCAATCAAGTCTAAATATTCGCTTAAAACAGGGAGACAGCTACTGAAGTAAGTATAAATTGTATGTTCTGCATGCGGAGCTGGAGCTGAGGGACGAGTGACAAGCGACGGCCATCTTGGGTTACATAATTTCCCCCTATTCCCCTCAAAATTTTCCAAATTCCCTTAAAATTTCCCGAATTTCCATCAAAAAAGATATCTTGCACAATCCGGCTGGCATTTGCTCGATCCGGATGAATCCAGCTGAAAATTGTGCAATGTCAGCCGGAATGTGCAATCAGTTACAAGCATGCTCTATCATTCCAAGCCAGCACCATCCATCTTGCCTGAAGAATGTTCGAGTCCATCGCCCCGTCATACAACTTCTCTCATCATGCTCTATAATTCTATATTGATTTTCTCATATTCCTTCTAGTCTCCTTTCACCTGACACCCTAGCATGCTTATAACTGATTGCACATTCCGACTGACATTGCACAATTTTCATCCGGATTCATTCGGATTGAGCAAAAGTTAGCTGGATTGTGTAAAATATATTTCTTAAGGGAAATTCGGGGAATTCTGAGGGAAATTCTAACGATTTTGGTCGTTTTTAAAGGAAAAAAGGGAAATTTTGAGGGTAAAGGGGTAAATGACGTCATCCAAGATAGCCGCCGCTCGTCAATCGTCCCCCAGCCCCTGACGCAGAACATACCATTTATAACTACTTACTGAAAATATTACCAGACTTTTAAGTGTTAAACGCGCGCAAAAAAACAGGAAGCGAAATTAATGGTTAAAAACTGCCACAATTTAATCATGCGTGGGGGCAGCTTTGGCAGATTCTGAAATGAACGAAATACTGCTACACTATTTAACATCGAGCCGCTAAAACGAAACTGTGCTGTTACAAAAAAAGAGGGCAGCCATTTCGCAACTATATCACGCCATTCAATTAGTCTTTCTTCATTATTTAGAAACAAGTTCACGTAAGACATTAAACCGAATAGTTCTTTATTAATAAATCAGAGCCAAAACAGAAGAATTAACAATATAAACTACAACCCTGTAACATAAAATTAATCTCACCGTTAAATTGCCAGCGGAGAAAGACTCAATTAAACATCCCATAATCACCGACGTAATTTTCCCGCAAGTAGCTTCTACAAGGATACGAATTACGCAATCGGACAGTAGCTACATAGTGTCATGTTGAACCGTGAACAAACTGCCCGTGTTTTCGTGAACAGGGTTATCGCAAATGTAAATAAGATATCAGATTCGCGAATGTGCACTTCAACCATGTGTCACAGCCCATCAACTGCCACCACATTGCATTTGAGGTGGCCTCAAGGCGTACAGTCCATTCCGGTAACGTCTGTCTTCTCTTCCGCTCATTTCAAAATTTGCAGTATAACTTTTTAAAAGCGCGGATTCTGAGCAAGGATAGTTTCGTTGCATCTTGTTGAGGTTGCCTCCTAACAAGGCCACTAGGATGTTTAGTGCGCAAATAGTGTTTGAGAAACTTACCACGTCCGAATGCTAGTTGGCGCAGCATTCTCATGAGCGCCGAGTGTAGAGGTTACTAGTATTTTGCCCACCGCCCCTCCCCCTAATAAACTGCCAGGCACATTAACATATAATGAAAAGGACTTCCAAGCTAAATTAACGAGAGTTAACGACTGTTTTGTGCACTATTACACCATAAAATTATAGTGTGATCGTTGGAATTCACAACCGACGGAAAAAAAGCACGTCAGTTTTGTGGCTGGAGCTTAGAGGCGACGAGTCATTTGATACACATGCCTGTATCGCCCTTCTGACATCGATAAGAGAGCGCCTCCAGTACACGTATTCATTACAAACTGTTTCTCAATTTCACAATTTTAAAAAAAAATACGAGCACGCGAGTATTACCGACTTTGAGAACGACAGAAAAATGGAACTACCGTGAACAGAGTATAGCGGAAGGGAGTGTGTTGGGACACGTTCCCAGCTGAGCTCCGGGTTGTGGGGCGACTGCTTGTTCATCAAGATTCCTGTGGTGGAAGGTGTCGAGAGAGAGAGAGAGAGAGAGAGAGAGAGAGAGAGAGAGAGAAAGAGAGAGGGAGAAGAGCTTCATCTTGCCGCGGCACAATCCGGCTCGGGATTTATGAGAATTTATCAAGTTTTTAAATTTGGCACACGTGCTCGTAAAAGGCTATCTGAAATTTAAAAAAAAAATCGAAGCATCGAGTTGCGCATTGTCTGCATATTGAACAATGGCCGTCGAAGTGTGTATTTGGGTACGTTTTTAACTAATAGCGACCAAACGGCTAATCAAAAACGCAACATTTCTCAGGGCTAAAATTGAAGAGAGGGAAATGTCCTACAGAAATGAAATACGTGCATTTTTGTTGATATTGTAATGGTTGTTAAGATATTCACGAGACTTAGCTTGGAGAGTCGACACCACGATCTCACATAAACTGTGTGCGCACCCACATGTGCATACATCAAATAACTGTAGAGTTGCTGAGTGATTTTAAGTATTAGTTTTTTATTTCTATCTGTAACGCATAATGTACAATTATACGTACAGAAATGTATTCTTCTTCAAGGCGTAACATAATTTTTTGGCAAAAAATGAATAGACTTAATGTCATTTCATTGCAACTAACTAACTTTTGTTTGATATGATTTTTTTTTTCAGATAGTCTTCACGCGTACATGTACCAAATTAAAAAATTNACGATCTCACATAAACTGTGTGCGCACCCACATGTGCATACATCAAATAACTGTAGAGTTGCTGAGTGATTTTAAGTATTAGTTTTTTATTTCTATCTGTAACGCATAATGTACAATTATACGTACAGAAATTTATTCTTCTTCAAGGCGTAACATAATTTTTTGGCAAAAAATGAATAGACTTAATGTCATTTCATTGCAACTAACTAACTTTTGTTTGATATGATTTTTTTTTTCAGATAGTCTTCACGCGTACATGTACCAAATTAAAAAATTTTATACATTGCTTTCCTTATTTGCTCAAAATATATATAATTCCCCCAATCTACTGGCTTACATTCAAGTTTCAAACTGCGTAACGCAAGAAGAAAAAAAAGAAAGGAGGGACAAACGTGCGCCGTGTTTATGGGATATTTTGCCGTTTTGTAAAGCGCGACTCAGATGTATTTTGAATTCGGATGCAGGTGGTACTCCTGTTTCACACTCCGAGGTTGCCACGGCGTTACGTTCAAACCTTCCGATCACGGCGAATTTCCTGGACGAGTGTGTCGTTTGCAGATGTTAAAAAATATATACTTAGTTTTGAGATGTGGCAAAAATGCTAGAATCGATTCAGAATAATGACAAACAATCGGGCTCAATTAGGAATTCGCACGTCATTAAATATTGTATTAGTAACGTTTACACCCCCAATGTCAATTTCAATTAACGGCGTTCACCGAAAAAAATTATTTTATATTTGTACCACGTACTGCTCAACTTATTGACATTACCTATGACTACTTTTTCCTCAAGTCCTTTTTTTTTTTTTTTTTTTAGATCACGTTTTTTTTTTCAAAATGGCATTTCATGGTTAACATTCAAAATTTTGTAATTTACAAATAAAATAAATCAAAGTATTTGCAGAAAAAAATTAACAAGGGCTACTGAAAGGTCTTGTCTTAATTCGCTTCAAGAAATGCTCATCAAAAGTTGTTTTAGAAAAATTCAGGGGCAGTCACAAATAAAGAATGTACAAGAATATCCTTATTTTTAGCAATTTTTTTGGAGATAGAAAAAACATTTCCTTGCACCATTCCATAGACTTCTTGAAGCAGATCTTGGCATCTTCTTTCAGTGTGAATAATATAATTTCTGTGCGTAATTTCGTTTTGGAAATGTTTACTTCGCCGAGAACTAGCTATGACCGGAAATTTCCTGTCATCTCATCTGAAATTCCTCAAGACACGAAATGTATCACATATTTCCTTTGCGAGGAATAGCAATTAGCCCAAAAAAGTTGTGGCTGGAGTTGAAAGACATGCAACTACAGGCCCTTTCACACCATCAAATTTTTCTTGAAATTACCCTCGATTTTTATTGAATTCAATTCATTGAATGGTATGTGACGTCATACGAACGTCATATCGCGGCCATTTTCTCTTGCAAATTTTTTAATGTCTTGTTTTCCTTCAAGATTTTCGTTTAGAACATGTTTTATATTTTCTTGAATCCAAAATTTCAATCGCCAAATACTTCTTTGCTGACAATATTAATGGAAGTAATCTCATAATAATATAAATGTGGGCACATATTTAAAGTTTTTACAATATAAGGACGTATACTTTTTAAAAAGAAAATGTACAATAATATGAATAAAATTTATTTTGGTTTAACGATTTATTTTCGTGTCGTGCATGAGTCGTAGATATTTCTAAAAATTTGCTTATTGGTATTTTTTAAACTGGTTTCATTAAAAAGTTCGTGATAATTTTTCAAAGGGAGACTTGAAAGCTCATTGAATGTAAACTGAAAGGCGAATTAAGTAATTTTTTGTTCAATAAATATTCGATGGCGTGAAATGGCCTTAAGAGCACTTACCTAGGCCCGAGAATTTTTTTTCTGCGTTCGAGGTACAGCGATAAGGGCGACAGTAACACGCGCACGCGCGCCCAGCGCCACGTCGCTCCTACGCGCAAGGCCCTGAACCTACGTGGAGTGCTTCCGTCGTTACGCTTTCCTGTGCAAATTAGATACGTAACAGTGGAGTTATACATCAGTGATTCTAAAATCATGGGACAAACATTGAGGGGGGGGGGGGTAGAGCTCACTAAAACAAACAATTATTGTATAGGAATATATGGGCGGAAGTGACGCGTTGAGGCACAAACACAAAAACATAACACATTAACGGAAACATAAAATGTTCATTAGCAGCATACTTAACGAGTGATTCCGTACAGAAAATGTTAGAACTGTTGCTGGAAATGCATCCACCAACAGTCACGCATGCTTGGCGACCTCTACATATGGCGTGATTGGCTGACAATGGTGGCGTGCGTGAAATACCCGGCGTATTTGAATCTGTTCGTCAATCACTCCACCGACGCTACCAAGCTTGCATTACTGTCGGCGGTAGCAATTTTGAGCAATTATAGACATTGTTGTAAAAAGGCATTTAGAGTCGACGTTGTAAATAAACAATGTGTTGAATTTCATGTGTTATTTTTGTGTTTGTGCCTCAACGCGTCACTCCTGCACATATATTCCTTTACAACAATTGTTTGTTTTAGTGAGCTCTACCTCCCTTCAATGTTTGTCCCATGATTTTAGAATCATCCTGTATTACACGCTATGGGAGCCCATAGATTAAACTACGACTGTACTGTTTAATTCTTCGCGCACATATTAAGGAAACTGCTCAGGCAAGCTCTAAAAATGCGATTTTTTTTTTTTTTTTTTTACCATTTGTAAGATTTTTTTTTTCAGAATACACATAATATGATAAAAACGAAACTGTGAGTGCAAAAAGTAGTTTTCCCGTGGTATTTATTTGCTGAGATATACGTAAACACGCAAACAACGAATCTACAGAAAATATGCCCGAACTACTTACTAACTCATTGAGAGAGGCTGTCGAGATTAGTGTAAGGTGTCGACGTCTCGTGGATGCTGGGCGGGCGAGACAGGCGACAAGGCGGGCTCATATTCCCTCGTCCGCCTCACGAAGTCGGTCAGGCTTGAGGGGGTCGGCACCCCTCGTGTGGGTGGAAGGGGGGGAGTGTGGTGTGGACACGCGCATTCCACAAACCCCGCCTCCTCCCTCGCAACACCCGCGGGACCGAGTCGACCACACACATGCACGGACTGTCAACACCCGGGGTCGTGGGAGGCAGGGCGGGCCAGCACGCACCCTCGCCCCGAGTGTACACTGAGGGCGGACACGCCGCGCCTGTGTGCTTCGCCCAAATATTGATTTCGGTCCCTTTGCTGCGCCGAACAAACAAAAAAAAAAAATAATAATAACACACTCGGCCACCAAACATACAAATTGTTAGTGTTAAAACACGTTTACTGCTGGTGGCGCTAATAAGCGCAAGACACCATATACTTTATTCGCGGTTTCTTCACACTTTTTGAATCCAACCTTTGAGAAATCACCGCATGTGTAACGTGCTTGGTTGTTTTCTACATATGTCACGTATCACCACCGTTTTATACTTACGTTAACATAAAAATACCATATTCTTGTTTAAATTGAACTTTCACTTATATTTACACACAAATTATAATATTTCACTTACAATCGATATGATTAAAGACAGGGGGACAAATCGGTGTGTTGGTAATAATGCCTAGTAAGAAATAGTTCTTAAGCTAAATATTATTACACCGAGTGCGCACAAATGTGGTGCGTTGTCCCTTTTGTTGTAATTTTCTAGACTCGGTTAACAATTGTTTGCACAGGCCGGAGGAATATCCTGGAAGTAGAACTTTAGCAGGGCTTCAGATAAGTGTGAAGTAACCACGCCTCATTTTTAGCCAACGTTTCAGAAGCCGTCGATGAACAGCGAAAGCAGCATCCACGCCAATGTGGAAGGAGCGTCGTGTTTTTGACAGCCCTGGACGTGAGGGGCGCCCTCCCACGCACGGCGGCCCAGCGGGATGTGTTCCGGACCAGTGGCGACGACGTGGCAGCGGTCGCCACAACACGCATGGTCGACGG
>NQII01002190.1:52103-68779 GCA_002778355.1 Clitarchus hookeri | reverse complement strand
GTGACGTGCTGCGCGCTATCTATCGGATATTCTGCGAGCTATTACCAGCCAGAAATGAATCTCTTTCCAGCGTGATAATAACGAATTTACAAACATATGCCAATAGTTATATTTTTCCACGAGCTCTGCATAATTTTTAAAGTAACATATATTTCATATACAACGATTTGGAGTACAAGTCATTTATATTCGGCGGGTAATCGTTCGTCTACGTTAGTTATACGCCATATTGTTCTCTGGAAACCCATCTCCTTGATTCCGTAGACACGCGTAAATAGTTTTTAAGCAATTCTAACCTTATTCCACGTCACATATTTCCAACTCGAATATATTAGCTATAAACTCCAAAGTGTAATAATAGATACAACAGACCGTCTCGAAAATTGTAACCCAAATTCACTATCTCGGACAAATTAAAAAAGAGTTATAAAATACCTAACATTTTATATTTTTACTTTTATAACTTACTTATATTTTTAGACAGATGTCAGTCTTAAAATATCTTAAAATTTGCTTAGCATTGCAGTACAATGAGAAGTGGATTAGCTGACAGCGTATTGATAAAAAATACAGCCCCGACGTGACGGACCAGCTGATGGCGGAAGGATACGTAGTCAAATGTAAACAGTGGCGCTACTTTCGCCGAGCTGTCAAAAAGTGGCCTTCTTATATTGTACAGAATATAACCAAAGGAAGTTGTGGTTGTGGAAATTGGATATTGAAGTCTAGCATAGCCATAAATATTTTCGCGAAATACACCTGTCCCTATAGATAACACATGGAAGCACATTTAGTTTATTTAAAAAAAAAAAAACGCATTTTTCAAACACACTCCAACTTATTTCAAGCGCCAGGCATCACCGAAGAGGAGTACCATCATGTGCAGATGGTCTGGGCGACGTTTGAGTGCCGTTCACTGAAAAATTATGCCGAGCTGTATTTACAGACGGACGTCTTGATTCTGTGCGACGTCTTCGAGAACTTCCGAGGGCAATGTCTGTCCACTTATGTATGGACTTGATTGTGTCTGCTACATGAGTGCCCCAGGATTCTCGTTCGACGCAATGTTGCGCAAGATGCAGGTGTGGTTAGACCTCCTTGTCTACTACGACATCCACCTTTTTATAGATGCTGATATCCAGGGTGGGGTGCCCCAGTGCATCATGTGGTGGCGAACAACAAGGATGTCCCTGCCATGTATGATGCAAGCAGGCCATCAACCTACCTCCAGTATGTAGATGCAAATAACTTGTATGGATGGGCAATGTCCCTGCCGCTGCCATACAGCGGTTTCAAATGGACCAGCATGGATATCGATATTATGTCTGTGTCGGACGATGGAGATGTTGGCTACATACTGGAGGTGGGCGTAGAGTACCACAATGTTCTCCACGAGGACCATAAAGACATTCGGTTCCTGCCGGTAAACGAGTGTCTCCTAGGGTTCAAACAAACCAAGCTCATGACCACCCTTGAGACAAAGAATAATTATATTGTAAATTACGTTAATCTCAAGCAGGCATTGGGTCGTGAGTTAAGACTGGGAGATCAGAGAGGGATAGGGTGTGGGAAGTATGAAGGAGACTGGGAGGAATCTGAGAAAAACCCCAAGGGATACAACATGGGAGACGAGAGATGGGTAGAAAGGCCACCAAAAGGGCTCTGAGAAAACCCTCCCAAGGGACTAGAGGTAGCAATGAATGAGAGTGTGAGAACAATAAAGGAGATCGGGAGGACTCTGAGAAAACCCCAGTGGTGGAGGCGGGAGAGGGGGGCGAGAAACAAACTAGAGGGGTGGGAGGAATATTAGGAAACCACCCCGAGGGATAGAATGAACACAAGAGGCAAGAACGAAACTGGGAGGACTCTGAGAAAACCCAGGGTGGGAGACGAGAGGAAGGTATATGAGAAAACCCCAGGGGTTGTAAGAAGGGAGAGGGGGATAGGAGGTGGCTGACGAAGAGAGATAGGATGGACGAGAAAAGTAGGAAGGAGACTGGGAGAATGTGGAGATGAGAAAGAGAGAACGTGAGAACTATGAGCAAACCATATGCGAAAAAAATCCCGAGCGATAGAATGTGGGAGACGAGAGAAAGACTGGTAGTAATATGAGAAAGCCTCCCAAACAGAATGCCAGAGCATGATGTGCTGAGGTGGAGTAATGGAGCAGGAGGGGAAAAAAGGGAAATCTAAGATGACTGCTGCTGGCAAGGAATGAAAGAGCAGGAGGTTGCCTCGTGACGATATCCAAGATGGATGTCGGCTTGTCCCTTGTCCCCAGCCCCTGTCCCAGAACCCCCATTTTATAACTACTCCCACTCGACGACAATGTACTTTTATAAACATAGTAATATTGAAATCTTGAATGTCTCTACTGTGGCAGCTTTCCTAACCTTCAGTGAAAAAAAAAATCAATTTCTAACCACAGCTGGGAATCACTTCATAAACGTTTCCTAACAAATAATACGCTGTGGGGAAGGCACGAGGCTTAGACACGCGAACAAAGACCGCAGCGAAAGTCACGCAAAGATCACGAGGGGAGCAGACTGCGTTCTTTCCCACAACGAATCCCAGCATGGGGCGACCTGGGGGCGGAAAGGAGGGGCCAACCCTCCCGATACCCGAAAACACTCCCTTCGTGATCGCACGTTCGCGCAGGCCTCCCTGAGAAACTGTGTGGGCCTCGTGCCTCGATGGGAAGATAAACCAAGCCGCCACGAGAGCCAACTTCACAATAAAATATATATATAAAAATCATGTCTGATACCTGTAAGTGGGGTATATAGGCAGTTCACGGTTGCTTGAGCACTTTTGAAATCAAACTTAGAAAAATGTCACTGCCCCCACCTGCATATATTTTAACGGGCACACTGACTGTCATGCGCCCAGTAAAGTTGGTAACGACGCAGGGAAGGTAATTCCATGTCTTAATGCTGAATATATGAACAGTTGTGAATACTTTAAATGATTTATTTTGCTTTCTGGCTTTCATTACTTTAAAGTTTTACTTGATTGACGCACGAATAAAATGATTAGGCCAAAGTCAATGTTAATTTTATGTATAGTGGAAGAATACACATATGCACACAAATAGATCTTGCAGGGGTTTAAAAGTAGAGAAACGTAAAGCATCGTGTTTTAAGAACAATAATTAATTTTATGGCCATTAATTTTATTTATAAAAGTTATAACTTTCGTGGCTGAAAAGGACGTGCTTATAACCAAATATTAAAAGTATTTCAAAACAGTATCACTAATTTTTACTATTGTCCCTTCACAGTTACTTCCAACTTTTCTGATGCTGTATTCCAATTGGCACTATTTGTTAACAAAATGATCATGTGACACCATTTTGTCTACAAAATCTATGACGTATTTTTGTAATTTGCGTTTTGTGTTTTGTCAGCTTCGAAGCTGACAAATTACAAAATAAAAATTACCAAACCGCCGCCATATTAGTTTTGCCTGCTTGAAACGTTAAATACACATATTGACGAGATTATTGGAATAAACCAATGTGTATTAATTGAACTCACAATATTTATTTCACAAAGCAAGATGCTGAAATATTCTTAAAATAGGTATTTTCTCATGACAAAATTTTTGTTAAGTAACAATTTCACATCATATTGGTTTCATTTTGTTAATTTTAATATTTAAACGGCCCCCGCAAAAATTTTGGGAATAATTAAAGTTTATTTTAAGACTTCGTGTACTTTTAATTTTGTAATAATAATAACATCAAAATAATAGCAGCATGGCGTGCTAGACATAAGAATGTGGTGGTGTTCCGACTCAACCTTACAAAATGCTAAATACGAATTACGAAAAGCGAAACGGATTAGAACACGGCCTGAAGCCCTGCTTGAGTTCTACTTCCAAGACGTTCCTCCGTCTCATGCAAACAAAGCTTAACCGAGTCTAGAAAATTACACAAAATGGACAATGCACCGCATTCGTGTGCACTCAGTGTAATAATATTATGCACAGGAAATACACAATTATTATTAAACATTACCAACACATATATTTTCTGGCTGTTTATAATCATACTAATCATACATTTAATATTATAATTCATAGGTAAAACATAAGTACAAGTTTGATTTAACGAAAAATAAGGTATTTTTATATCAACACAAGTATAAAACGCTTGTGATACATGACGTATTTTTTAGAAAACAGCCCCGCACGTCATACATGGGATAATTTTTCAAATTTGATTCAAAAAGTGTGAATAAACCACAAATAGACTATAGGTACATTCAACCAGAGTAAGTATTATAATGGTCTTGCTTTATGAAGGTTGTTTGCCAAATTTTTACTTAATGAAGCATTGCCAATGGAAATACACTTAAATTCTGATTAAAACTGGACCTTTATTAATTAATCTTTTAAAATATTTAAAAAAAGTACACTTGAGCAAAATATTTTACAGCGCTACGAAATTATGCGCATTCTTCTTTCATATGAAACACAAATCCTACTTTCCTAACGATTTTGCAGGTAGTGTGTGTACTACTATTTTAATGAGTTCTGCAGGTTGTACAGTCAGGTGCAAAACTTCGTTGTAAACCACACTCCTTTTACCTAAAAAAAAAAAACGCAATGTATAAACTGGTGTACGTCTGAAATCGACCTGTTATAATCTTATGCAAACAAAAATAAGAATTTATTGAACAGTAAACAGGTTTTGTTACTTACTATTTCACATTTCCATGCAACGGGCGTACGGGGGTACCTGCCATTAGGTTAACTGCAACGTTAATTTTTATGTGTGGCGGAAGGATACACAAAAACTGTGCAACGCTTTCCAAAGTCTTCCATTAACCGCGAAGCAAGCATACCAACTATACGAAAAGTTCAGTTATACGCTATTCCCGGTCAAGTGAGCACTTTTTAAAGCCCTGCTAATTTTTTCCTTTCAGCCAACTTCTATCTTTCCACCACTTATATATAAACATTTCCATATTACTAATAAGCAGTGTGTATAAATTTCACCACTCTCGAAAGTTAACGTACGAGGCTGCGATAAAATATACTTATTAGTGTTTAGTGCCTGTTAGGAGGGCCTTAAAAAGTGCTCGCTTCACCGCGAATGGCCTATACTCACTTTTGATGCGGCGTACATAATGTGGATCATAATAAATTTTGGCGGGAAATGCTGCGCAGGCCTGACCGTGTTTACAGCGCGTGCTTTTTCGCGCCACGTGGGCTAACTCACGCGCAATGGACAGATGTTCACCAGGGACGCGGCAACGGCGCGTTTGCCTCGGAAGGCGAAGATCGCGCACGGATACTATCCACGCTGGCGCTATGCCGCGAGGCTAACAGGGGTCGAGGGGCTGGGTGACAAACTAAGATATACTTACATACCAAACGACGCACACTTCAGTATCACCCCCACGGTTCTAAAGCAGAGGTCCTTGCACTGCACAGCAGCGCTATAACCAACACGCTACGCCTCGTGGAGAAGCGTTCCAATGTAAACACGTAGACGTGCGCATCCCAGGAACCCCAACACAAACCAGTAGCTGAACAAGCCGCTTCTTCACCTTGCAAAGAGACGTAATATTTATTTTTTTAGTCAGAGGATTAACAGGGACAGAATTTATGCACAGTCATACAAACAAATTTTCGAGGTGGGACTCAACATAGTCCCCTCCATTGGCAAGCAGGTAGGGGCACGAAAAGATTTCTTTAAAAATAACTTAATCACAACGAAGCAAGGAACTTACAAAAAAGATTCTTAAATGCTCAGTATTTTAGTTCCAGGAGTCTAAAGAGACGGTGTTCGCCAAGGCCAGGCCATACAGCTGATACGCGCCCAAGCCCCGGAATGACTCAGTTTCTGAGCACCGAGTCGGTAACAAACTGGTTTTACCAGTTGGCAACAAGGTGTTTTTTTCGAACCGGCAAAAAATTGGTTTTACAGTTTAGTAACAAAGTGGCTTATAGAGTCGGTAACAAAGCGGTTTTACAAATTGGTAACAAAGTGCTTTAATGAGTCAGTAATAAATTGGTTGTGCGAGTCGGTAACAAAGTGATTTCGCGAGTCCGTACCAAAGTGGTTTTTCGAGTAGGTAACAAAGTGGTTTTACAGATCAGTAACAATGTGGTTTTACGAGTCGGTAACAAGGTGGTCTTTCGAGTCGGTAACAAGGTGGTCTTTCGAGTCGGTAACAAGGTGGTCTTTCGAGTCGGTAACAAAGTGGTTTTACAAATCAGTAACAAAGTGGTTTTTCGAGTCGGTAACAAAGCGGGTTTTCAAATCGACGTGGCTGTACGAGTCAGAACCAAAGTGGTTTTACGAGTCGAAAACAAAGTGGAAGCCAAGTAGAACTTAGTATTTTTCTGCCTAACAGTATTGCGTGAGACCAACACTTTTATCAACCGTACCAACAACAACGAATTTTAAAATGAGTTATACGTTACTACATTAGCTTGCACAACAAAACGGGGTACTTGATATTCGCGAAAAATTTTCCGCGCACTGACTTCGTTACTACGCGCACATCAGTAGTTTTCCTTTATGTGGTTCCGCTTATTTATGAAGACATTTTTCTACTTGACTGGGCCAATCACAATCAGACGACTTCGATACTGAACGTCTGTGATTCGCGAGCAGACTTACAAGACGGGCAACTGTCGAAGTCATGCCACCGAAAGTGAATCTAAGATAAAGAGATTTTAAATACAAGTAGGCCTACAGTAGTCACGAACCATTTTCACGAAAACGGGCAGGTACTCCGATTAACATAAGCACTAACGGACGAGGTCGTTTGTCGATATCAAGGGCCTAACGAGACACGCAAGGGGTCACAGCAAATAGTACCATGGCAGTACCAACGGTGAGACGAACACCCGTCGAAAGCCGCCACTTGTCCCGGCAAGCTGCGGGTTACAGATAACCTTTTATTGTCGCAGATAAGCATT
This sequence comes from Clitarchus hookeri, assembly GCA_002778355.1. Lineage (NCBI taxonomy): Eukaryota > Metazoa > Arthropoda > Insecta > Phasmatodea > Phasmatidae > Clitarchus > Clitarchus hookeri. The sequence goes on along the minus strand of NQII01002190.1, from coordinate 61,843 downwards.
TTGTGGGCGATGTTCTGGACAACAGTTTATCGCAGCTGCTTCTAAAGTCGACGTGCCGTCGCGGAACACGTTGCCTCCAACACACGCTGGCAGTCTCGGCCCACGCTATAGTCCATTCGCGGATACTTCCAACTTTTCTAAAGCCCTGCTAAAGTTCTACCACCAGGATATTCTTACGCCTCATTTAACAGACAGAAAACTACACCAACGGGACAACGCACCGCATTCGTGCGCACTCGCTGTAATATAATTCTGTATAAGAAGTATTTCTTACTAGGCATTACATTACCAACACACATATTTTCTCTCTGTTTATATGAAGGAAAAAAATTATAGTTAAGATATAAATAAAATTTAAATTTAACCAAAAATAAGGTACTTTGATGTTATTTTATGTTAACACGTGTGTATAAAACGTTTGCGATACTTAATATGATTAGGAAACAACCGAACACGACGTACATGAAGCGATTTCTCAAAGATTTGATTTAAAAAGGGCAAATAAACCGCGAATCGACTATAACTTGGATTCCCGGCGGAGTCGCTACCGATTTCCGCTTGTGCGAAATGTGACGGACGTTGCCGTTGTCCGGTGGCTGTTCTCGGGGTGCTCCGTTTCTCCAACCACTGCTTAAACNCCGGTGGCTGTTCTCGGGGTGCTCCGTTTCTCCAACCACTGCTTAAACTCCACCCGACTTCATCCTTATCGTAGCTGAAACAAAGCTGTCACTCTCTAGCCCTTTATTTGGCTGTCATCTGTGTGTGAACCTGCCTACTCTTTCGATGGAATCAATGAAAATTATGCTAGTCCAAAAGTCGAACGTCTGTGACCCGTTATAGGCACTTGAGTTGCGCCGGAAATTTAAGCTCCAATCTAGACAGTACGACGGTACAGCTAAACTTACGTTGGCACTAATTTTTGGGATATGCTACTCTCTCTCTGTCTCTATTCTCTGTCTCTCTCTACTCTCTCATGTACTCGGAAACACATATACAAAAAAAACCAGAATAGCATAGCTGTAACGACAGGAATATATAATTTTTATATCAGTACAAAACTATGCGAATACACGGAGCAAAACCACAAACTTTTAAAAAGAGTTTTATTTATGGGGAAGGATAGGAGGAGATTATAATCGCGATGGGGATAAGAGGTGGTCTTACCAACCAAAATAACGAAAACTTACAGAAATAAAACCGTCATAAACGGTATCATAGCTTAACCAGGACTCGAACAAGGCACCTCGCGAACCGAAGCCATTTTCGTGCACAGAGATAGTCTCCCGAAATTTTTTTTTATACTGTGGAAAATTATGAGAAAACAAGTTCTTAAAGCAATTCTTTTAAAATAAATTTTTGGAATTTTTTTTTTTAACAAACGTATGCAATGCATTCCTTTATCTTTGTCACTACTCAATAAAACTGCAGGGTTACCGCTAATGTTTTATGATACCGACTCGTTTTCAGAACTATGGGTTCGGCTCCAGTTCGATGTGTTGGCGGTGTGTCTTCCCAGGCGGTTTCCGTCCTCATTACATTCGAATACTAATACAACTCCTGAACCTTCAAAGTCATAACACGTTATCTTGAGTAACTCACATCAGCCTCGGGTACAAAGAGGATGTATATAAAAGTCTTCTCGTTGTATACTATACGATGTAAATAATGGTTGGCTGGAACGTGCCTTGCACGTCGAGGCGACAAAAGCACTTGATACGCTTATAGTCCATACTGTATAAGAAGGCCGTTTTCTGACAGGTCTGCGAAAGTAGCGCCACTGTTTACGTCTGACTACATGTGACTATGTATCCTTCCGCCATCAGCTGGTCCGTCAAGTCGGGGCTGTATTTTTTATCAACACGCTGTCAGCTAATCCACTTGCCATTGTACTGTTATGCTAAACAAATTTTAAGATACTTTAAGACTGACATCTGTCTAAAAAAATAAGTAGGTTATACAAGTAAAAATATAAAATGTTGCAAATAATTAAATATTTGCTAACTCTTTTTTAATTTGTCCGAGATAGTGAATTTGGGTTTAAATTTGCGAGACGGTCTGTTGTATCTATTATCACACTTTAGGCGTTATAGCTAATATATTCGAGTTGGAAATATGTNATTTGCGAGACGGTCTGTTGTATCTATTATCACACTTTAGGCGTTATAGCTAATATATTCGAGTTGGAAATATGTAACGTGGAATAACAATAGAATTGCTTAAAAACTATTCACGCGTCTCACTTTCTACAAACAAGGAGATGGGTTTCAAGAGAACAATATGGCGTATAATTTACGTAGACAAACGATTACCGGCCGAATATAAATGACTTTTACTCCAAATCATTTTACATGAAATATATGTTACTTTAAAAATTATGCAGAGCTCGTGGAATAATATAACTATTGGCATTTGTTTGTAAATTCGTTATATATCGCGCAAAAAAGAGGTTCATTTCTGGCTGGTAATACCTCACATAATATCCGAGAGATCGCGCGCACAGCGCGTCACGGCGAAGTGTGAGCCGCTGTTTTTGGAAAACAGATAGTGTATTATTTTAAGTTGATTGTTCTTAGATTACGGGCTGGAAATATATTTCAAATTCGTGTCGTTTAGTCAAATTAATAGAAAAATAATTCAACAATATTATGCAATATTTCTATATGCTTTTCGAATTAATATCAAGGACGTGTTGAAAGCGAGGTTGGAGAGGGATGACACGACGTGAAGAAACTTTCTGAAGTTAGCACAACTTCAGAAAACTTTTCCGCGTCGTATCGTTCTATTGTACATTTCATTTTGAACACCTATACATAACTACATTATCACGAAGTTTAGTTTTTAACACTAACAACCATTGTTTTGTGTCCTTGTAAAATAAAATGCATTAATAAATGTAAGAACTCTTTCTTACCCGCGTATTTTCTGCTTTTGTGATGTGCATTGGCAGTGCACTCAGAATAGCCAACGTAATTTTAACTTTTGTTCGTTCGTGCATCAGCTGATACAGGATTTTGTAAATGGCACTTTGTTTGTTTCGTAAACGTTAAGTTGCCACTCACTGACTGTCAGAAAGTGGCCTTCTTATACCGTATGGACCATACCTGTGTATTCACAGCTTCAATGCCTCAAAACGAGGGGGGAAAAAAAACAGCTCCATTACAACTTCAGCTCGCTAATAATAAGGTACTTGCACGCTCGTAGTTGAAGGCTTGTCGTGAACAGATCAAGATGAAATTTATTACCATACAAACCGCGGCGTAATGGAGCAGAAAGAAGAGGAGGGGGGGACTGTGAATAAATGTTAACACAAAAGTGGTTCGATAGGTCCATGTGTCACGCGGCCATTCATGGAGAGGAACTTGGCGGTTGGTTCCACACGCCGCACGACGTGGAGGCAAGAGGACAGCCCAGCCACGACCAGGTTACATGCGCGGCCACGAGAGCACACGAAGAGACGTGACCAGCTCGTCCCGTCCAACAACTCGCGTTTCTCCAGTCTGCGGTGAAGAATAACACGCGGGAAGGAGTGAAGTACAAAAGGATAAAGAACTAGGAAAAAAATTGCTGTGTCAATATCTCGCACTCCTTCCTCCAATGATCTTATCTTCCGTGGTCGTTCGCAATGAAACGTCTCGCGCATGTGGCGACGAGGCAAAACATATACAACGTGTTACTAAAATTCACTGACTAACTCCAGCAGGTTATTCCCGACAAAAAAAATATACGACGAAAATGTATGTTCCACTTTTCCTTAAAAGTGATTACTAAGGGAACTATGCGTCCTCAAAAATCGGGTTTTGAAATTATTTTCGTTACGAATATCAGGAACTGCTTGAGTTTAAGCAGCAAATCCGTGAATAGTGTTTTGCAAAACGGAGATCTTACACCTGCGAAAACGCGTTCGGTAACATCATCGCCTTCATCAGTAAAACAGGGGTTGTCACCCTATGTTTTGTTACGAATCAGTACCCCTATTTTCCTAATGAAGAGGGATGATATTACCAACAGCATTTCTACAGGTGTAATTTTTGTGATATGGATGCCACGCACAGAACAGTTCTGGCAGAACTACGACTGCGCTCTTGCCGTCCACATAACATTTATGCCTGCTGCGACTTACATCAGGCCGTATTCCGTCAATGCAGTGCTGTATGGTCAACCCTGGTATTCTTGGGTACTTGCTTTCCCGATGACGCCTGTTTTTACTAGATATGTGAATCCGTACGCTCCAGTCGTGAGGAGCCATCGAGCAAGATATGCAGCGAACACGCGGGCATAGGGTTACTAAACGTCCGGTAAAAAAAAGGGCATGTCCTCCTTTTTAAGATTTTTTTTTTGCGTCCCCAGCCGGATATTTTGTCCTGATCAAAAATGTCCGGCTTTTTAGACCATATAAAATACAGCATCTGACTACTAATTATTTACATTATTTCCTGTGGAACAACACTTTTTGCAGGTGTGTTGTCAATAGTCATTTGGTTAATCTTATAAAAACATCTGTATGCTCTTTGATTAACGATTGTGTTAACGTTTTTTTTTATTTTACCGTTTAGACTTATTTTATATACTGCAGTGTGCCTATTAAAAAGTTATGCTGTGTAGCTTATTTTCCTAGCATTTAACTTTCATATTTAATGGTAACTGATAATGGGATCATTAATTTATGTTATTAATTAAACTTTTGAAAACTGCTTGAAATGCTAATGATATGATTTAATTATTTAATTTAAATTATTAACATTAAGCTATAAAAATCAATATACGCTTCTCCGGCAAACTTGTCATGCTAATGAAATTGCATTGTACTTCTTTGTAATGAAATATCCTCCTTTTCCATAGTGAATGTTCTTATTTTTTTACCAAGAGTGTTTGGGCGGTCATAACCCATAATTACTTAATAGGCTCATATCTTCTTGCATCCAGCTCAACTGCAACAGTGCACAGTGTTTTTGAGAGACGACACTCCTTATTGGAACAGTCCTATTTGACGTTAGTCAATGCACGTGGATTTAATATGATAGATGCCCAGTTCAATCTGCAAATCGTGCTCGTCAGTATCTATATCACTATATCACGTGCCCTGAAAAGTGAATAGAAGGTCCTCCTTCTTGGCTAACTCGTTCGCCTCTTATGACCCCACCTGTTCGTTTTTTTTATACGCGGGGGAGGAGTGGGGGTTGTCACGTAAAAATCTTGTCTGCGAGACAGCAGTAGAGAATGAAAAGGACTTTACAAAGAATCCCAATTGCCTGTGACATCTTCAGAACGTCTCCAAGGATATTCGACCGGCTTACTGCAACACTGTTATGACTTCTTGAGCAACTGTTTTAAATATAGTTTTCACAGCTTCAAGATTTGGAATTATTACAGCTACAGAAATCTTTCAGGTTTTCTAATTCCACGTTATATACGAGAAACGTGAAAACAGCAACGGTTTAAAACTTCCCGACCGAAGGGTTTTCGGAGTGGGGTTCCTTTATCTTTTACACCTTCTCCATAATTCCCCAATGTTTGTAAATCCATCCCAGAAACACCCTACATACAGCAATACCTATTAAATTATATACTGTAGGCTGTTCACGGGCAATTAAGCACTTTTGAAATCAACATTTTGAAAGTGTCACTGCCCCTACCTGTATATATTTTAACTGGCACACCGACTGGAATGCACCCAGTAAAGTTGGTAACGACGGAGGTAAAATAGTTCCACGAGTTATCGTTGAATTTGAAAGTGTTAGGTAAACATCCGTGGGTACTAAAATTATTTATTTTGCTTTTTTTTAATGCATATAAGTGAAAGAATTCGCATATTTGTAAAATATTTCCTTATTTAATAACTTTGCAGTTCAACCTGACCGACGCATGACTGAAGTGATCAGGCCCATGGCAATGTTAATCTTAATGTTCGTAAAAGTAGATCTTGCGCAGGGCTTCTAATAGTGCTCGGTCTATCGCGAACAGCCTATACGCAAAATAGACTTTCAAGTTTGCGTTAAAAAAAAAAAAATGAAGTGCCGGTCTGGCGGGCGACCGAGAATCAAAGGTTCCGCAACAGGATGGACGCGAGGACTCCTCGCGGCAATTCGCAGGGCGAGTCGGGGGGCGTTACGCACACAAAGCGCCGCACGCCAGATCCGCGCTGCGCAACGCTTATCGCGCACGCTCGCCTTTCTCGGCGTTCCGATGATTTACGTGAGCGGGGACCGCGACTCCTCCGGCCTCCCCGGAACCTCCGGCGAGAAGAGATACCGCGGATCCTCGCTATAATTTAGAAACTGGACACTTCGTTCCACGGCCAACTACCGCGGCGCGATATTAATCAACTGCAAGCTGTCAGAACCAAAAACACTAACACTTCTCATTTTGCTCCTTATTAGCAACCCCCAAATGTCGTGTAAAAAACAAGCAGTTCGATTCTCCGCAAAGACCCCCTCCCACCCCCAGCGGCAAGAAACTTGCGTGGAAATTGTTTTTTAATTACTGTCAGTAGTGCAGAAATAAATATATTTCTCCTATTAAATGCCCCCTCTCCCCAAAATATAAAAAAGTATTTGCATTAAAGAATAATTGATGTTAAAGATAAGAAACAACGTCATGGAAATATCTAAATTATTATCACTTGATTAGCAAAATGTAGAAACTGTTCCTACTTCAAATATTGGTCAGTAACGCCAAAATTACGAAAAAGGGTATTTATTTATACTTAATATGAATACACAAATATATAACCAAGCACAGTACACTATTTGCCAGGTGTGATAATTTGACGACGCATTACACGACTTGTAAATACTGTGTTCTTTTGCTTGGAACAAATCATCATGCATTTAAACCATTGGTCATGCAAGAGACGACACTGCTACGCGCTGATCTAAACAGATAAAAAATTATAAAAGAAAATAGTTAAAAGCATGTACCAATCAATGCATATTGCGCGAGCAACGAACGCATTATATTATGTTAGGCAAAAAAATTACCGTCGCGAAGCACGGGAGCGATAAGGCTGGCACTAATGCCAGCAGATATAAAAAGAAAAAAAAAAGTTATAATCACCTACCAACCAATGCGTATTGTAGAAACGGCAAGCACTGTACATCGCATCAGTCGTTGCTAACAAGACCACGTGACTGAAAACTGACGCAGTAGCCTTGGTTAGTACAGCAGAATAGCAAACTATTTTCTCCACGTAAACCCTCCGACCGAGCTATGCTATAGTACAGTGGCACACGAATTCTTCTACCAACCAACACATAATGTGCAAGCATCGAGCATCGTACGTCACATTAGGCTAAAATAAAATACTATGGCTGAGCCGATAAGCACGGGGGCGACAAGGTCGACAGTGCTACATGCCGATGCAAACAGATATGGAAATAAAATGTAAAGGAACCTAGTTATAAGCACTTGCCAACCAATGCATATTGCACAAGCGTCGGGTTCTGTACGCTGCTCAAGATGACGCTAGTCAAGACCAGACCGTCCTGGTCAGTACAACAGAATAGCAAACGACTTCCTTACAAACAGATTGAAATTAAAAACCATCACATTCAGAGTACAGCCAACACTCACAACACTAGCAGCGAAACGCATCCGACCCGCCAGACATTGTGCGATCAACTAACATCTTGAGAATCTATAGGTAGCCCATGCGGTCGACCGACAGGCTCCGAGTAAAAGGTGCTGGGGGCGGAGGATCTCAGGATCGGTCACCATCTTGGATTGCACCATCTTGTTTACGTTCGCCATCTTGTTTCCGTCGGCCAGATGGTCGGTCGACGGCGCGGGGACCTTGAAGGTCTCGATAAGTCGAAGGGGTGGCACATAACACTAGCTGAGAGAGACGCGTCAGACTACAGGGTGGCAAACCTTGTAAAGGGTAGTCCATATGAACTACCCTTTACAAGAAGACTGCAGTTATACAGTACAAAGTAAAGTTATTTAGTTTTAAATATTATATGCACGTACTTATTTTTAAGGATAAAGAAAAAAACACGCGAACACTCTGAGAAAAACCCATTTGCCCCACTCGCAATAGCAGGAACCGTTATGTGATGCGATTTTGACCTTGACCTTTGGCCACCATTTCGGGCGACATCTATGCTAGGGATGAAGAGGAAAAAAAAAAAAGTATATTTTGTATATAAAACAATTCCCGGAACACTCTGGTACGATCCATTTGCCTCGCTCACAATAGCGGGAACCATCACAAAAAGTCACCTTGACCTTGGATGAGGTCATGCAACCTTGACCTTTGGCCACCATCTCGAACAACATCTACCGCTTAAAACTTAAAAAATAATTGCAGGAAAAATTGCAATACCTTAGAGACTGAAGACTGTGATAAAGACTTTAATTGAAATGGAGATAGTAATTAAATATTGCGCTCAATGAGAATAATAAGAGTTAATAGGACGCTCATACTGGTAAATAACAGATGTTTGACTGTAGCATTGAGAATTAATATAATTATTGAATTTCGTTTCTTTATTTTTATTAAGACCTCCATCCCTCACGAACTCAGGCGTCCTTTGTAACAATAGTAAATAAACAATAAATATAATCACATGAGTACCTAATGGAAAATATTGTGCGACGTCCATTAACTAACAATATCTAAGTGAAAGTAGTTTCAGAAAATAAATTTCACAGATCACAACATATAAAAGAATAAGTAGTATAAAGTTCCCCTCCAGTGTTAGAAATTTTTAACAGGGATTTGTGGGATTCACACTTTCGCTACAGACGTATTTGCAGAAACAAGCGGCAAGGAATCCAAAATACGACTAGACGCGGTTTCTACTTCCAACTAGTTTATACCAATATTTTAATGAAATTCAATGCAATTCATATATCCTAAAGCAAAAATGAAGTTTACCCACGGCAATTAAGTCGCTCACATGCATTTCGAACCCATACTGAAATTACACATTTTTTATTAACTGACGTATTTATGTAAACAGCCCTTCAGCATGTATCAAAATAAACCATGGTTCAGTGACAAATACGAGAAACTTATAATTGCACGTATTATGAATAAGTTAATATGACCCTTCTAATATCAATTATGAGTTTTAAAATTATCGCTTTAACTATAAATGGTATTTTTTGTAACAAAAGTAAAAATAAATAAAAAATTTGAAAGGCTTGTGTCTATCTTGCTAAGTGTATCTTCCTTTGCTTTACTCCTAGAACAAACAACTGAATAATGCGAACTGTGCTCAAAGTTGCTTATAAGCAACAAACTGTTGTTAAAAAATAGCTGTGGTATGAAAGAAGACATACGCTATTTCATATCCCTGAATTTTATTTTACTGATTTACGTAAATAACTACACACTGATTTGACACTTCTTGCCCTTGCTCGGATTCGAAATGTGGACCTCTTGATCCCAAGACGAACGAAGCCAATCGGTAATGGCTGCAATAAACCCCCGTATATAGAAGGCAGTAGTTTTTGTAGGTTAGGTGAAACAAGAGCATTTATGCGCTGTTACACTTTACCTGACGACAGAACGTTTGTTGAAAATGCATGACACGCATGCCAGTTCAAAAAAAACGCAACACGAAACGGGGGGCACTCCCTTTTAATGTAAGCATTATTTCCTTTTTTTTTTTTTTTTTTTTCCGGGGAGAGAAACGGTAGCTATGACATTTCCGGTGAAAGCTAGAGCCATAAAATAAAGGAGGGACTCTTTTATCGCATTAAATTATTAACCCTTAAGTGCAAGAGTGGGCAATGAC
>NQII01002190.1:40627-52090 GCA_002778355.1 Clitarchus hookeri | reverse complement strand
GGGGGGGGGGGCGAGGGGGCAACAGCGTGGCGTGGTATTATATCCCCTCGACTATCTCTCGGGGCGAGGAAACGGACCGGTCACGCGAGCACTGCCACTATCGACTACTAATCGATTACGCGATCGAAGATGACCTGCACCCGGGGTCGATAGCTGCACCCACCGCGTCATGAGGGCACGCCTCTTCACGACTTGCTGAAAAATGTACGTGCATTATAGAAGAACCCCGAACCCGTGGAATTAATCAGTGAAACAGTTCTTACTTGAATCAGTTAACACTGTGATGTCGACTGGGGAATCAGTCCAATGAAATAGTAAACCATTCTAAGGTTTATTCTACTCAGGTCGGGAAGCTCAAAGCTAATAATTTGGCGACAAAAATGTTTGCCACCAGGTAGCACTGGCGAGTGAAGAGCTCTTAACATCAGCTCTTAACATTGAGGTCTCGAGAGCCGATGCGGGCGAAGCGAGGTGAGTATGGAGCAGCGTCAGAATGAAAGGGCGGGGGAAACGGGAGATCCTTGAGAAAGCCCACCGACCAGCGGCTTCGTCCGGCACGATTCCCAAATGCGAAAATCCGGGAGCGACCCCGCCGGGAATAGAATCCGACTCGCCTAAGTGCGATATGATCACAGAAAGTTCGAGACTTGCCCTTCCTCAAGAAACCAAAAGTCGACGACTATGATCGAGACGACAGTCTATAGCGAAGGCACTCCCACGTCTGTTCAACACCAGACACAATGTGCTAAGTTGCGGGACGAGAGTAACACTGCCGCCAGCTTCTGTCATGATTTAAGCCCTTAACGTACACAATAATCTTCCGTTTCAGGTGTTGAAAAAGAAAACATTTATGGCGTAAATGTATTTATGAATTCCTTATTAACAACTGGCATTTTAGAACCTTTGGAAAGGCTTTAAGCAGATCAATGGCACTAGAAGAAACCAATTATAAAATAGTTGGTGTGTCAGCGGCAACCAATAGCATTGCCCAAGGAAAGGCGCTGTTCGTATTGGTGCAAGCTTCTGGACTTGCACAGCGACGATCATGATTTAACCTGTTCTGCAACGTTTGAGACGTGAACGAACATATTCGGGATAACATGCTAAGGGGTTAAACGAAGCCCTTACCCCCTTGGTAAATTTCTGGCTACGCCACTGGAGTCGCGTGAGAGCACACGTTTGCCGTCGATCACCGTCCTTGAGCAGCTCGTTAGCAGAGGCCCTGTGCTGGCGAGGGCCACAGGCGAGTTCTGGAAAAATTATTAACCGCCAAGGGGTAGGGGGACGGGAGTCTCGCTGGAGAGTTGAACGCGTGGTAGGGACAGGTGCCCCCGGTGGCCTCGTGCTGGGAGACTGTACCAGCCAAGGCAAACCCTAACACACAGTGGTTGCCCCGCTACATTAGCTGTTTCAGTTCCTCCCCGAGGGGAGGAAAGACGAGTAACATAAGACAGTGCATGGTAGGGGAAGGGACAGTTTAACCGGCAGTGGAAGGACAAGAAACGATGGTAGTAGTTAGAAATCGACAATTGTAAGGCACCTGGCGCCCTGGGGGGGACAAGGGGACGAACTGCGGCCATCTTGGATGACGTCATTTCCCCCTTTTTCCTCCGACGCGACGGCGGCCATTTTGGCAACCAGTGGAGATAAAACGGCCACATTTGCCAGAAAATTTCCCGAATTTCCCACAAAAAAAAATATGTCTTGCACAACCCGGCTGACATTTTCCAAGTTTGCAAAATGCGGATGGACCCGGCTTAAAATTGTGAAATTGTTCGGCATCTGCTTATCCACCTCCTTCATGGACATGTGGCCACGGAAGACTGTAGCAACTGTGAGGTAACGGCCGTGGCGCGGATCGCAGGTAGATATCATGTTCTTGACATCAAACATATGCTGGGTAAGCTCTGGCACAGTAAGGGTGCGGTTTTGTTGACTACCTCGAGAAAGAGTGTTAAGGGCACAAATGACCCCAGCGATCATTTTCGTTGATGGGAGTGTTGTGTATGTTATGAATTTGGAGACTGTATCTTAAACAGTTCGGAAATTACGGCCATCTATGCTTATAAGTACGCATATGACATAAATAACCCTACGATCATTTTCCTTGTCGGATTTGATGTCTATGTTACGAATTTGGCGACTGTATCTCAAACGGTTCGGAAATTACGACAAACAATGCTTATAAGTATGCAATGAGAGCCTCGGGTAGTCAATCAGTGACGAGACCCTTTCGAGAGACTCGCGTAGTCAATCGGGGCCGAGACCCTTTCGTGAGCCTCGCGTAGCCAATCAGAGACGAGACCCTTTCGAGAGCCTCGTGTAGCCAATCGGGGCCGAGACCCTTTCGAGAGCCTCGTGTAACCAACCGGGGCCGAGTCCCTTTCGAGAGCCTCGCGTACCTGGTTGCACATTCCGGCTGACATTGCACAATTTTCAGCCGGATCCATCCGCATTGTGCAAACTTGGACAATGTCAGCCGAATTGTGCAAGACATATGTTGTTGAGGGAAATTAGGGAATTTTTTTTGGCAAATTTGGCCGTTTATATTGGTACTGGCTGCCAAAATGGCCACCGTCGGAGGGAAAATGAAAAAAAATACATCATCCAAGATGGCAGCTCGTCCCCGCCAAGGCGCCAGGTGTTGTCCATTTCTAACTACTGATGGTCGCCTGTCTGGTTTCCACGTGTACAGTGCTGCGCAGTGGGGACGGCAATGCGATACTGCTATCTCACGACCATCGTGGAACAAAACTTGCAGCCGGCACTCGTACCTTAATCAACTCTAAACATGCCACACTTTAGCAAACTGAGCACTTTTGAAGTCAACCATTGGAAAATACAAATCCATGCCCAAATATTTTAACATAAACAACTATTATTTACACAATTGTTGGCAGCGAACCACAAAAATTGTTCAATGCTTTAATTTCGTCTTAAAAGTGTAATGTTTTAACTGGCAGAGAAAGGAAATAATTTATGAGTGAGTGAAGAGATTTGGGCGGCTCTTAACATCGAGATCTTGAGAGCCGATGAGAAGTGAAGCGACGTGTTTATGGAGCAGCGCCGTAAACGGGGAAACGGGAGATTCCCGAGAAAACCCGCCGACCAGCGGCATCGTCCGGTACGATTCTCACATGCGAAGATCCGAGAGCGACCCCACCGGGAATCGAAGCCGGTTCACCTAGGTTTGGAGGAGAGTAGTCTAACCACTACACCACCGCGGGCCCCTACATACTTTGTTTTTCTTCCTTTACGCGTGTTTTTCATTACTTTCGAAGGTGTTAATAATAAGACTTCGACCTCATCAAGGCGACCCCTATATGTTCAATCCTATATGAATCTGTTGGCCGACGAGGGGGATAGCCAAGCCCATTCGCTGCGAGGAGGAGGAGCGTATGTCTCTCTTCTCCTATCAGATCTACATTAAGGCTGTTGCCCGGTCGAGCATTTGGTATTGGAAAATACATGTTAATGAAATTTTTAATGAAAAATTTTTTTACGTTTCTGTTAAAGATAGACGTCAACACGAAAAATACGCGCTTTTTTTCTATAAAAGTTTTTTGTAGCATTAATGTGTAGCCTGTTTCCTGGAAAGATCAGAAAACTTAATCAATAAATAAAACATTACTGAAAAACAAATTTTTATATTGGCCTCGACACAGAGCTTGAGAGTATAACTTCTCACACTTAGGTTTCTGTTTCAAGTTTATATCTTCAAAATTTGCTTCAAGAAACTTAATTTCATTACATGTATTTCCCTATACCAAATTCTCAACCAGGGGAAAGCCTTAAGACGCTCGGGAAGGGTTAATAGTCTGGAGCAGAAAAAATGCGACTGGTCAAGCTCCCACGCTGTGGAATGTCGTGTTCTGCAAGTACCCGAGCGCAGGAGGACGAGATTGCGGACACATCACGTCGGCAAGATACGCAGCTAGTGCCTATTCCGGGCGGCCGGAATACCTGCGATGCACGCCTCCTTCGCGTGACATTCCCTCTCCTGTAGACATATGGGGCCCAGTCCTGAGACGCACTTAAGTCCGGACCCTACCCCCGGACAACACTTAACACTTAGTAGGGTAGTTAAAAAAAAAAAATACCTGTTTTTAAAAGTGAAATTGAAAGATCATGTTCTTGCAGTTGGAGTAGTGCATAAACCACCGAATGTTCGCTTCTTGAGCGATATTGAAGATATTTTGTCGCAGATAGTTCCGGAATACCAACATGTAATTATTAGGGGCGACTTCAACGTCAATCTGCTCAAAGTCAACAGTGAGTCAAAATATTTAACAGCTATTAAAGCAACTTACAACTTATATATCCTGTCATTAGGAGCCACGCATCATTCAAACATGGCTAGATCTAATAATCACGTCTCGACGCGATAAGGTATTAAATCATGGACAGGTTATTGCACCAGGTATGTCCCGTCATGACGTGTTTTAACGTATTCCTTACGCGCGCCGAAATTTTTACCCAAAACCATTACATACCGTGATATTAAACGACTTCATACCAAAGAAATACTTGCGGCAGCATCAGAACTCCCTTGGCAAAATGTGCACGTGACTGTAACTGTAAATGCGAAGGTGACCACTTTGAATATTATCTTAAAAAAAAAATTTTTGGCACTCTCTCGCTGGTACTTACTAAGCGAGTCCTGCTGCCCCTTGGATGACTGATGAGGTTTTGGCGATGATGGCAAAACAGAACGAGGCATATAAGCAGTTCGTACGCGTAAAACAAGCAGGTCTACGGGAAGTTAACCTGTACTAAGCATATACAAGAACCTGAGAAATAAATGCACACAGGAAGGTACGAACGCGAAACTCAGCTACTACAATTCGTAACAGTAGCATATCCCAGTTACCAAGCTGTGGAGCAATCTCCGTAAGCCGGAACTACGGGTATCTCTTGTTAAGAACAAAAAAGCAAATAGTAGTTTCTCCTCAGATTTGTCTCCTGACGAGATGAACGAATATTTCTCTACTCTCTACTAATATCAACGCTTTAACTAATAAAACTCAAATTCAACACCTTAGTAATAGAGTACACGATAGTACCAAATCCCAACTTTGCTTTCGGCCCGTCACCAACAGTGAAGTATGCAAGTGGTTTAGGCGAATGAATACAAAAGCTCAGGGCATTGATGGTTTGTCTGTCAAACTGACAGCGCCCATCCTGCCTGCACCCATTCCAACACACACACATGTGGCTTCTCTAGACATCATCTTCCCAGCCTGCTGGAAGAAAGAGCAGGTGATTCTAATCGCAAAAATTCTGCAACCAGCTGCTAAAAAAGACTACCGTCCGATTGGTATTTTGCCAGTGCTGTTAAAGGTAATTGAATATTTAGTGCATCGACAACTTTTTAAACACATAAATAAATTTAGCATGCTGGGTGATNACACATAAATAAATTTAGCATGCTGGGTGATTACCAGTCTGGTTTTCGTCCAATGCACAGCACAAGTACTGCTTTGATTGACGTAGTTGATAATATTCGTGTTGCCATGGAACACCGAAAGTGTTTGCTTTTATGCTTTGTCAATTTTAGAAAAGCATTCGATGTTGTAGATCACGAAATCCTGCTAGCGAAATTGAGACACGTTTTTAATTTCTCTGCTGATGTGTGCGAATGGCTCAAATCCTATCTTAACGACCGGAACCAGTGCGTTGTACTAAATGCCCAGCGGTCGGAATGGAGCTCTNTGAATGGCTCAAATCCTATCTTAACGACCGGAACCAGTGCGTTGTACTAAATGCCCAGCGGTCGGAATGGAGCTCTATAAAATCTGGGGTCCCCCAAGGCTCTGTACTTGGTCCCCTTTTGTTCTCTCTGTCCATTAATGACATAAGTAAAGGTTTGTCCGTTTCTAAACACCGCCTTTGCACGGATGACCTGCAGATTACGCACAACTTCGACAAAACCGACGTTAAAATTGATTTTGAAAACATGAATCATGAACTTGCAGGAATACATAGTTGGTCTGTTCGAAACAGCCTCAGTGTAAATCCTGCTAAGACATGGTGCATCCTGATTGGTTCTCCAGCTCTTGTATCCACTGTTGACCAACATGTCATTCCGGATATTGTCTTCAATAATAATAAGATTACTCTATCAAATACGGTTAAAAGTTTAGGAGTCATAATTGATAAAANCGGATATTGTCTTCAATAATAATAAGATTACTCTATCAAATACGGTTAAAAGTTTAGGAGTCATAATTGATAAAAAATATGTCTTGGGCCGCTCACGTAGAAAGGTGTACCACTCATTGCATTCTTTAAGTCGCTTAAAAAAGATTACTGCCTGCTCGAATAAAAACCACTTCAGTCCAATCTCTGCAAATGCCTATAACTGACTACTGCGATGTTGTTTACAACAATCTAAGTGAAAGCCACGTAACACGACTGCAGAAACTTCAAAACACGTGCGTGAGGTCTGAATGATAGCCAGCCAGTAAACGCGCTCTAAAGCCGACAATAGACTGCTAACTCCGCTACACAAGACCACACTCTACTCGAACTCCTTCACCACTGCCGCGTCGAAGGCGTGGGACAGCCTGCCGACTGAACACAGAAATATTGAAAGTTTCAGTAAATTTAAGAATACAGTAAATAAGAACTACCTGTCACCCCAGTGGACGAGGAGATGAAACTGACATTTCGCGAAGTTGTGTTATGCATGTGTGCATATGTGAATGATGAATGAGTGCGTAAGAGAATGAGCGAGAGAGTAATTAAATTGTATCTTGATTTGTTTAGTATTACGTCGCATACTTAAAAGTTCTAATATGTGATTTCAATGTTTGAATTTCAAGCAAGTGAAAGTGAATATGTAATGGGTTCAGTGTAAAATAAGGCGATCATGCCTTATTTGCGCCTTTAAGCCGTTAATAAATAATAAGTAAATACTAGTAAGTAAATATATAATAGATAAAATACGTAAACGTCGAGTTTCATGTCGTTCCAGCAGGCAGCGGCCCCAAAACAGATCGCAACGTCATACCGGGAATCGTTGAACGTGATGATCGGCAGACGGCGGCGGAGCAAGGGAAGAAGTTCAAGGAGCAATTAGCGGGGTTGCGCGCGCCGACTGCGTAAGTGGCCCCGCGGTGGCAGGCTGGCGGGGGCACCTGCCGCCCCCGGGGGCACGCATTCCCCGACAAGCCAGCTGTCCTGGCCGCCCTGGGTTCCTTCAACCGCCGTAACGGACAAGCCGGCACGTGTCCTTCGCTTCCCGCCACACGCCCCGGCTGCCGGAGTGGATTTTCTGTGAAATCGTTGTTTGCATGAATACGCGTGTGTGTCTCGGTAAGTAAATAAATAATGTGGGAATGCGACGTTTTGCAAGAAAAGGTAAAAAAATAATTATATACGCCTCTATGTCTTTACTTTTATCATACTAACCATGGCATATAATGGAGAAAAAAGTGAAAATGGCCAAATATCGAATTTGCAAAGCTTGCCTATGGAGTTTCCTTAAGCGGCAAGAGAAAAGTACGACTATTCGGGCGTAGTTTAATATGTGGGATTTCATCGCGTGTAATAAAGTCTCACTGTTGCAGAACGAATTTGCACCCAGTACAGCATCACGACGGAAACACTACACGCGTTGCGCGTAGGAGCGATGAGGAGCTAGGGGCGCGTGTTATGTCGCCCCTATCGCACCCTCGCCTCTTGGCATTGAGAGCCGATTAGGGTGAAGCGGAGTGACTGTGGACCAGCACAGGAATTCGAGGGCGGGGAAAACAAGAGATCCTCGAGAAAACCCATCGACCAGCGGTATCGTTCGGCACGTGTCTTACGCGTGAGGGACCAACCCCGCCGGGAAATCGAACCCTGTTCGCCTCGGTAGGATGCGAGCGCTCTACCCGCTACGGCCCCTCCCGGCCGCTGGCAGTTATACCCCGCCACTCGTGAGGAAATTATTTACGTAATTTTTTAAGTGCATAAGTCTTTAAAATCAGACCGACGCATGGGGTATAGTCTATTCGCGGTTTCTTCAAACTCTTTGAATCAAACATTTGACAATTTATAATAAATAATAATTTTAGGTCAAATGACGCGCATCCTAAACAGCTTTTCTTATACAAAGATAATCATAAGCATTACTTCTACAGATGCAACCTTTATACAACTTAACTTTCAAATGAAAATAGGAATTTTATCACTCGTCATTTGTATTTGTCCCGCGTGTCTGTAACCAGAATGTCCACATTTCCTTTCAGTTTGTTTAGTTCTACTAAGTTTCCCGCCATTTTCAGTTTACCTTTCGTTACTCACTGAATAAGTGCGTGTGAAAGTTTTACTCTGGCAAGATGCTCAGAGTAATTACTCTGCAGTTTTGAGACATCGCCAACAGCGAGTAAAACATTTACTCGAAGTGTTTTAGAACAGCCAAAGAGAAAGGTTTACCCGCAGAGTAACGTTTTGGAACGCCGCCTGTCTCTGTGCGTGCGTGGGTGTGTGTGTGTGTGTGTGTGTGAGGGCGAGAGAGAGAGAGATAGAGATAGAGATAGAGATAGAGAGAGCGAGAGAGATAGAGAACAGAAACATCTCAAAGATTACCCTTGCGTCTAAGAGTGTTTTATTGACTCGGTAGGTGGAACAATGCTTGTTCGTAGATGTTCAAAGTGTCCACCGTTGTATTACCCGCACAATTCAGCCCTCCTGCACAACGCCATTACGTTCGTTGGAAGACGTACTGCATATCCTGGATAGTTATTTCCTGCAGACACAATTGCATTTCACATACGTTCTCTCGTGTCGTGCAACTATTTATGTGTTAACTGTTTTTTTTTTTTCCCCAACGACATGAGCACATGCACCCACGTGTGTCTCACAGCATTTTGCATTACCTAGCCGGGGTTTGAAATTACCTCTTTCCATTTCTAAGGTAAATTTCTCTCTATAATGTAAATTTTGAAAAAATAAAATATTGTGCAGCCAATAAGAGTTACCCAAAAAAAATAAAACTAAACACATTCTTCGTACATACAGAGTTTTAACGAGAAAAAAAATCATTTTTCTTATACAATTTCATCTGAAAACACACATATACTACATTGATAACTACTTCAAACACTTCAGGNTGTTTTATTGACTCGGTAGGTGGAACAATGCTTGTTCGTAGATGTTCAAAGTGTCCACCGTTGTATTACCCGCACAATTCAGCCCTCCTGCACAACGCCATTACGTTCGTTGGAAGACGTACTGCATATCCTGGATAGTTATTTCCTGCACAGACAATTGCATTTCACATACGTTCTCTCGTGTCGTGCAACTATTTATGTGTTAACTGTTTTTTTTTTTTCCCCAACGACATGAGCACATGCACCCACGTGTGTCTCACAGCATTTTGCATTACCTAGCCGGGGTTTGAAATTACCTCTTTCCATTTCTAAGGTAAATTTCTCTCTATAATGTAAATTTTGAAAAAATAAAATATTGTGCAGCCAATAAGAGTTACCCAAAAAAAATAAAACTAAACACATTCTTCGTACATACAGAGTTTTAACGAGAAAAAAAATCATTTTTCTTATACAATTTCATCTGAAAACACACATATACTACATTGATAACTACTTCAAACACTTCAGGCTATGTATACCAATTTGAGGTATACCACTTTTAATGAAGAGGGTTCAATTGGGGCATTTCCTTGGTCGGAAACGATTACATGTTCACGGCGTTGTACCGATCTCCCGTTACTGCACGGAACGTAAAGATATACACAACTGCGGGAAAGACGAAGCCGACGTATCGCAGCGGAAAACACGCGTATGATAACATATTTATCAAGTGCCACGAGAGCGCTCAGTCGACAAACACTTTGATAAGATCTGACACTTCCACGAACAAAATAAACCTGACGGATCTCCGGGCAGATCAATGGCCAACAGTCTCCGTGCAGCACACACAGAGAGCAGAGACAGGCCTATTGCTACCACACGTACTTATAGTCTATTCGCGGTATCTTCACACTTTTGAATCAAACCTTTGAAAATCCACCCCGTGTATTACGTGTTTGGTTGTCTGCTAAATATGTCGTGTACCACACACGTTGTATAATTATGTTAAGATAAAAGTGTCTTACTTTTCTGTTAATTTGAACTTTTGCTTGTATTTCATCTGTAAATTATAATATTTCATTTATAATGATTATGAATGAAAAAAAGAGACAAAACACGTATGTTGGTAACGCCTAGTACGAAATAGTTCTAATGCAAAATGTTATTAAACTGTGTGCGACGAACGCGGTGCGTTGTCCCTTCGCTGTGATTTCCTAGACTTGGTTAAGCTTTGTTCGCACGAGGCGGAGGAATATCTTGAAAACAGAGCTTCAGCAGGGCTTCAAGAACGTTGGAAGTTACAGTGAATGAGCTATCTATTTACAGAATACTTAAGAATACAGAACTCCAACCGCACACGCCAGCAACATGGCGTCACTGTACGTAATGCCTAGTAAGAAATAGTTCTTGTGATGAGTGCGCACGAATGAGGTGCGTTGGCCGTCTGGCGTAATTTTCTAAGCTTTGTTTGCGTGAGGCGAACGAATATCATGGAAGTAGAACTTTAGTAGGGCTTCAGAAAACTGGAAGTATGTAACCGTGGTTAAGACTATAAGCAATGGCCTTGAGTGCTGCAGCCCACACAAACGTTGAACGTCTCAGCGGAGGCTAAGGAAGTCGCTCGCGTTTCTGCATACAATTGGTCACGCGGGAAGCGGCAGGAAACCAGGGCGCGATGCGGTGCAGGGCGACCTTGATCCGGTTTCAGTTAACTGCGGCAGGATTGCCCCGGGTCAGTGGCGGGTGGAGTGCGTGCGAAATCACAACACCGTGACGACGGGGAAGAGTTCGTGGCTCCCTTACCTGTTCGCCCGACGCGATTACTGAGCAGTTTCCGGACTCCGAAGGTCCGCGTCACGGTCATTTGAGCTATCGCGACCGCCACGACAAAGTTACCAAACGTGCGAATGAGTGAAGTGAAGAGATTTGGGCGGCTCTTAACAGCGAGGTCTTGAGAGCCGATGAGGGTGATTGAGGTGAGTATGGAACAGCGCCGGAAAGAAATGGTGGGGGAAAAGGGAAATCCCCGATTAAACCCGCCGACCAGCGATATCGCCCGGCACGATTCCCACATGCGAAAATCCGGAAGTGGCTCGGCCGGGGATTGAACCAGGTTCGCCTTAGTGGGAGGCGAGCAGGTTAACCGCTCAGCCACCGCGGCTCCGCAAAATGTACGAGAATTTTCGGACATGTACGGTTATTTGGGGTCTCCGTACCATCTAAAACACGATGTTGGATTTCGTACGACTTCGTGGGAGAGGTTTTGGAATCGGGCTATGTGAACTGGAATGTCAGAAACCAGTGCATCCTTTATCCGCTGTTTGGCTCTAAACGTCGATTTTCCTCACGAGATGCAGTGGTGATGATGGGGGGGGGGGTCACTTCC
>NQII01002190.1:16389-40608 GCA_002778355.1 Clitarchus hookeri | reverse complement strand
TAAAAGTATTCTAGCATTTTACATTACTTACCTAACAAAACATATGCAACGAAATTTGTGGCGGTTTTTTTTTTTTAATAACTAAGCATTCTTGTTTTTCTGGTATCGCACTGCCAGAACGAAATACTGTAGAAGTTGAATTTGTTTTTTGCTTAAGTACATTTTATTTAGAGCATACAGCAATGTAAAATGCCGCTGTATTATTTCAGTTTGAATAGGGCCTATACTGTTTACAAATGCTTAAGTTAAAAAAAGTTCAGGTTATAAAGATTATTTTCAAATCTGGGGTTCTCACAAGGTAATATTAAATCCCATTTATTCCACATGGTAAACAAATACAAGCACTCCATTAATATTACAGTTATTCAATCATCTGACTGATATACTGTCTCTTACTGAAGAATAAATTTCAATCGTGAATGCTAAATACATTTAATGGCTCAAAGACCTAAAACACCATAATGATTTATATTTCTCCCTCTTAAGAGCTGCTCTAATCTCCTTCAAATCCAGCCTATATAAGGCCTGATATAGGCTATTTACGGTAAAATGAGAACTTTTGAAAGCCCTCTCATTTGGAATAATAGTCAATAAATGTATTTTATTGTAGCCTTAGATGTTAACTTTCGAGTCCGGTGAAATAAATACACTATGTTTATTACTTATATGGCCATATTTGTTTTAAAAAGTGGCGGACGGATAAAAAAAAAGCTGATAGGAAAAAAGTAACTAGGGCCTCAAAAGTGCTCACTTTACCGTCAATAGCGTATAAAAACGATTGCTGCCCCTACAAAGTTATTTATTATTGATCTGTAATTTTAGATAACCACCAAGGCAATCGTTTGCTGCATTCATACAACATCACAGCATTATTGGGGGTTGATATGAGTTGACTTAGAATTATTACATGAAACTCACTTCCTCTGAGGAAGGATGACGTTTTTGAGTTAAGAGTGTTTTTTCCGGGCAAACCGACGGCCTAATAAAATCTTAAGAGTGCAACTATCTCTTCCAGTTTTGATTTATTTTTGTTTAAGCGTAGCTTACTTTTGAGATCAAATATTTGAAAACGAGGGCTGTAGTATAGATACTTTAAGCCCCGCAATTTTTTGCCCGTGTTGTTTTTGTTGCACCTGTAACCGTAATAGAGATTAAATAATTATTTATTCTTCCTAATACATACGTGAAAAAATACAGACTTAAATAGGTCCACTCTGGTTTCAAGAATTCTGTAAATTAGTTCTGTATGTAATAACAAAGTTTAAATTTTATTATTCAATTTTAACCGTAAGTTATAAAGAGAGATAAATAAACACAAGTGGTGTCTGAACGCGAACAGCATTTGAGAAACGTTTCGTGCACAAAGACAAGGTTCAAGTTCACATTTTACCACAAAGTATTTTTTTTTTTTTGGCGTGAAAATGGTTAAAATGGGTATTTATAGAAACACTTTTAGCTGCTTAATTTTCTATTCAGAAGCTTTGAGGTTGTCTTCAGACAAACATCAAATTTATATATTTATTAGCGTGCCATAGACGTACAGGATCACTAATTAAAGTCATGTCCAGGAGAGTTGCCGACGAAAAGACTGCACACCAGTTGAGTGTCCTGCACGTAGAGGCGATGAGGCAAGTGGCGAGTGAGCAAGAGTCGACCTTAGAGCTCACGCGTATCGAGACCTCGAACGCGCAACCGGGTTCGATTGCTGGCGGGGTCGCTCCCGGATTTTCGCATGTGGGAATCGTGCCGGACAATGCCGCTGGTCGGCGGGTTTTTCTCGGGGATCTCCCGTTTCCGCCGCCCTTGCATTCCGACGCTGCCCCATACTCACCTCGCTTCACCCTCGTCGGCTATTTAAGACCTCGATGTTAAGAGCCGACCAAATCTCTCCGCCCTCTCGCTCACCCGAACGCGCAAATTGCTGCAGGCATGTGAGATTTCAGTAGGTCCAACAGGACGCATTTGTTGGGGCTAACTAAACCAGCATTATAAACGGATTACTCGTGCCATATGTGCGCGGAGTTACACACAGTTGCCGCACCATTCAGATGAATATTTGCTGGGCAAACACGCGGTCACTGCTCGCGGCATGTAGTTGTGATCTGGATGACGTGGTTGTAGCGAGCGGATGGCTGAGGGCTATCCTCGGACCAGATGTCGCGAGGGGTGTCAGCTGTGTGTGGTGGTGGTGGGGGAGGTGCGTGGCTTTGTCCTAACCCTGATCCACCGAGGGCAAAGTGTACTGGGGCCACACGGTGTGTCCTGAGCGCACAGACCGCCTGGGAATTGTGGGGGTTGATGATCCGGTACCGAGGGGGGTGGTATGGGGGATGGACCGAGATAGCGACCACACTGGCCGCCTTGTGTCCCGAGACACTAGAGGGTCTCACCCCCTCTCCCCTCCTAGACCAACCAGGAAAACGAGCCTGTGAACAGGAGAAGCCAAGTACGGTCGCGCGCCATCTCAACATGGCAGGATCCGGCCGCCTCAGTTCCCCTCAATTATTTCTCACTTCAACTTGTCGAGGCGTAACTATGATTCAGAACGGCAACTGACATAACATCGGCTATTCTGTGCCTATTTTGAGAGGCAGATTTTATTTATTTTATTGGGCTTAAAAAGAGCACTGAATAGTAACACAAAAAATCCATTATTTTATACTTGAATCAAACACCGTCCAACTTGAAGGCATTGCTTTATGTGTGTGCGTGTGTGTGTGTGTGTGTGTATGTATATATATATATATATAATAAAAACAAAAAAAACATATTTCATAGTTTATGTATAATCCCATATCATAATCACAANTGTATATATATATATATATATATATATAATAAAAACAAAAAAAACATATTTCATAGTTTATGTATAATCCCATATCATAATCACAAATTTATTGATTTTATGGGGGGGAAAAAATTGATAGACAGAAAACTGAGATGTGCCCAACCAGTTAATTTTACAATAATTGTGCGACAGAAAAATATAATTAAAAATTGCAACTTTTTCCAAATATTTAAAAATGTAAAAATAACTTTTTTTTTGTGATAATATAGGTATCTTGAGATAGATACCGACACATTCTCTATATAAATAATCTGATTTCAGCAAGTCTCTCTTGCGCAGATTTGTATGCAATATTTTTTTAACCTTTTCGCTGCTTGTCAGGCTTTGGGATGGATATGAACAGGAAATTCTACCTCATTGAGAAACTTGATCTACCGCTCAAAATAAGTATTACATCATCCTTGTGCACGGTGGAGTCGAATAACCATCATTGCCATTTTTGCACAGTTAAGTACTGGTGTATCACGGAAATACTTCAATAAAACGGAGATACAGATATCGTGATATATAGCTAATATGACATAAATGTTTTTATATCCGCGAATTTCACGATATATATATTAAATATTTAAAAATTGTCACTTTCGAGTGCCAGATTTGTGTCTCTTACCCCCGCCTTCTCACCGAAAACGTTTTCAATCCCATATAAACCAAATAACCTATCAGTTAAATTTTCACCGAGCTTCGCGTACAGCAACCTCAACTAACCCAGGCGCAGTCGTTGGTAGAATTGCTAAAAAAAATTCGCTAATTGCAGGTTCTAGCTGACTACTGCAGCTTTAGATGAGTCAGCACAAATATTTCCTTGGTTTGATTCGTTATGGGTTTTTACCTTATACGACTTTAATCAATTTGCGGCACTTTCTAACCGCAGGAATCCTTAACTTTCCTTACGTACTGGCTAAACTGATATAGCCTGTTCACGGTAAAGTGATCACTTTTGAGGCCCTAGTTACTTTTTTCCTACCAGCCATTTTTTATTCTTACGCCACTTTTTAAAATAAATATTGCCATGTAGGTAATAAACACAGTGTATATTTTTCACCGGAATCGAAAGTTAACATCTAAGGCTACGATAAAATATATTTATTGACTATTATACCAAATGAGAGAGCTTCAAAAAGTGCTCACTTTACCGTGAATAGTCTATATTCACCTACATATCTGTTACCCACCACAGAAATCGCGAAGCGTTCTTCTTTCAAGGGAGGAAGAACAAGTGCACTTGTATCAACGACCACAGCCACAGTTACACGACAAATATCTCAAACAAATTTTCTTAAGCAAGTACTTCAACTTTACTAAAATTCCGTAAACAAAGATAAAAAGATCATACAAACTTCTGTAGTTGCTCATAGATTCGCCCTCAGTTCGTTGCTGCACTTGCGCATATCTAAATAAAAACACTTATTTATCCCAGTTTCCTCTTTGTCGCCTTGTTTAACAACATGGCTGATGAAGTAGTAGATTTGAATATACTGATTTTACTGGCCTATATTAAAATGCCATTAGTCCTTCAAACAGTGTTACCATATACGCAATAAAATTAGGAAAATCCACCCTGTTAAATTTTCATGGTGAATCAACTTTTTTTTTTGTTCTCACAACCAGTTTACTGGTAACTCCAAAAAAAATTGCATTGCCACAAAAATTGCTCAGCAAAAAATATTTTGCAATGCACGTTGATAAGAATTTTTTTCTATGTAAGAAATAATCGTTCCAAGTAGCCTACCTCTCGAAACGTTTCTCATGTATTTTTCCACCATTCATAGTTACAGCTCCCTCACGACACATGGGGGAATTTCCCGCGATATGGCTATCACCGCACGCAGCCGGACTCGTACCGCCTCGCGGCACGAAGGTGTCGTCGATGGTGATCGATACCGGGGTCGATACTCGCGTCGCGACGGCGACGCCACGCCTGCACGGGCGCTGCCCGCACACGCCACGCACACGCCGGCTCACGCAACTTGCCGAGGCGTGTCTGGCACGTGCGCGGACCACGGGAGTTTAAACGCGGAGTACAATTTTCACGACGCATCAGCGGCCGCGGTCGGTGCAGCGGTTAGGACGCTCGCCTCCCACCATGGCGAACCGGGTTCGATTCCCGGCGGGACTTATTTTTACATACGTGGACACCCCCGAAATTTCTGGAACGGTTGCAGATCACGAAATACGGTTTTCGCTAAATGAAATTACGTACGGGGGCAAGTAATTTGCCGCCAAGTAACTATTCGCAACACGTGCACGGAAAGAAATAATTAAAGCACATACAGTGGCTCACATTTATATTTGGCCACAGATAATTATAGCAGTTTCATGTCCTTATGTTACATTAGAAATGAAGATAAACATAAAACATATTACACAATCATTCTTGTGTGCTTTAAATGAAATGCAGTAGTAGCCCATAACTGAAATTAGCAGTGCAAGTTAATGAAACACAATATTTTGTCCTCGCGCGCTGCATAAGTACGTCACTTTAATATTCGGCCAGTTGTGGTGGACGCGAGGCACAGGCACGATGAACATTGCGTTCGTACCTCGTGTCATTCCCTGCACGCTCTCTGCGCTGAGAGGTTGTATTGGGTAGCTCTGCTGACTGCGTCAGTCTGGCGAATGGGACGTAGGGGCAAGAATAAAACATTTGAACAGTGGCAGCTGGTCATTTTTTATCATGCAAAGAATAAATATCCACATAAATTGCTGAGCACTTGAATCTGCCGAGGTCCACTGTCGGAGACATCATAAGGTTTGAGAAGGAAGACAGAATAGATTCGGTTCCTCAAAAAGGACAGCCAAAGAAACTAAAAGAGAGAGAAAAACGTCTAGAAATCAGAAAAATAGAGAAAGATTCGAAAATTAGTGCTTGCAAACTTACCACGAAGGTACTGAATGAATGTGGAAAGAACGTCCAACCAGAAACCATACGACGAGTTATTAGAAGAGCAGGATATAATGGCAGGGTACCTAGAAAGAAGCCTTTTATTAATGAGATGAATAACGAATTAAGTTCGCAAAAGACCACGCTGACAAAGATGAAAGCTGGCGGAGTGATGTTATTTTTGCTGATTAGACGAAAATGAATGTGTGTGGTTCTGATGGCAGGGTAACAGTATGGCGCAAGCCAAATCAGGAGCTAAAACCTGGGAACATACAACCTACTNTGAGACGAAATTGAACGTGTGGTTCAGATGGCAGGGTAACAGTATGGCGCAAGCCAAATCAGGAGCTAAAACCTGGGAACATACAACCTACTGTGAAACAGTGGAGCTAGTATTATGATCTGGGGCTGTATATCAACAGCAGGTGTTGGAGAGGCTGTACGCGTCGATGGAAGAATTAAAAAGAAAGAATATCTCAACATCCTGAAAGTAAACCTACACAAGAGTGCTGATAATCTGGGCATTAGGAACACGTTTAAGTTCTACCAAGATAATGACCCCGAAACACAAGACGTACGTCGTCAAGAGCTGGATTTGTATAACTGTTCTAAAGTCATCAACACACCTCCTCAATCACCCGACCTGAATCCCATAGAAAATCTGTGGGAAGAACTCAAAAGAAGACTGCTTACTACAACAATTAGGTCCACAAAAGAATTAGAGAAAAGATTCAAGGAAGAACGGAGTATAATTGGCTCCAAATGTATCAGGAAAATAATTGCTAATACGCCACAACGCCTGCGAGAAGTAATTAAACAGAGTGACCATGCTACCAGGTACTAAAAGACTGTGTATTAGTTTGCAAAGAGGATTATGTTTGTGTTTGAATGATGATGGCCGAATATTAAAGTATCGTACTTATACAGCATGGGATGACAAAATCATATTGTTTGTTAAATTGCATTGCTCATTTCCGTTATTGGCTACCGCTACAATTCATTTAAAGCACACAAGAATGATTGTGCAATATGATTTATGTTCATCTTCATTTCTAATGTAACATAGCACATGCAATGGAAAGTAACACGGAAACGCCACGAAATAATGTACAAATATGATTAAGTTAGGTGGGCCGGTAGCATGGGGCAGTGGACCTGTACTCACAACCGTAAGCAAGCAACACGCGCCGTGACTCATCCTGGCGGGACCGCTTCCTTACAGCAGCGCAGCACCAGTCCCCGTAATCTGTAATGGTAAGTGGTAGTACAGTGTGTGGCATTACGTACGCAATGAAGTTCACGAATGAAGAAAAACTGGACGCTCTACTTATTTACGGTGAGTGTGGCAGAAATGCCAAGCAAGCCGTCCAAATGTATGGTGAAAGGTATCCTAATCGGACGCCTATCTCACGGCAAACGATACGAAGAATTTGCACACGTCTCTTGTCACGAGGTGATTGGAATTCCACAACACGAGTGCGACGAAAGACTGCTACGGGCGAGACGCATCAACACGGGTACGCGAGAACTTTCCAGGTTCGTAAGTTTAGTAAAACAAGCGTATTATGGACACTGCGCAAACGGAAATTCCATCCATATCACGTGGCTCTTCATCAGGCATTACATGAAGGTGATTTCCAGCAGCGTGTTCAGTTTTGTAGGTTTGTTCTCATGTCTGTAAGGGATGACAGCAATTTTCTGACGAACATACTATTTACCAATGAAGCGACCTTCACAAACCATGGGCGCGTAAGTTTACGACATATGCACTACTGGGCGAGGGGGATTCCGCGTTGGGTCCGGCACGTGGAGCACCAGCGACAGTGGAAAGTGAACCTGTGGTGTGGAATCTTTAGAGACTACATCAATGCGCCATACTTAATTCAAGGGACAATGACCAGCTGTATGTACGCTCATTTCCTCAGTGAGACCTTACCGGTACTTCTGGAAGACATACCGCTCGACATACGTCGTGATAAGTGGTATCAGCATGATGGTTGTCCTGCGCATTTTGCTTTGGTGGCAAGACAAGTGTTAAGTGAAACGTTTCCAAACCGGTGGTTAGGGCGTGGTGGTATTTGTAAGATTGCCAGCTCGCTCCCCCGACCTCACACCTCTCGATTTTTACCTGTGTGGGACACTGAAAGACAGGGTGTACAACACGGTTCCTACGACACCAGAAGACAAGCAAGAACGTATTGTGGCAGCTTGCAGAGGCATTACGCCAGAAACACGTCAGGCCGCTCGTCGCTTGCTACATGTGCGTTTACATATGTGTATTGCTGCCGATGGTAAACACATCGAGCACATGCTGTGAAAAGACCTAATGTGAAGCACTTCAACAATAACTGTGCTCTTTTGTACCATGAATGCGGATGCGATTGCATTTCTCCTTAGGAAGGTTTGTTCTATTTTTGTTGTGCATGTGTACTCACTTGTTACTCAGTACAGTTAATGACCAGGAAACAAATATCCTGAATTACGTTCTGAATAAAATGTAATGTATTGATATCAGACTTCCACTCACATTGCCCGTCTTCCCTCCGCTGCGGTGCTCTCCTTTGTCCAATATTGCATTCCGTGCCCCTTGCCCCTTTAGGCAAGCGCTACGCTGCTATAAGGAAGCGGTCCCGCCAGGATGAGTCACGGCGCGTGTTGCTTGCTTAAAGCTGTGAGTACAGCCCCACTGCCCCATGCTACCGGCCCACTTAACTTAATCATATTTGCACATTATTTCTTGGCGTTTCTGTGTTACTTTCNGTGTGTTACTTGCTTAAAGCTGTGAGTACAGGTCCACTGTCCCATGCTACCGGCCCACTTAACTTAATCATATTTGCACATTATTTCTTGGCGTTTCTGTGTTACTTTCCATTGCATATGCTATATCACTGAATTCCTCTTTGCACGCACTTTCAGATGCCGATGAAATAAATGTATGTTTCCAGGGGAAAACTCATATGTGGTTTAATTATTTCTGTCCATACACGTGTTACGAATAGTCACTTGGCGGTAAATTACTTGCCTCCGTACGTAATTTCATTTAGCGAAAAACGCATTTCGTGATCTGCAGCCGTTCCGGAAAATTTGGGGGTGTCCACGTTAGGCGGACGACTCTGTATAATTTGTTAACGGTTACTTTCTACTTTTCTGAAGTCCTGCTAAAGTTCTACTTCCAGGATATACCTCCACCTCACGCCAACGAATCTTAACCGAGTCTAGAAAATTACACCAAAGGACAATGCACCGCATTCGTGCACTCTCAGTGCAATAATATTTTGCATAAGAACTATTTCTTACCAGGCATTACCAACCCAACTATTTCTCCCTGTTTTCATTCATATTAACTGCACATGAAATATTATAATTTATAAATAGAATATAAGCAAAAGTTAAATTGAACCAAAAATGAGATACCTTTATGTCAACAGAAGTATAAAACGTTTGTGATACATTACATATTCAGGAAACAACCTAGCTCAATTTTTGAATAAGAAGTTTATTGATGAGGCTCTGCGCACCGTTCGACGACCTACCGAGGTCCGTGACTACTTTGCATGTAACAAGAGGATGGCAGCAGAAGGGGAAGAGGGGAGTAGCGAGGCGTCCTGCATCAAACTCCGCAACTTAATCGGCTGCCATTGTGTGACCAAGGGATGAGAGGGATCGCGCNAAGCGAGGCGTCCTGCATCAAACTCCGCAACTTAATCGGCTGCCATTGTGTGACCAAGGGATGAGAGGGATCGCGCGCCCTGCCCGCGCTGCGGATAAAATAAAAAGTGTAACGAGAGGGGCTGGACCGCCGCGCGCTACGATTGGCCTGTTCGGGGACTCCCCCCTCCTCCTCCCTCAGGGGCCACGTGCGACACTTGTGCGAGTGGGCACACGGGGTCAGGTCAGCAGGTTGCAGATAATGTCTGATACGGGGTGCCCCTCTCCCCCTCCATCATTCAGCCCGGGCACACTGGCAGATGGCGGCGAGGAGAGACCCCTGGGTTCGACAACCGACAGCTGACTGTTCTGCCACCCCATCCCCCCAACTCACCATCAAATCACGGGGATCAGAACCCCTGCAGGGCGTAAAGCCAAAACGAAAAAAAAAAAACCCCCGTCCTGACCCCTGTCGCCCCCCGACTCCCCGCGCCTAGCGGATGCGCGCGAAACCACGCGGCTAGACCTACATCTCGCAGCTGCACGGGGGGATTTCTCTCCCAGGGACGGCCCACGCAGCCCGCCGCTTATTGTACTGCATACACTCTAAAACGGGAGCAAGGGAAATAGTCCCGAATGAATGAAATTTACTGTGAATCGGTGAAAAAGGATCCACTGGAGTCAAACGTGTACTGATCAGGGNATAGTCCCGAATGAATGAAATTTACTGTGAATCGGTGAAAAAGGATCCACTGGAGTCAAACGTGTACTGATCAGGGCCGCGCGCATGGGAGAGGTTTTGGGGGTTAACCATCTGCCATGAAGTTGCAAGTAATCGAACAAAACTTATAAAAAAAAAACACCCTAAACATTATTATAAATAAACTGTGCCAATCTCAATTATAATTATTCTTTAAAAAGTGATGCTATATTGTTGTTTCTTAATTTTTTCAACTCAGCTTTACCAAAAAATTATGTTCATTGTAAAACTGAAAGCGAAGTTGATACAGCTTTGTGTAAACCAAAACCAAATCCCTTATTTCTAAATCCTGTGCACGGGCTTGCTACTAACTACTCCTGTGACTGCTCTGGAAAAAAATGATATGGATAGCCATATGTTAACAGAAATATACATTTAACCTACTGCATGTTGTCTCATTTAATTCACATGAAACACGCATTGTATAAATCAATGATCTCATATCCTTTAGAACAGTAAGACCCTGTAATAAAATTATTTACGTAGATTTTTTACATTGCTAATTTCCCTGATTAACCAGTGCCTATACGGATTTACTGTGAATTATAAAGTTCTGAGGCACTTGTTCCAAGATCATTATACTGAGTCGTCGGCCGGCAGAAGTTTATTAACTAGATTCGCAATGAAGCATGCCAGTGACTGGAATCACCGATTCAGGATTGGAGTGTATACTAGTATATTTCAGAAAGAAAAGTTGTTCTCTCATTAGAAGTCAACACAACTACGCAGAAAACGATATATAAGTCAACTACGGCACACTAAACAATATCTCCCATTAGCAAACACACAATAAACAGTAAGTAAAATTTTAAAATAATAAATATGAAACAAATTATGGCTATAAGTAAAGAGTTGTTTTCATTGAACACCTGAGTTGTATTCCACAACTTGTGTCAACAGACTGCCTTTGTTTCCCAGAATTGTATGTAATAAAAACTTGGAACATTTATCGAAAGATTGAAACTGATACGAGTAGGTTTCACTTCTCACAACCAATATTTCAAAACGAAAATGTTGGTTCCTGGCCGAAAGGCTCTGCACTCAACACTTCGAACCGACTTAACTTAGGCGAAACACTAAAATTCTAACATCGTATCGCTAGCTTGAATTGGAATGAAAGTGGTAAAGGTATTTCACAATCGCCAACACACGTTTCCCCATATTATGTCCGATACGTAATTATAACATTTGTGCGTTTTCTACGTAGATTTTTTTCTTTATTGTTTCTAAACGAGCCAACTTTTCTTTTTACTGCCAATTCGTCGCCTCAGTCCGCAGGTGTTTAAAAATGTGTATCCACGAGCACTGACGAAGGAGAGAACCTCCTGTCAAATTTTTCCCAGGTGCTTCAAGCACCGTTATATTTTGCCCATTTTTCGTAGTGGAATTCTCGCCTCCACTAACCACAGGCACCATCTGCCATCATTCTAAGGGCGCCGAACAACTAAAGCGAAAATAATATGAAGAATTTGAGTTTTTGTTCCTAGTGTCTAAATTTGAAGTACTCATTTTGCACAAAATATGAAACTAATTCAGTGATCCCGTGTTCGTTCATTGTCGAATGCCACCGCTAACAGGAAACGACCTACATACTACGTATGCGACTTAAGTGATGGAGCATCTCTCTAAAAAATTTGGCCCTGTGGGGAACCCTACACAAGCCACTTTCTAATGGTGTGTGAGCCGTCGTCCACTCTAATGAGATAAAAATTGAGGACAACTCAAATGCTGATTTATGTGTAACATTACGATAAAACATTTTACATATAACTTACGTTCTTTATAATGCTTGCATGACATTACTTACAATCCAGTCAAAGAAAACACAACCAGACCACGGATTTCGCAATCTGGATGCGAGTGCACTGAGATCAGACTTAACTTCTTTTAAACGCCGTATACAGTACGTACAATTCCCAACTAGTTCCAACAGACGCAGCATTTTGATAAGAAGAGTAGTCCGAAAGCGAAGCGAACGGGAGAGTCCCCTTGAGTGCATAATCTCGTCGCTAACAAAAGAACAATGCTTCCAGACAATGAACACTCATCCATCACATTAGATACTGCCGCGCCCTGTCACGTAAGCGCAGTACTCAGATAAAACTGTCAATTAGAGTTACATAGTTAATTTGGTCGACATAAAGGCGCTGAGTTAAATCATATTCGTTCAAAGCGTAATCATTTAGAACTGCGTTGTTATTAATAGCTATCGTTTCAAGACGGGCGTCTATACAGTCTCGTAAGGTGTGTGTANGTCATTTAGAACTGCGTTGTTATTAATAGCTATCGTTTCAAGACGGGCGTCTATACAGTCTCGTAAGGTGTGTGTATATCGTACACCTGATCTAAATTCATGTCGAAATAAATTCTTATTTTTGTAGACTCAGATATAACCATCGTATTTGAGAACGGTGTCCACCTGAGATCATTAGATGTAGAAAACATATGTGAGTAAAGTGTAACCGTATTTCTGCAATATCTTGGATTGATGATGACCAACAGCCATTTTGGACTCAATGTAATATTATGGCAAGGGAAATCACGACGAGTCAATGGAATATTTAAGCAGTATTTGTGTAGTGGTTCGAAATATACTTCTGGACTATGAAGGAGAAAGAACACAATAGTAGATGGAAATAGCCGATTCACTCGATCCTGGCTGCTGGCTGCAGACGTGCGGACGAGCCGGCCGCCACCTTGGATGACGTCACGCCAAAACCTCCTGCTCTGTCATCCTCGCCAATGACGTCCATCTTGAATTTCCCTTTTTCCCTCCTGCTCTATATTTCCACCTCGCCTCTTCACGCTCTTGCATTCCGATGTTACTTTTTCTCATGCTCTCTCATTCCTTCCTGTCTCTCTTGTCTGTTCTATACCTTGGGGTTTTCTCATATTCCTTTCGGCCACCTTTATTTTCTCTCTTGTCTACCACTCCGCTCTTGCTTTTCGCGTCCTCCATCACCGGCGTCGTCGTCTGCTGTAGGCAGCCATATTTAATTCCTGCTGCCAGTCGGCTGCTGTAGGCAGTAATATTTAATACGCGCACCCACCAACACAGTGCGTGAAATTCCCGCGCCCGCCACCAGAGTGCGGGAGGTTCGGCCGTTCGCAGCTAAGAGTGCTGGTAACGATGCGGCCATTTTTTGTGTGTGTTGTTTGGTTCCCTCGTCGCCTGCAGAGGCGCACTAGCATCGGGGATCGGGGAGTGGAGTTCAAGTGCTGCTCGCCAGGAGCGCTGGGAATTTTTTTAGCTGTTTGTGAACTCAAAAAATGCAGGAGGCGTGCGGTTTTGATCCGACTACCCTTCGGTCGCCAGTCCGACGTCTCGACCAGACTACCATTGCATGGGAAGTATTAGCAGAAGCAACGAAAATTCTCGCCACATCTCAGTCTTCAGAGTATGGTTAAACCATTTCACAATAGAAGCTTTCATGCCACCGTGGGTACTATAATGATTTATTTTATTTGCAGCCATTTTCCGGCGAACCGGAATCGCCCATGCATATTTTTGCTGAAGCAATTTATAACAGTTAACATGTATCTGAAGCCCTTATTAACAGTCACACGTGGAAACATTTCAAATAGGCCATCCTGGTATAGATCTCTCAGGCCAAAGACGAGTACTTTCTGCCTGGGTTAATCACTTCGCACAGGCCGGTGGATCTCTTGCAGCAATTTGTACACGTGACATTTTTTTTCTTTTTTTTTAGTATGTGTACCCACCTTCATACAATTCTTCTAAAATATTCGCAATCTCGTTCGTATGGGAATTATTGCTAGCCAGCTGAGACACAAATAGCAGCCGTAGATGTGATATGAGCTCATTGACATCGTCCCAGAATACATATTCAAGTAGGTTGACCCCATCCAGCTTCGAAGTCAGAACCAAGCCAGTCGCCAAGCCAACATCCGGAAACAGATCAGCAACAATGGCAAATTTCGGGTGTCTCGCCCTTATAAGCACTGCTGGAAGTCATTGCCTGCCAAATGCATACTCGTGAGGGTGAATAAGCATCTGTACTGGCGAAGCGTCTCGCGCGAGTACTAGCCGGGCTCGCATTTTAAACAGCAATTCATAGAGGCCTGGAGATGCTCGCATTGCTTCGTCACAAATCTGTATAAAATCATTGGGAAGTAAAAAAATTTGTTAGTTCCCCCAAAATCATTTTTATTGTACCTATAAAGACCATACATTTAATTATTAAACCTCGTGTATGATGATAGGTGATTGCGAACGGTCATGGTATGCAAGTTAGGTCTGTCTTTTTTATGCTTCAATGCAGCTAAAGGCAAATCATCTTCATCAGCCTCAGTATCTTTCGGAAGTAACTTGCACCTCCTGTCAGTACTGGGTTCGATGTCCGGTTCAGTATTCATTTCAGCAGCAGCAGGGGGAACAGTTTGTTGTAAATTATCTAGCCGATATGTTATAAGCCGGAACACCTCTTCAAAAGTAGCATCGTGCTCCATGCACGTATGCTTAGCCAGTAAATACTTAATGTGCACACTTTCGATTACACGATGTAAATACTCGACGGCAGCAGTCATTGTACTAAAAGCGAAAACAGAACGGTCATGGTATATGTATTTAGGGGGAGACTCGACGCGTCTGTACGATCAGCTTTGTGATATTGTCTTCCAAGTTGGAGATTCGCTGGACCACCGCATCTCGCACATGTTGGCAATGTCTCCATTGCTCGTTGTTTGAGTGCAAGTCAGATAGGACATGAACAATCCTGCGGCGTATAAGATCTTCCACATCAACGAGCGTCACACCTAAAACTCGGGCTTGTGCATCTAGTTTAGCAGGCATGCTAGTAAGAGCCCTGTTAGCTATTCGCTCTCCGACAGCGCCGAGTTCCGATTCCATGTTGGCCACAGCCTCTAGCTTCTTACTTACAGCGGCCAGCGTATCCGTGTCCTCGGTGGCCACATCAAGGTGCTCATCTAGTTTAGTAGCCAGGTCAGTAAGAACCCTGTCGACAACCGCTCTCCTACTGCATCGAGCTTCTTCTCCACAGTTGCGAGCTTGCCTCCTAAAGCAGTTACTTAGTGCACATCGTCAGTCAATGTACGAATCTGAGCATCCATCTTAGCAGACACCGCATTCGTGTTGCCGAATAGTCGCCTTCCACAGCCTCAAGCGCATCGACGGAAGAAAATTCGGTTAGTTTGAACACGCTCTCGATCAATGTGCCAAGCCGCATATCCATGTTAGTAGTCAGTACATTTGTATCGAAGAGATGGTCTTCCACGGTGGCAAGCTTCCTGCCTAAAGCGGACAGTTAGCGCATATCCTCAGTCAATACCTGCAATTCAGTAGTCATGGCTGTATGAACCATACTGGCTATTCGCTCGCCCACACCGTTGTGTTTCGTCTCTAAAGCAGTGAGTTGAGTCAAACCGGCCATCAATGCATGAAGATGTGTCTCATAGTGTTAGGAGATGTGGCATGCAGTACTGCCCATGGTTGCAAAGCCTCTGAAGTGACACGGCATACAAAGGACACATTAGGTGCATCGCCATCATGTTTCAGCCCTCCAAGATTCTTGGCACATTTCTCTCCGAAACTGCAGTTACCATTGTCAGTAGATGTAATACAGTTGTCCATCGTACGCTTTAGGTCAATATGAAGGAACTTGGATACGGTGTAGCTCATCATTCACTGATGTGCAATAATGAACTGATCGAATCCCCTACGGTACCTTCCCTTATGAGGTGTAAAATCCTTAGCTATCACAAGGAAACAGTGAGGTACTCGCCAGAAACATGAGCACATACGTTTTAAACCCATCAAAAGACATATCTGTATTAACATCATCGGAGTAAACATGTCGTACGTTCAGGTCATCCATGCGGAATAGAATGAGGAAATTAGCAATGTCGCGCAGAAGTTGTTTCGGCATATGTGAATAAGTTTGACAGAGGTAAATAGAATCCACCACTACATGGCGACCCATGCTAAAATACTGCTGCATGGTCGACTGTTTCTCACATGCCACATCATGGAAAACAAACAGAGTTAGGCAAAGTGTCACTCGGCAGCACGACTTCTTCTTCATTCTTGCTCAATGGAAAATAACATAGGCCATCTACAGCTTGAAGTATTTGCACTAGCCACAGGTACTTTGGCTGTTGTAACGATTTAGAGTACACGTAAACATTCTCTAACCGAAGACCGTTGGGGTCCTCCAAAAGGCTGGAAGTGCGCATGTATTTCCACAGTTGCTTGGTCCTGCTATGATACCTCGCACGGTGTTTGACAACAGCTTCCCATGGCGTGATTCGCGAGAGATAGTTTTGTCATCAGCAGTGATGCGAACAGGGAGCATGGTGGTCTGTGTTACGATCTCCATTGAACTGATACATGAACGGGTAAACCTCCAGTACTTATGGCAACAGGACAACGTTCGAGACCTGGTGGGTTAGTCGCCTCACGCATGTGCCCAAGGTCAGGTGATGTGGTCGGCCAAGTTGAGGTCGGTTAATTAGCCAATGAGGAACATTGGCGGAGCAATTAAATATATTGGAAGGGGGTGGGGAATTAGCCAATGAGAATAGAGGGTGGGGCAATTGGTCAATTAAATATATTGGAAGGGGAAGTGGAGGTGGTCAATCGTCTGCTGGGAGCGGTGCTGGTGACATCAACAGCTATTTAAAACAAATGACAAACGAAAAACCAAGATGGCGGTTGAACAAAGGTGAGAGACAAACTCCAGTAATGTATAAACAAATAACAAACCAAAAAACCAAGATGGCGGACGGTGGCTGTGACGCCTACCAAGATGGTAAACTACACCTACAAATATGGTGGAATTATTATGGATGGAAGGGGTGTGGGGAACATCCAAAAATTTAAGTTTAAATAAATATTTTTTCAATAAATTTTTTAATAATTTTTAAATATATTTTTTTATAAAATTTTNAAAAATTTAAGTTTAAATAAATATTTTTTCAATAAATTTTTTAATAATTTTTAAATATATTTTTTTATAAAATTTTTATTTTTTGAAATTTTTTTTTGGGTTTCAAGGTTAAATATCACCGGGGTCAAGGTTAAGTTTGCCAGGGTCAAGGTCAAAGGTCACCTGGATAAATTATGGCCACCGGCCGACCGGAATGACAGAGCACCAACAGCTCCGACGTTCCGGTCCCGATGTGCCAAAGTCCCCATAATCCCTCTACTTATTATTAGCATCCAATGTTTTGTGGACTAACAATACAAATACAGTAGGTCGGAGCAAACACAATAAAAGTAAAACTAAAGGAATTTATGTGAAGATATTTACTACTGTTTTATTATGTTTTTAATTTATGTGAAGATATTTACTACTGCTCTCATCCGCCATCTCTTAGTATATATGAAAGGCTAGCGGTGACGCTGCGACATGTCACAGGCAGCTGAAATAAACTGTGACAAAAGAAGCTGCTTCGCTTGTCAATTCATTTCAAACCTGTGAATCTGTCATTATGCGATATCTCAGTCACATATATTTCAATGACTTTGTCACAGATATATCTGTGACAAAGAAGCAGACTGCGATTTATCGGCCATCTCTACCCCGTGCGTCTGGTCCGCCGATGTAGAGGATTTGTAAACACGAGGTACAAAACGACAGGCAGCTGCTTGGGTTGGTCAGTCTCAGCGGCGCATTCCTCTCCGCCCTCTTGTATTCTTATTGGAGCGGTCATTGCCAGCCTCCGGTCCCGGGTAACACCTCGTAATTCATGCAAGTCGACCCCTCCCCCGCGCACGGTGCCGCGTATAGCCCGTCCCACACTACTAGGCTACGCCAGAAACTACAGACTGGAAACAGTCACCACTTCAGGGTGGGTTAACCGATGGAAATCGTGCAGTAGGGTTATAACCTATTCGCGGTTTCTTCACACTTTTTGAATGAAACCTTTGAAAAATCATCCTATATATGACACGTTTGGTTGTTTCCTGAATATGCTACGTATCACAAGCGTTAACATAAAACTATCTTATTTTATGCTTCACTTGAACTTTGACTACTACATTCTGTCTATAAATTACACTGTTTCATTTATAATTGCTTTGAATGAAAACGGTGAGAAAATAGGTGTGTTGGTAATGCATGGTAAGAAATAGTTCTCATGAACGTTAGTTTACGTTAGCAGAAGTAAAAACCGCTCGTGATACGTTTAGAATATTTACGAAACAACTTAGCATGCCGTACATGGGGTGATATATCAAAGGTTTAGTTGAAAAATTGTGAAGAAACTGCAAAAAGACTATACATTCAGTTACCAATAAGGCATTGAAAACGTAGCAATTTAGCGAATTTACATTGCGGTAGAGTATACAAGCAATTTTTATTTTTTTGTTTCTTTTAAGAATGACCAAGATACATACGTACTAAAGGATTTTCGAGACAGTGCTTAAGCGCTTATCGGTTGTAGTATTGTCGGATTACGTGCAACTCAATCAACAGTTCAAAAACATCGGTTGCTGTGTCGGGATCACGGCCGTGAGTTTTACGTGGATACGTCTGCGTTAGCGGGTACTATTTTCTTTGGGCTGTGGAAATTATATGAAAGTAAAGAAATGCTGACTTGGATTGCGTGGCTTAAATCGACAGATCTAGCAGAGATCTTTCGTTTGGCACCAAGATCAGCGCGCTAGCACGTCGGAATCGCGAGATATACTGGCGGGAAATTGCCGCCCGTTGTCGCGGGCCCCCACCCGCAACTCGCGCATACGCAGCGACAACTCGAGGCCAGGCTCGCGTCGCAGCTGTACGACCGATCGAACGAGGCCTCATTTACTTCAATCGTGTTATTAGTCACGAAGTTACAGCGACGGAATGAATTGCCCTGCAAACGTTGCATCACCGTTTCCGTCCTGGTACCCCACGTGTCGGTCTGATTTTTAACAAGTATTCACGTCAAAAACCGACGCTTTACACGTCCCACGTAGAAAGATCGAAACTAGGAAGGGGGGGGGGGGGGTTGACCCTTTCAGTCACTGATAATAATTTACGCGTTGCAAGGAACAAATT
The DNA here is from genome assembly GCA_002778355.1 of Clitarchus hookeri. NCBI lineage: Eukaryota > Metazoa > Arthropoda > Insecta > Phasmatodea > Phasmatidae > Clitarchus > Clitarchus hookeri. The sequence goes on along the minus strand of NQII01002190.1, from coordinate 21,442 downwards.
TTTTGTTCGAAATTGTACAAGTATCGGAATAATTCCCTGACATGAATCGGGACCAATATCATATTTCGCTTGATGTTACCGGCAGCAGTTGTTCGTGAGAGAACGGAATGCAGTCTCAACAGTAGTTCCGGGACCAAGCGAAGACGCCTGTGGTTAAGGAAGAAATCGTTCGTGAGGAGGAGGTGGCGTTTCCTCCTTTCGTCGGATTCGGAGGACGAGGCGTTATCTCAGGCCGTTGACCAGGCGGAGGCGTTCCTTCCGTCAGGGTCATCCGACCCCAAACAATTCTCCGGCATCCTGCCTTAACTGTTCAGAAGAGAGCGACAGTGATTTTGAAGTCTGCAGTGTGGGTAGAAGGTCTGTGGCAGAACGGGGCTGGCCAGTACGATAACAAGATGCTGCAGTTAACATTAAAATCATGCTTTTCCGGAGCTCATTCAGATGCCAGCCAGTCTTTCTTCTTCTCTCAGTTCAAATATGCTATGTTATCGCGTGTTTCCCTGTACTTATCCGAATGGCAGAGGAGCGAGTACGACATTTGGTTTAAGACTACCCCGTCCGGTAAGGGTTTACTGAACGGTAAGCCACAGTACCGTTTACGCAACGTTCGTGACGGTCCTCAGATGGAGAACTGTATTGGTTGGAAATACTAAATATAATTCATAATGCTATTATTACTTAATTTTAATACAATTTTTTGTTTTTCTTAATTATATTAAAATTAAGTAATATTAAATGTTAAGAGTTATACATTTTAATTAACGATTTAAAGATGTTAGTTTGATATTAGTTTTAAGTAGTATATACATGTAAGTTTTTGCTTAGTTTTATTTGATATTTTTATTGCAGTATTCAATATTAATTATTAATGTTGAGACTATATTCAATTGAATACAGTCTCAACGAATGACGTCTCCAGAACGCGAGAGTCCAATAAAGACACTGTTTTCTGCTGCGTACAGCGTGGATCATTAAATTAACTTTTTGTGCGTCACAATATGGAGGTTGTGACTGGAAGTATTAACACCGCCCTAAAGTCCACATCTCACTTGAAATTTTTTAAATTATTATCATGCGACGATGAACACCTGTAAAAGACTTCGAGGATAGATACAGTTCCTTCACAGTTAATTTAAAAACTTTGCACGTACCTGTACGTATATTTTTTTAAACACAAACACTGGTGGGAATTCTTGAAACAATCCTCGCGGCGTTAACGTTTTATTACAAGTGTGATGTTTAAATCTGTTGGTAGGCCTATTTATATTTTTTGTTCAATACACATCAGAGTATGATATGACATATTATTCTTAAAACTGCTACACAGTAAAGTGACAGAATAATTGGATACTAGTTTTTAGTTCGCTATAGACGGAAGAGATAATGCAAAATGTATATTGACGACGCAACAGCTGGTTCACAGTTGATTAAGCAGTTTTGAAAGCAATCTTTAACANACATTAAAAAAAAATCCCTGCCCGTAAAAAAAAAATCACTGCCCGTAACCAAACACATTATAACGTAAACACAACTAATAAAGTTGGCAATGATGTAGGAAAAATAGTTCGAGTTCNATCTTTAACAAAATCACTGCCCGTAAAAAAAATTACGGCCCGTAACCAAACACATTATAACGTAAACACAACTAATAAAGTTGGCAATGATGTAGGAAAAATAGTTCGAGTTCNGCCCGTAACCAAACACATTATAACGTAAACACAACTAATAAAGTTGGCAATGATGTAGGAAAAATAGTTCGAGTTCTTAACGTCGTAATGAAAGTCAGTTGTCTAAATTTGTGGATGCCAAATTTATTTAATAGTTAATGTTTGTTTTAGGCATATGAGTGTAAGGATGGGCATCGTAGGCAATGGGTAGGCAATACAATCGTTACGCGATGTTGTTTTGGAATACGTAGCAGCGCGGGAAACGAAAATGAGCAACACCGAATACAAAATGTTCGTTGCGTTTACTCTTTATTTGTATTTGTAAAACAAAGAACGATATTCAGGCGAATTACTTAATGATCTTTAATTTATGTGAATATATAAAGTAATAGAAGTAATTTCTTAATTGCTCTTTGTCTACTAAAGATCTTAACGCGATAAGTGTTTAACTAATGGGTTTCGTATTGTGCATATAACCTCCGTGTCGCGAAATATGTATGCTGTTTGATATAACTTTTAAAACTAACTAATAAAAAATTTAAACACTTTAATTTCAATTCAAACAAAAAACACTGCACTAATGACCTTTGAGTAATGAACGTGAAACAATTAAGCACCACAGTAGGCCGAAATATCTAGCCTTGACTGCTGCTCATGTTATAACAACACACTGAAATAATCTTACGTGCTCATGTTACTTTTTTTTTTATCGAAAGTATGTAAGCTGATAAACATCCACTTACAGCGTGGAAACTTTGTAAAAAACGAGGTGCTCTCGTGAAACAGCGTTCAACCAGGCGTTTACTTTCTCTTCGTAGTCACGAAATTTAGATATAAGCACTTTCGCCCATCAGGGCGATTTCCATGACACCGAGGAACACAAACCGTTAACACCATAGCGTGTTATTATTTGAACTGAGACACGGCGCATGCCTAAAACAACCAAGCTGAACGCGATATTGGTCACTTGACCTCTAATCGTGACGTACCGGCTAAACTAGACGAGGTTGCAAGGCCTTTAAGTCTCGATGGTGGTAACGGTTGAGAAACACCGACTCGCAGCACTGTACTTATTTCTTGTAACACGTAATCTAATCACGGACTTATGTAATGGGTAGGGAGAAGTAAAGGCGCACATTAAGGAACTGCACCAACAGTTTCCTGGAATAGAAATTNGGAACTGCACCAACAGTTTCCTGGAATAGAAATTAAAAAAAAAAAAAACCACTAAGGAAAAATCACTCGCGGCGCAACAGGCAGAGATCGAGCTCCCAACCTCCCGAATGCTAATCAGACACGCCAATGCACAGTCAAATCAGCAGGGTAACAACCTAATACTAACAATACTGAAGATACGCAAATGTGGCTCTTACAGCCATTGTTTTTACGAGTGTCTGCGAGCGTTTGGGGGCGGTCATCATCATTACTGCACTACTGCACATGCGCATTTTTATTCTCATAATTTTTCAACAGGGTATCCCAACCAAAAATGATTCAAAACTAACCCACGACAGTAAGTGAATACGCGTGATTTTTTTTTTTTTTTTTTTAAANTTTTTTTGTAGTTTAAACTAACCTAGGACAGTTGGTGAATAAATACGTAGCTCATTTTTACACGCGTGCGCAGTAGCCGCGACCTCGACTGGACATAGACGCTTGTGTGTTCTTTATCTGTTGCGAGTGCGAATAGGAACCGTTTGCTGTCCCAAGTCTTCTCTTCTCGCCACTGTTATTACACGTTGCTTACCGTGCTACTACCATGAGGTAGACCGCTTATTCGTCTTCTGCGCACGTACGCAACATTGACCTACCCCAAAGGAAAACAACTGTCAAAGTCTCATGGTCAACGGCGAAGAACGTATTTGTTTATATCTTAATTTTTGAGTGACAAGCATTATTATATGAATAAAATACGTTTACCAATTTTAATTAAATCAAACTGCATAACAAATTGGTTAGAGGAAGTATACATACATCTCAAAGCANAATACGTTTACCAATTTTAATTAAATCAAACTGCATAACAAATTGGTTAGAGGAAGTATACATACATCTCAAAGCACTTGTTTACAAATCAGTTTTCTAACCTAAAATTCAAACGATGCTGTTTTCGCTAGTCGTATAGGCAGAAAAGCAGTTCAGTGTTGGGACACGAAGATTGGTTGTACGCAGCCAGCGAGGTCGGTCTACCTCGACCGGCAACTGTTCCATTCGACCGCGCGCCTTCGCAGCCCTTCCACGTCGCACTGTCTTGTCGCTCCGTCTAGAGCTCAGACCTCCCAAACACCGTGGCCCGGCCGGAGCGTCATCCCCTCGCCTACGGCGCGACAAAGTCAAGGGAAGCCCGCAGGAGGGGAAGGCGGCAGGCGGCACCGCAGAGAGAGGGAAGACTGGAGGGGGGTGAGAGGAGAAGGCGCCAGCTTATTACGTCCGCACAGCTGGACTTGCCAATTACAGCGACCACGATCCGGCACAATTACGCCAAGGGTAGTTCACCAACTGCGGTTAAAAATCATACACAGTGTTAGAGGGGGTGAGCGGAAGAGAGAGAAAGAGCAAGAAAACTTTTTTAAGTTTCTGCCTCAGTTCGTGAATCTGACACACCACACAAAACACACCATTAATGGAGTGGAGATATTTGGGTGGCTCTTAACATCGAAGTCTTGAGAGCCGATGAGGGTGAAACGAGGTAAGTATACAAGGGCGGGGGGAACGAGAGATCCCCGAGAAAACCCGCTGACCAAAAACGATTCCAACGTGCAAAAATCCGCCATCCCCAGAATCGTTCCCGGTTCACCTAGGTAAGATGCGAGTAGTCTAACCACTACACCACCGCGTCCCCCACACCATTAATNCTCACACCATTAACGATGCCAGCAAAACTTTTAATGTTTAAGTAAGAAGTAATACAAAAATTCAAATGCTCCAGATGTAAAATAAAAAAACCCTTGCAAGTCCATGTAATAAAAAAATCAATGCTACTTACATAAATGCAGAATGTATAAATACCATACTAAACCACGCATTTTTATTTTGGTGGTAGTTGAATCATTTTTGCGGTAGGTCAAGTAAATTAATGAATTACTATTTTAGACATGCATAATTGTAGAGCTTCGCTGTATGCCGCAAAAAAAAAAAAAAGACACAAATGTTAATTTAGGTTTGCATTGAGAATAATAATAATGGCGTGTGGGGAGTGCACCCAGGGCAAGGCAACACCCTCCGAGTGACGGTCTTTCCAGCTGGGACCCGTAGGTGACCGTCATCCCCGAGCATGACAGAAGTGAAACCCTAGAATGGAGCGGCGCTGGAATGCAAGGGGGGGGGAGTACCCCGAGAAGGCCCGCCGGCAAGCGGCATCGTCCAGCACGATTCCCACATGCGAA
>NQII01002190.1:0-15457 GCA_002778355.1 Clitarchus hookeri | reverse complement strand
GGGGGGGGGCGAGCGGCAAGACCACTGCATCACCGTGAGCGAGACTTGCGAAATTTTGTCGATTTTTGATACTTTATGGAAATAGTACACCATCACAGTATAGATATTAGAGACCCGGAAATATCGCAAGTTACTTAAAGGAGAAAACTGGTTTAAAACACATGTACATTTAACTTCCTTTCTCAATAAGGCCACAGTTTGTAAGCCACGCTCTGAACAAATCTGAGCCAATAACTAATCCGCAAGAAAACAACAGTCAAATCCCGTGGTACCTGCACTGTAAAATATTTTTCTGGCAAACTTCCTAAACTGTAATGGAAGTTTTTTACCTATACACTGTATGGAAATAATACCCCACACCAAGCTGCATACATAAGAATGTTTATCGTCGCTACTATACAAAGTTGGGAACTTCCCTACGCATTTGACTGGTTCCTGAGCAAATGTAGGAACGCTACAACAAATGTATATAGAAAAAAGTTACCATTCCCGCTTTCTCACTAAGCATATACACTGGTACAGTAAATTTCCAAATAATTTCTTAGAGCGTTGCCTGGGGTAAAACTGCAGCATCGGCCAATGAACAACCGAGGCTCGAGTACACAGATGATTGTGGAGTTTAGATTGTTGCCAAATGAATCCGCGAAATTGCCGGGTCTCCAGACATGATTAACATGTATAGGAACGACAGCGAAGATTTTTTTTTTTTTTTACGTGGCTACAGCCAAAGGTCGATTACGCTTTCTTATCACCCCCTCCCCCTTCCCCTTATGGCTGCTAACAAGTGCCTTTTCTGGGCAATGCGGGGGTATAAGTAATTCCGTTTGAAACTATACTTAACTTTACAGAACTTTATTACGAAGAGGTAGAAATGATTGAAAGTATTACGGGGCTTTGTCCAGCTTAACAGTTAAGGGGTTATTACTTTGTGTGGCATTTTCAAAGCCCACGGTATCAATACGCGTGCCATGCATACTAACCGAGGTATCGGAAAGTGTTTTTCCGGAAAATATTTATTATTTTTGTTTTATACTTTTATGACTGAACAGAACTACAGAGTAAATAAGAATACAGAGGCGAAACAGCCGCTTATTCCGCGAACTCCAGCCGCACACGCCACCAAAATGGCGTCACTATAAGCCAGCAACATGTCGGAACACCGACCGCCAATCAGCGCCCGGTAACGTGCCAGCATGTAACCCAGCCAATAGGGTGCATCTCGCAGAGCGCGGAAGCCAATCAGACACAATACCTACTCCCCAGACCCTGGCACAGCCAAACAGCGAATGGGCACGCCCACATCAAAGGAACCGCCACGTCATTTCGTCCCTGTGTATTTATTTACTCTGCGACAGAACCCTGCAGGGGGCTAGGGATGTCGATACAGTAAAAAAATATCGATAAGTATTATTTATATTGGTTATTTATAAAAGTATTGTTTTACGAAACGATATATCGAAAAAAATTTATCGCTATTCGGTACATTGGAATTCGATACTTTATGTATTAGAGGACTTGACATATGTAAAATTGCTTGGAATAATACATATTGAGGACACGAGGCATTGTAGAAAGATGTGGCGGCTGTTTTTTGGTGCATGTTGCCAAGGTAAACATATTATTTTTTTATTCAATTTTTGTATTCAAAGCTAAGTTTATTAAAAGAGCATTTTAAAAATATTTATTTCAGATACCTGGAAAAACATATTATTTCTATCAACTATCGTTGAAATATATCGACGATTTATATCGATATATTGTCGATACAATATCGTCATTTCGAAACAGCCCTGAAGGGGACTGTGGGAGTAAGTTCCCACGGCGCGTCACTGTCCGCTGCGGTGACATGTGACATGCGGCCCCCGCCCCGCAACCCCGGTTGACGCCTCGGGCCACAATGAGCCGGGCCACATCCCGGCCTCTGTTCGCGCCGCCACTATCTCTCGCACGCACTCTGACCGCTGCTCCGCCTACTATTATCCTCCAATTAGGACGGATTCCCCTCCTGCAAGCGCCGCGCTGCCGAGAGAATGGGCGTGACGTCAGCGACTGGAAGCTGCGGCGGTAAACCACGCCCTTACACGCCCCGCAACTGCGACCGACTTAGTTCATAACTACTCAGGTTAGGAACGAAACGTGATTTCTTGTGGGAGCGTTTGGCATAGGGAAAATTTCCGCCGCTAGGTGCGCAGTGTTCCGAAAGGTAACATTTAATTACAATTTTAAGCTACGTGAATAATAAAAGAGAAATATTTTGCTTAGTAAGGAGGTTACTTTATGTCTGACTTATGATTATTACACTTACCCTGTTTTTTAATTAGAAAATTGAGAAAACCTGGTACATAACCGACGAAAATTTTTGGTTACCAAACTTTTAACATTGTTCTTGACAACCTGAGTAGAAGTTCCATACTGTGACACAGAAATATCAGCGATTTAACTGCGATATTGTCACTGACATTAAAAAAAAACGCAAATACATCGCATACGTCTAAAGAGCACAAAGAAGTGTTGATTTATAAACATCAGTATTAAAGTGTGAATTTACAACAAGCGGGCTTTGAATTGTGCAATGAGAAAATACCTATTTCAAGAATATTTCAGCAACTTCCTATGTGGAATAATTATTGTGAGTACAAACACACATTAGTTTATTCCGATAACTTCGCCTAACAAAACTAATATGGCGGTAATTTGGGAATTTGTATTTTGTGATTTGACAGCTTCGAAGCTTGCAAAAGGCAAATTATAAAAATGCGTCATAGATTTTGTAGACGAAACGGGTCACGAGACCATTTTGTTAACAAAAAGCACCAATGGGAACACGGCCTGAGCGTACGAGGTACGGATATAACATTGTGTAAAAACTGTATCGCTTTATCTTGAATCGTTCCAGAGAAAAATAAATATGAATTTGTTATATTTAACATTGGCAATATAGGTAGGGACACCCGATTTTCGCGTAAAGATTAGTAGCAGAAATAGTATGTTCACGCGATCCAGGCGTCAGGCGGTGGTGCTGCGGTCGCTCAAAATAGCCTCTCCCCCTCCCCCAAACGCCTAAAATTTCCCTTTTTCCCCTTAAAATTTCCCGAATTTCTCACAAAACCAGCAAAATTTATCGCAAAAAATATGCACAATGCGGCTGGCACATGTTCAATCCAGCGTAAATACATAGCGCAAATGCCAGCCGGATTGTGCAATCATTTACAAGCACTTCACGCTCTGTCATTCCATGCCAGTACCATCCATCTTGTCTGAAGAATGTTTGAGTTCATTGCCCCATCATGCAACTTCATGCTCAGCCATGTTACAAGTATATATTTTACGGCCTTTGCCAAGTACGAGTATGCCAAGGACACCAATACCAATTACGCACACATATATATGCCAACTGTACATATCCTAATCTCAATTATGCTAATCGCGCATACGTCAATCATCCCCCACCATCATGCCTTCGTACCCCACCATCATGCGTTCGTACCCCACCATCTTGGATTCCCACCATCCCATTCGTACCAGCTAGAGCGAAGCAACAAGATGATAGGGCTAAGGATGCCTTAAGTCTTCTTATAAGCATTGTTGACCACCACTTCCGATTTTTTTAAGATATAGCCATCAAATTCATAACATAGACGTCACCCCAGACGACGAAAAGGCCCGCAGGGTCAAGTATGCCCTAAGCCCACTTATAAGCATAGTTGGCTGTAATTTACAAACTGTTTAAGATACAGTCACAAAATTAATAATATAAGAAATCACCCCCCGACGAAAAAAAAGGACAGCATGGTCAAATATGCCCTAAGCCTACCTATAAATCTTAGCTGTCTGTCCGCGAATCACAGGCGTACAGTCTCGCAGTCGCATATCTCTGATTAGCCAGTCAAGTAAGAGAACGTCTTCTCACAAACACACGTCGCCAATAATAAAAATAAAAAAAACTGCTGGTATGCCCGTAGGGTATTGAAAACTATCATGTTCGGAAATATTATCGCGAAATTCGGGTGTCCCTGGATATAGGCCTAATACTCCCCCTCGAGGATCAAACTGCAGGCCCGCATGTCTGGACCCGACACCTGGCAACGCGGGTCGAGGCACGTGCGCGATGCTGCGGATCGTCCCGGGGCAGTTAGCTGCCGGGGGTGACACGTGGCGGGTAGGCCCCGCTGCACACGTGGCGGCCTGTCGCCCCCGACACGTGTCCTGCTGCCACTTACACCTACCGCCAGGTGGGCCAACACTCCGACACGCCACCGCTACTCCCCTCCTTCCTTTCGACAGTGTGTCCACTCACTCGTCCTTCCTGGCAGCAGCAACACTCTCAACTTGCGTCGCAACGAAACAGCTTCCTCCTCATATGCGTATTAATTACAGTTGATTAATTATTTATGAGAGCTAGAGACACGGGGACGAAAAATACACACACTTGAACTATAAAACAAACTACTAAATGCATGATTTAAAGAACAATAATAAACTACGTTTAACCCAAAGAATAGGTAAGTATACAGAGGCGAAATGGCGTGGCGGTACATTTCAAGTAAGCGAACTCGGTCGCTCATTGGCCGCGCGAAACTGTGGGGACGAGCCTCAGGTCTGATTGGTCAGTGCACTTTATGGAATATTCCCTATTGGCCGGGTTGCAGTCTGACAAGATATACTTTATCCATATTTCAAGGTGGCAGCAGATATAAACATTGCACAATCACAATATTCTTACTAGCAACATACGATAGATAGCCCAATGGTTGGCAGAGGGATACTGTGGACCGATAAGCCAGCCGCTGGCTTTGATTGTGCCGCTGCCAATGTTTATATCTGCTGCCACCTTGGAATATGGATACAGTGTAGTTTCCAGGAGCTGATTAGTGAACGACGTTCCGCCATATTGCAGGCCGGTGAGGCCACTTTGCTGGCGTTTGTGGCTGGAGTTCGCAGTTCACGCCTTCAGTTCATCTTTGTATTATTAAGTATAGTCTGTCCGCGGTACCGCCACACTTTTTGAACTAAACCTTTGAAAAACAACCCCATCTATGACGCGATTGGTTTTTTCCTAATTATGTCATTTACCATAAGCGTTTTATACTTACTTTTGTTAACATAAAATTATCACATTTTTGGTTAAATAGAATTTATACTTATATTTTATCCATCAATTATAATATTTCATTGTATTGGTAATAGTTATGATGCAAAATATTATTAAACTGAGTGGGCACGAATGCGGTGCGTTCTATTTCGTGTAATCCTCTAGACGTGGTTAAACTTCAGTAACAGTGAATTTTCGTTACAGAACAAGACAAACGTGAGATATTATTATACTACGCCGATTGGTCTTATACAGTTTTACAAGATGAGAAACTAGCGTTTTAAAGTCTAGTACAGTATTATATTTATTTGTTATATAATATATGATAGGTAACAATGTTCATTGTTTTTACGCACGGGCGCTTATGAAGCAATAGAGTTAAAGGACGAGGAATCGGAAAACTACATGGAAACTACACCAGACAATACGGACGGAAAACCACTAGTGTGAAACCTCCAGAAATTAAGCGAATCTATTAAGCTATCTATCGCATGACCAAATAGGCTTTATTTTAAAAGAGCAACAGCGTCAAAACCTACGAACTGAGGTGAGACTCGTCATGTGCAATTATGAGTAAATGAACGTCGATTACTTCAGCCCTTCTCCATGCTGTATCTGCAAACTTCAACTAACAAAATTAAATTTAATTTAACACTCCAAAGTGTGGGCGGATGCGATAACATGCTGCGCCACCGAAATAGGTTGTTATTTCTGAGTTTGCACTAAATTAGATTCATAACAGAATCAACACACTTCGTGCAGAACTCTTACCGTACATACATTCAACGCGTAGAATTAACCACGAACACACGAGTGAATGAGTGAGTGAAGAGATTTGGGCGGCCCTTAACATCGAGGTCTTGAGAGCCGATGGAGGTGAAGCGATGTGAGTATGGAGCAGCGCCGGAATGCAAGGGCGGAGGAAACAGGAGATCCCCGATGAAACCCGCCTACCAGCGGCATCGTCCAGCACGATACCCACATGTGAAAATCCGGGAGCGGACCCGCCGGGATTCGAACCCGGTTCGCCTTGGCGGGAGTCGAGTAGTCTAACCAATACACCACCGCGGCCCCACCACGAACATAAGTCACCCAAAATTATAATTTAAACCAGTTGGAACAAACACGAAAATAAAAACTGAAACATTGGGTTACCAGATGGCTTAATGTTGTCGAGACACTTGCTAAAGCATTATCTTCGGATAACAAGGTTCTCGGTTCGACTGCAGTGTAAACCATCGATATGTGTGCAATTTTTACATGTAAGTTTAAGTTAACTTGTTTTGTAAGCTTCCTCCTGATTAACATATAGGCATAAACACATAGACTGCCATATTTATCCAGACGTCGTCTCGCCTACAGTACTTACTTCCTAAAAGCAACCATTAACCTAGAAAGCACTTCAGCACTTCCGAGAAATGATAAACGGTGCCACAACAGAACACTCTTGAGGACCGAGATGATTTCGATAGTTTTCATAATTGTGTTTGCTCGAGAGGATCAGTGTCTGCAGTTGCCTCATTCTTGCGTTAAATTATAAACCGACGGGCGAAATTGATTAAAGAAGACGCCAAAGAAGTTGGGAAGATGATCAGACGGAAAAGCCACAGCCCGAACAGTGAAGATGATGCTGCCATCACGCCGATGTACCCAGCCAAAAGGCACTCGAGTTTAAATTATTACCTCAGATCCTAAATTGGATTAAAGTTTTATAATGAAGTAAACATGATGTTTAATCACGTGAAATACACGCACGGCCAACGGGAAACAAATATGACAGGCAAATTATTTTTAATGAGCATGTGTTCGAAAATACAAATGAGGTAAAAACGTAATGTCGTTGGGCGATGTGACTTACTGGAGTGGCAAGACTTAGAATGAGGGTCCTCGAAATAACAACTGTCATCCCTCCATTAGACGCAGTGTATTTGTAATGGGCGGAATGAAGCGGAGGGATAAAATGGCGAGAAGAAACGGGAGCATCAAGAGAAAGAAATCACTTTTTCCCTTGCGTGCGTGCATGTGTGTGTGAAAACTTCGATCTCGAGTTCACCTGGGATCGAACGAACACTAATTCTAAATCAGTGATTTCAATCAGTAGAATGCACTGCGGTTTCACTGCCAGACCAGTGTAATTCACTAGGAATAAGTATAAATCACCGTTTAGTCACTGAATACCAGAGACTTAAATGATCAACAGATTTATAGTGATTTAAGTGGAGCAGTTTCAACAGATCTGCAGTTAACTCCGCTGATTTGGAGCACTTTTAAGTATTTCGATTTTACTGTGAAGATCATAACAACGGGAGGCTGATACTCTAGTGGCGCTTGCACTCGTTGGTATGCTACCACTGGCATAGCCCTCAGCTTCAATGGGTATTCACATAGAAAAAGAAACCGATCGATCCACAGAGGTCACCTGTGGTCGAGTGAACAGGAGAATAAGCTCTGACTGTTGAAGCAGACAATGAGCAAAATTGACTTGTGCTCGGGTATGTATACAACAATGGAGTGCAGCGCTGTTTCGTTTCGTTGGGTTGAGAGATTTGGGCGGCTCTTAACAACGAGGTCTTGAGAGCCGATGAGGGTGAAGTGAGGTGAGAGTGGAGCCGACTCGCCCTACACGTTTTTGATGTTTGCGCATTATTTTCTCATTTAGATTTCACTATACCCTGTCGCGTTAAAAAAAAAATTCATAGATGGATCCACCAGTGGTTGATACACTGGTGTACACCGGTTGAGGCTTTTTTCAAACAACAGGTTGATTTTTAGCTGTATTTTCGTCTGCTTCCATACACATTAATTCCATTACCCACACATTTTAAAGTTTTCATCGCCTATCTGTAAAACTCGATTTCCGAATTATTTTTTATATATTTTGGAATGCTTTAAAATTACGAGTTGCTGGTGCGTTAACTTTTGTTTTTCAGAAAAAGCTTTCGAAAATTCATCTGCTGATGTTTTGGCGCATGTCCAACAGATCCACTGAATTTTCTAGCCGGTTGAACAGGTGGATCGATCGGTTCAACCGGACTCAACAAAAGCAGTGATTTTCGAACGTCCGCTGTACATCGGTGGATGCACCGGTGAATTTTCGAAAACGCGGCTGTGCGGACCAGGATAGAGCGCCCTACTCTTAGATCGCAGTACAGTGTGAATGGCGCGCACTGTTGCCAGATTACCTCAGCTTCGCCACCTGACAGGCTGAGTAACAAATGAGTGGCGAAGGAAATGGCCTGATTAAGATAATTTGATCTGTTTACCTCCCTGACAACTCTGAAGAAATTCCAATCCTGCGACGCAACACTAAGATTGCATGGCGCGCACGCAACGAAAATGGCATATTTTTTGAGGCTGCAAAATGATAACTTATCAGGCAACAGTGCACGCAGGAACAAAGACAGAGTTAACGACAGGGTTCGTGTATTGGAAAGAGAGAGTGAATGTCCATCGCACCGCGCACTGCAATCTAAGAGTGAGACGCTGTACAGCAGCTGCAACAAGGCGGGAGCGGGGNCACCTGCATTGTGGCGGGAGGGCCCTCGGCGCGAGAAGCACCATCGCGGTCCTTGGAGGGCCCCCGCCCGGAAGTGGCGAGATAACAGGGAGGTGTGGTAGGGTGGGGGTGCCGGAAGTGGTCCCGACAGTAACCTGACGCCGCGACATGCAGGGCGATCGGCGGGTGAGTCACTCACACTACCCACCCGCCCGCCTCGTTCGCCGTTTTCCTGCTTACCCCTTCCCCCTTCCTAGTAACCAACCATGGCTCACGCAGGACCAAACAAACGGCCCGCTACCTTTGGCAACGTCGACCTAGTTGCCGTTCACATACTGCTATTAGAGTGTAACTGAATAAACATAAACCAAAGTCAGCAGGTTCGTTGAATACATTATAATATCAAATGACTCCTTTCAAGGCAGAGCAGGTAAGTGTGCAGAGAGGAAATTGCGATGTGGGCGTATACTCACTCTCTGATTGGCTGCGCACTGACTCTGGCGTCTGATTAGATACTGCATGCTGCGAAGGGTTCCCTTATTGGCTGGGCTGCTGGCTGGCGGGTAGGTTACCAGGCGCTGATTGGCGGACGGCGTTCAAGCACTTTGCCAGCCAGTGACGTCCTTTTGCAGGCGTGTGCGGCTGGCTGCAAGGGGTGCCACTTCTAGTGCATTCTCTTGCGTGAAATATAATATTATCGACACGTATACGGCTTGGTCATCTATTATCGGTACCGTCACATGAAGCACCACCGTTTATTTTCGCTCCGCAGTTTATTTGTTTCGAGAAACCGGTTAGGTGCCATATTTACTGAATGATTCTGCACATTATTCCGTATCAGTGATAGACAAACATGTCCAAGGATTGCCATAGAACAACATGTGTTCGGAGTTGCAAATAGGAATCAACAGTAAGTCAGTGTCTTTTGTAAACGGTTATTAGAATGTTTGAAATGTACGTGGCCTAGAAAACCAGCATTTCAACTCTTGTTTTGTAGTGTAAAAATAAAACGTTTATTATTATTATGAAAAATCCAACTTTGGGCAAAAATATTTATGTTCGAACCGAATGTGTTTATTATTTGAATCGGCACGAACAACATATTTACCGCATTTTATTTTGGCGAGGTTAACACTTTCCAAATTATAATAATTTGAATGTTACTTTCGTACGAGTAAAATCTTCTACTGGTCCATTAAAACATGTAATTCAAAATGATAACCGTCTCGTAAGAAGAGCTGCAAAACAATGATGCCATCTCACGAAAGACGTTAAACTAAAATCTTCCCCTTCTCCCAACCCAACCAGCCTTCAATAAAATAAACAGAGTCCCAGCATTATAACTTCGCCGTAACAAAAATAAAATAAGTTGGAACGGTAACCTACATTTATCGTAGCATTTGTTTACACACATTATTTTCTTCATAGACAGAACAGCTGTGGTGGAAGGATACATTGTGGCCGCGCTACTTTTCTATGACTGTCGAAATTTAGTGAACCTATATAAANCCGCGCTACTTTTCTATGACTGTCGAAATTTAGTGAACCTATATAAAATGTAGTATACTTTTATTGTTAATTACATTGTGATATATTTCATAGCCGTATGGTTATACCATAATATACGTATCAACGGAATGCATTTTGTAAATTTTGTAAATAAATAAATCAACACGACAAGAGCACGGGTATAATCCATTCACGGTTACTTACAACTTTTTCGAAGCCCTGCTAAAGTTACCCAGGATATTCGCCCCATGCAAACAAAGCTTATCCGAGTCTCGAGAATTACACCAAAGGGATAATGCACCGCATACGTGCGCTCTCAGTGTAACAATATTTAGTTAAGAACTATCTCTTACTAGACATTACCAACAAACCTATTTTCTCACTGTTTTAATTTATATTAATTATAAAAGAAATGTTATAATTTAAAGATAAAATATAAATAAAATTTCAACAAAACCGAAAATAATGTAGCCTACTTTAATGTTGCCACAAGCATAAAACGCTTGTGATACATAACGTAATTAACAAACAACCAAACACGTATTATGTATATGGTGTGATTTTTCAAAGGTTTAATTCAAAAAGTGTAAAGAAACTGCGAATAGACCATATAGACTATTCACGGTAAAGTATGNAATGTAGTATACTTTTATTGTTAATTACATTGTGATATATTTCATAGCCGTATGGTTATACCATAATATACGTATCGACGGAATGCATTTTGTAAATTTTGTAAATAAATAAATCAACACGACAAGAGCACGGGTATAATCCATTCACGGTTACTTACAACTTTTTCGAAGCCCTGCTAAAGTTACCAGGATATTCGCCCCATGCAAACAAAGCTTATCCGAGTCTCGAAAATTACACCAAAGGGATAACGCACCGCATTCGTGCGCTCTCAGTGTAACAATATTTAGTTAAGAACTATCTCTTACTAGACATTACCAACAAACCTATTTTCTCACTGTTTTAATTTATATTAATTATAAAAGAAATGTTATAATTTAAAAATAAAATATAAATAAAATTTCAACAAAACCGAAAATAATGTAGCCTACTTTAATGTTGCCACAAGCATAAAACGCTTGTGATACATAACGTAATTAACAAACAACCAAACACGTATTATGTATATGGTGTTATTTTTCAAAGGTTTAATTCAAAAAGTGTAAAGAAACTGCGAATAGACCATATAGACTATTCACGGTAAAGTATGNGATTTTTCAAAGGTTTAATTCAAAAAGTGTAAAGAAACTGCGAATAGACCATATAGACTATTCACGGTAAAGTATGCCCTCTCATTGAATAATAGTCAATAAATATATTTTAGCCCTAGACGTTAACTTCCGAGTGCGGTCTAATACACACGCTGTGTTTATTACTTACATGGCAATATTTACTTAAAAAGGTGGTTAAAGGTTAAAAAAAAAAAATGGCTGAAAGGAGAAAGTAACCAGGGCTTCAAAAGTACTCACTTTACCATGAACGGCCTGTAACCGCAGACGAGGAGCTTCATCGCGGGAATGGACCGCCGACGTCACCGCCACACAAGTAGACAGAAGAGGGGGGTGGGGCACTGCCGTGCGCGCTGTTACGCACTGCTTCACATTACGCAGTCTTGCGTAACGTTGGAGCCGACACGCGGCCGAGGAAGTCGTCACTGGCCGGTTAATAAGACCATCACAACAGCTCAAGCTACAGCAAGTAATCTTCACGAATATCCCAAGTATGAATAATACACGACTTCATGAGTGTCGATAGAGCATCAGTAGAGATGATGGAAAATAGCGAAATTTTTTTCAGCCAACATATCTTCTATGACACTCTAACTAGTATATTCTTTCATGATTGGATGAACACAGTTTTGTATTGGCTAAGTTGTTTGCAAACCAATCACGAACGATCTGCCTTATCGTACCAGAATCCTCATTGGCCCAGTGAAATGGGGTAGTAGCTTCATACATGCATGGCAGCCAACTAGGAAATAAAACTGTCGGACCATGTGTACAGTACGTTGAATCCTAGAAAACAGTTAACTTTTCCCGCGATAAACCATCATCTCTAAGTATCAGAATATGGGAACCGATCCCCACGTGAAGAACACAACGGAGCCAATGGGAGTGGAGTGACGAGTAATGAATAGGTCCTTGATCGAACCAATCAGCGGGTCTACGAGCCACGAGCAACGTGTTTGTCTCCTGAGACGAGCGGTCGCGGGTTCAAACGATGATTGTCCCCTTACCCAGTTTCTCTCGGAGAGCCAAGTCCTTCCCCTTTTACCCTCATATTAAGGACGCCGCCTACTTGGAGGTTCCTAGCGTGTTTGAGGCAGGGAAGCACAGGGGCGATAAGGACTACACTGCCACGCGCGCCTGATGTCCCTTCGCTCCTAAGCGCAAGGCGCTGAATTGGGCGTGCAGGTCCCTATAATAGTTTTGTATGTTTCCAACCATTATATTATGAGATACAGCAATGTGAAAAAGCAGTTTTTAGATACGTTTGAGGACTCGGGAATAGTAGTTATAATGTACATTACGTATTGAGAGTATTATACGTACCTCGCCTGAAGTCTGTTTTCTTTTCGTACATCGGTATCATGAGGACACGTTTAATGGTTTGGTGAAAAAAAACATGGATTTCAAACACACTGCAACGCAATTCAAGCGACAGGTAGGCGGCGCCCATAAGGCCTATCTGACCAAGCCCACCTAATAACTATTTTGTAGTAAATTCTGTACAGTGCCCAGTGCTAACTTTCTACCTCTGTGGTTTTAGACATTTTTGAACCCCTTAATGACTCCCCTGACCAACAAAATAGTTTCTGCGGCTCTTCTACGGAATACCTGATAAAAATCTGCATACTTCAACATTTAGGGCCTGTATTACGACCTCCTGATAAAGTTCTGAATATAACTTATCAGCTAGATAGCCCAAAAATGTGTATTACGACTTGCTGATATGGCCTATTAAGCTGGCAAACTTCTGAATAAACTATCAGACACTTCAACCAACTGATAACTTCCAATCGGTATGTCAAATCGTATGAGAAATACTAGTGCTATTGACAGCGATTCCGATGATGAATTTTTGGATGCATACTTCAGCTTGCAAGAAACACCAAGAGAATTAGAGTTCGGCCCGATAATCTTGAAGAGAGGAGTGAAGAGGAGTTCTTTATACGCTTCCGAGTTACCAAAGAAACAGCACATCAGGTCATAATGGAAATCAATTGTACCTGAGAGATTGCAGAGTCCTCTCCATTAAAACTTTCTCACAGAGTTTTATTTTTGCTCAAAAAACAATCTACTGTAAATAAATTTGCTGTTGTGTTTGATTCTGATAACCTATTTTATTAAGCAAAATGAGGTTACATCAAGACCTCATATTGCACACGGGTTGCCAAATTCTGGGACTGGCTAGTTTGCAAAACAATGCAGAGTATCGAAAACAGTGACAGCAAGTTGCAATGGAACATAAGCAAAAGTACTTGCGATCTAATCAAAACGTGTTGTGATACTATACCTGCAAGCAGACACAAACACAGGGCCGTGTAAGGCAGACGTACACGCACATTAAAAATATAACTTCTTGTCAAGGGAAGATANTTTAACTTCTTGTCAAGGGAAGAGATTTCCTTCATGTATTCATTTAGCATGAGACTATGTGACTGAAACTTAAAAATGTAGGAATACTTTGCACCACTTGCAGAGGTCACATGGATAATGTTAAACAGGTCACAGTTATAATATAAGACTGGAATCAGTAGGTGGGAGAAGTGAGATAAATTGGCTAATTCAAAGTGGTAGAGAAGTTTTATAGAGAGGATTGTTAAGTCTACAAGTAGTGGTGTTAAATTACAGTACTGTGTGTAGCTGTTATTTTCTAACAAGCGTGTGTAGTGTTGAAATGCTTGCCACATGCTATTGTAACCTTCACTTCATTGTCATATGTGTATTTGTAATATATATTTTTATGTGTACAATAAAGTCACATTAATACCTCATATTTATGTACTATTGACTTTTCATTAAAATGTGGTAAAACACTGTTAAGAAGTTTTTGAACAGAGAGAATAATTGCAACGGATATATTATACATTTATAAAATATTCTGTTCATAATTTTCACTGTTATTGTGCAGAAACATTTTACACAATTTCTCAAAAGGCCTTTATTGCATTTACTGCAGGTAGACATTCATTCATTTTACTAAATAACAGAATTTGACACTAGACTTTGAAGTTCTGAAAAGTCTGTGTTACAATAACCAATTCAACTGATAGAAAAAAGGAAAATTTGTTAATAAAGCTGTCTATCAGAAAATACTTACACCACCACACCAAAAATTATTTTTGGCGTCATATTACTATTTAAGTAAACACATCTTTTACAGTGGCGTGAAGGCAAAAGTCTTGACAAGTTGTCTGCCATTATCAACAAAGTTAGGTCATGCAGTGTTAATAACTGAAGTCCACGTGACAAGATTAGTGAAAGGAAATGCATCATAACCAACACAGATTTTTATTGTGCTTAGATCAGCATTGACATTCAAAATTATTATAGAAAACCCTCCTATGCTATATTTCCTGCAAGTCTGCAATAGTTACTAAGATGTGTTTATTTGTAATTTCCATTGCAGAGTTGACAATTTATCAATAATTACATCATAGGTTATATTAACCAACCCTAACACATAGAACAATAATAACAACACACTATCAGTTTCATCAAACTAAGGAACCTAATTTTTAATGAAATTTGCCTTGTAAGAGACAATTTCACTACCAACCTTCGAAGAACCACACTAGTTATTTTCGGCACTTCCTGATTACCTGATAGCTATTCGGTTGCTACCGGGTGGTCGTAATACACAACAGAGGCTGATATAAAAAAAAAATACCCGGCAAGGCTTATCAGGTAGATAGTTATCAGCTATTTTTATCGAGAGGTCGTAATAAAAGCCCTTAGAGTACAATTATTTTTAAAATAAAAAGTTTAGAACGGTTTCAAAAATTTAATTTTCTTAAAATAAATTTTAATGCAATAAGACAAACCTGAGAAAAATATACAAATGTAAAAGAAAAACGATGCATAAAGTGCATTTGAAACATGCACTATAGGTACATTCTTAATAATAGTTTTTCTCAAAAATAACATCGTGGGTCAAAGCCAGAAATACAGATTTTTTTTTTTAAGATCGTAAACAACACTCCTAATAACTAAACCAGATTCAAGAAATATCGAACTGGAATTTGTAGATAATATTGTTAGTTATGCCCGAAAAAAAAAAAACTATTCCCTTTGCTAACGAAAACGATCTTGCAATAGAAATCGAACAATTAATTTTTTATAGGG
>NQII01002189.1:323787-381572 GCA_002778355.1 Clitarchus hookeri | reverse complement strand
GCAAACGTAAATGGCACACACGTCGGGCTGTGACGATACTGTAAGGCAACCTTCGTTGTACTCACGCGATTCGTTCATGGTGGTCATTTTTTTTCCTAATGAGTGTACATTCCCAAACACCATGGTACTATACCATCAAGTGAAGCGTGTGCTTACGCCCAGAGAGCGTAGATCTCTCATCAAAGTCATCGGCATGGTATGTATTTGTGAAGTAATCTATATACGCGTATTATATATAAACTAGATTGTAGAATTTTTTTTTTAAATAATTTTTTTGTGATTAGCAATTTTCTATAAAAGAATTTAAATCTCAGAAAATCATAATTCGACTTCCATAATATATAGAATATCATAACTNCAGCAATTTTCTATAAAAGAATTTAAATCTCAGAAAATCATAATTCGACTTCCATAATATATAGAATATCATAACTAGAGATAGATAAAATGTTAAAGTGACCTAGTATTTTGACAATAATAATTTTTAAAAATTCAGCGCGCCTGTACTGTAAGATTTAAGGAGTTATCTGATTAGCGATAAATCAACAGTACCTTCGTCGGTTNAAAATTCAGCGCGCCTGTACTGTAAGATTTAAGGAGTTATCTGATTAGCGATAAATCAACAGTACCTTCGTCGGTTGTATGTTTTTCCTTGCCAAAAATGTTTTACGTTTTATACTTATCTTTTGTATATTATAACCATACGCGTATTTATCCATACTATGTTAACAGACCCAATATGTACAGGCAATGTCGAGAAGAAAGTTTAGCGTTTTGCCCCTCTGTGCTTACAATTTATTTAATAGTCTCAATAAGAAATATAAATTTAATTTAAAAATTACATCCCATAAGCGGCGTTTCGGAATCAAGATCGTAGTTTTTTGGTACGTTTACAGTACGTTTCGATGAAAATATCTATAAAAAATTATTTTTAAGAAAAGAAAACTACTAACTGAGCTATATAAGAAACATTTCTTCAAATAAATCTGGAGGGAATTTTTATCATCTCGTGGCTTTGTGTTCCAGTATCTATCATACATTGGCGTCAAAGAAGAGTCGCAAAATTATAATAAATCAAAAACAAAGGAAGTGACTTACATTACAGGATGCAATGAGGCGAGAAGCTCAATGATGTCTCTTGCATCTGAAATTCCGCGCTTCTGCATAATAGCATAGATAAATTACAAACACAGACGAAAGGCGTACAGCCGCTAATAANAATGTTCCTCCCTATTGGTGGTTCACCGGGGTTGACCCGAGCCTTCTCTAAGGGAATATGTACCCTCCTGTTCTCACTGAGTCCAACACCGATTCACAGTGCAGGCAGAACGGTTCGTGGCCAGCAATGCGCCGAAACGTCCTACCTTGACCTCAGAAGTCGACCATGCGGCCTCTCTCGAACTCATCCAGCTGGACAAAGGCTACTCGAATGCGCCGTCGGTGCATGCTGTGTGTTCACTGAACTTGGCTGTGTGACTCAAATTGATACTTAGGCCTTATTAGGTGTCTTGAAGCTATGCATGATGAAGGGACATGTGCGCCCCCCTAGTGACACATCAGCGCAAGTAAACCGCAGCAAACGTAAATGGCACACACGTCGGGCTGTGACGATACTGTAAGGCAACCTTCGTTGTACTCACGCGATTCGTTTATGGTGGTCATTTTTTTTTCCTAATGAGTGTACATTCCCAAACACCATGGCACTATACCATCAAGTGAAGCGTGTGCTTACGCCCAGAGAGCGTAGATCTCTCATCAAAGTCATCGGCATGGTATGTATTTGTGAAGTAATCTATATATGCGTATTATATATAAACTAGATTGTAGAATTTTTTTTTTTAATAATTTTTTTGTGATTAGCAATTTTCTATAAAAGAATTTAAATCTCAGAAAATCATAATTCGACTTCCATAATATATAGAATATCATAACTAGAGATAGATAAAATGTTAAAGTGACCTAGTATTTTGACAATAATAATTTTTAAAAATTCAGCGCGCCTGTACTGTAAGATTTAAGGAGTTATCTGATTAGCGATAAATCAACAGTACCTTCGTCGGTTTTATGTTTTTCCTTGCCAAAAATGTTTTACGTTTTATACTTATCTTTTGTATATTATAACCATACGCGTATTTATCCATACTATGTTAACAGACCCAATATGTACAGGCAATGTCGAGCAGAAAGTTTAGCGTTTTGCCCCTCTGTGCTTACAATTTATTTAATAGTCTCAATAAGAAATATAAATTTAATTTAAAAATTACATCCCATAAGCGGCGTTTCGGAATCAAGATCGTAGTTTTTTGGTACGTTTACAGTACGTTTCGATGAAAATATCTATAAAAAATTATTTTTAAGAAAAGAAAACTACTAACTGAGCTATATAAGAAACATTTCTTCAAATAAATCTGGAGGGAATTTTTATCATCTCGTGGCTTTGTGTTCCAGTATCTATCATACATTGGCGTCAAAGAAGAGTCGCAAAATTATAATAAATCAAAAACAAAGGAAGTGACTTACATTACAGGATGCAATGAGGCGAGAAGCTCAATGATGTCTCTTGCATCTGAAATTCCGCGCTTCTGCATAATAGCATAGATAAATTACAAACACAGACGAAAGGCGTACAGCCGCTAATAACGCGAGCTCCAGCCGCATACGCCAGCAAAATGGCGTCACATGCCACCAACGGTATGTTGGACGGCCGTTCGCCACTCAGCCGCCAGCCGGAAGCCCAGTCAATAGGAAACATATCGCAGCAAGTAGTAGCCAATCAGACACAGGATCCGTTCCCAGAGCTTCGCGCGGCCCACATCAAAGGAACCGACGTGTCATACTGTGGCAGTTTCGCAGCTTGGTGGATCGTGTAATGAATGGAGTGAGTAAGGGAAGAGATTTGGGAGGCTCTTAACGTGGAGGTCTTCAGAGTCGTTGAGGGTGATTGAGGTGCGTATGGAGCAGCGCCGAAATGAAGGGACAGGTTTTTAAGGCCCGAAGGCCAGCGCACCCTCAAAACCTCCCGCACTGTAACTACACTCAGATGAGTAAAACAGTACGCTGCACTTTTTCTTTTCCATTTCTTCGGGCCATTAACTTTCCTTTTATGCCTTTACACGGTATCCTACCTGTTTTCTCTTTAAAAACCTGTCCTCCTCACCAATCAAGGATATTCCGATTTATCTGTAGTGTAAACCTTTACCTGAGTACCCCATTATGGGTCATCAGAAGTTCGCTGGAAATTAAGGGACAGGGGAAACAGAGGAGAAATCCGAGAGCTACCCCACCGGGAGTCAAGCCCGGTTCACCTAGGTGGGAGGCGAGCAGTCTCACCGGTACACCACCACACCACCGCGGTCCCTTCGTGAGGTGAAGGGGGATGCGGAGGGAGTAGGTGCCTTTGTGGCAGCTCCAGGACGTCATCGGCGAAGATCGCGGGCAGTCATCCACCCGATCGAGAGCTCAGGGCTCGTGAATGGCTCCACGAATGACACCCTCCCGCCAAAAGCACACCGCCTGGCCAGGCGCGCTGATAAAACACGCGACATCCACTTTCCATCACGTCCTGGCGGCGAGGGAGGAAGAGAAGGCGAGATACCGACTAAGGACCACCCCTTTTCCACGCCCAAACACTATTCCGCGAACTGGCGTCTTTAATTACCCGCCCAGTCGTTAATTTTTCCCCTTTGTGGTCGCC
Source organism: Clitarchus hookeri (assembly GCA_002778355.1). Lineage (NCBI taxonomy): Eukaryota > Metazoa > Arthropoda > Insecta > Phasmatodea > Phasmatidae > Clitarchus > Clitarchus hookeri. The sequence goes on along the minus strand of NQII01002189.1, from coordinate 377,878 downwards.
GAGTTGGTAGTCGTTATCGGGCATCCCCGGGTTAGTTTTTCTTCCACTTAGCGAGGATGATGAATGAAGGCGCGATATAGCGGGACAACGCAATAAGACTCTCTGGAATCTCAGTAGAACTCCCGATACTCAGCTTACGTGCCTTTAAAAAAAAAAAAAAAAAAAAAAAAAAAAGGCATGCTTTTGTAAAATTATTTTTATTTATAGGAAAACATTCTCAAATGGGAATTCAACTGTCTGCCTTTTAAATAATAATTGCAAGAGAGCATAAACTGGCCAAATTGACAACAAATAGAAATAAACTGAGTAGTTCCTACTACAAGAAAACTATTTAATTTAGTGCATATTAAAGAAGACACGTGTCGAATTTTGGGATCTTCATTCTCTTCCTACGCACTCTTATAAACTTATTTAAGTGCACTTACGGAAATGTAGGACTAGTAAAACATTATCTTCGTACTACACAAACTTCGTTTTTTTTAAGTAACGGATATCCCATAAATTTTACAAAAATTTCCGTGAATTCACAGAACCTCTCCGCGAATTGCCTTTCCTTATAGGTTTTTTTTATGTAGAAAGGTAATAAAGATAAATGACTAAAAACAGATTTAATATGTGTAAAATTAAATAATTTATTTTCCTTTTAGGTTTTTAAATGCATATAAGTGTAAGAATTAACACATTTGAAGAATATTTTCTTTTCTAATAATTGTATAGTTTTACTTGACTGGCGCACGAATGAAGTGACAAGGTCCATTTCACATATAGCGGAGGAATACACAATGGAATTACAGTAGGTCGTAAGCAGGGCTTTCGGAAGTGCTCAGTTTACCGTGAACAGCCTATAGGCCCTACCATAATTTTTGCTTGAACATAAAGATTAACATGTTGTAACTGTAAATTCAATATTAGGCGCCACATGGTCATATACTTTTATTGAACATCAAGGTGGTTCGCAAATTTTGAATCTATCGATTTTATAATATCTGCTACGTTTTACTGTATCTTTCTTGCTTCCTTTATATTTCCATGTTCCACGACTCTCTTTCTCTCTCTATCTTCCACGTTCCTCCTTACCGCTTTTATTCCCGTTTTTAATAGCTACATTAACGGAGACTTTAATAAGGAGTTAAGTATCTAGCTTTTAAAGTGGCATAAGCTTTCAACATAATGATATAAATACAGGCAGAATGACTAGATTTCAAATTAATGGTTGATGGGGTTTCTTTACAGATAAACGAAACGAAAGTCGCTTTCTTCGACATGGTAACGCAGGAATTTTCATATATACATCTTGGACCTTCCTCGAGATAACATAAAGTATGAAACAAAACACATGTCAATTATATTTTTTTCGTTATAGAAAACTGTGTAAAAAAATTTTTTTTTTTAGAAGAAAAGTAATATTGTTAACAAGAAAGAGAATTGTAAATACATGGTTACTACTCACGCTTGCCGGCAAATGCACCAAACGATACGAATAACTCTATTGATAATTATTAACAAAATTATCATTTTTCTTTTGAATATGCATTTTATACGTTTGCAGCTTCGCAAGTTTTCAAAGGCAAAGGAAGCTGGCAGAGGGTCCGAACCACGTGGTTCACAATACTATTGGCTGTTCAGTTGATTGAACACTTTTGAAAGTACCGCTTAAGATCTACTTTCCACCTCATTTTGTATTCTTCCACCATATGTGAAATTAACATTGCCATGGGCCTGATAACTTTACTAATGCGCTATCCAAGTGGAACCGTGGAATTGTTAGGAACGTAAATGCGACACTGTTGTCCACTCACCAATACTTCCAAATTTTCTGAAGCCCTGCTAAAGTTCTACTTTCAAGATATTTCTCCGCCTCACTCCAACAAAGCTTAGCTAAGTATACAAAATTACACCAAAGGGACAACGCACCAAATTCTTGCGCACTCAGTTCAATCATAATTTGCATAAGAACTATTTCTTATTAGGCGTTACCAACACACCTATTTTCTCTATATTTAATTCATATTAGTTATACACGACATATTATAAATTACAGATGGAATGTAAGTAAAAGTTCGGTTTAACCAAAAATAATGTACTTTTATGTTAACAATAGTAAAAAACATTTGTGATATACGACGTATTTAGGGAACAACAAAACACATCAGGCATGGGGTAATTCTTCAAAGGTTGGATTCAAAAAATTTGAAGAAACAGTGAACAGACTATACGTAATATGAAAATTCATACTGCAGTGTGTATGAAACAAGAAACACTAACATCAGGGGCTATAAATTAAAATATTACACTCGCAATAAAACTGCAAGTCTTAAGAACTATTTTCAATAATTCGCTTCAAACCTAACTGGCAGCCTCCGTACTGTAGAGCATGTGTAGTTCTAGTCAGTGAATTTTTTCGAAGGGTGATTTCAAAAGTGGTCACTATGCCGTGAACAGCCTTTCCGGAATTTTATGCCACAGTAAAATCAATTTGTGACATTAGGGTCTCGTAATTCGTGAAAATGAGGGACCATGGAGCCGAGATCAAAGGAGCCGGCCGCGACTTCTTCACCTTGGCAGAGGCAGGTTTACAAGGAGTCATTACTCGCGTCATGTGCGACACTTCCGAGGCGGGGTTAAAAAATAATTCTCAGGGCTGGCATTCCATCCCGAAAAAGCGGAGCCCATGTGCCAAATGCCCTTTTAATGATCAACGTATTTTGCCCGGCCTGCAACTGACAACTAGAAAAAAAAAAATCGTGGAGGAAAATTTGAAGTGAGCAGAACCAACTGTGGAATCGATAGTTCGTCGGTGGTTAGGTAAAATGCAGTTCTTAGGAAGTAGCTTAAGGGTTGTGGAAAGGCCTCGCCGTATTTGGATTTTCGAAATATAAAACTGAGAACTGAATTTGTACTGTTAAATATATTTCGATGGGGTTTATTTGATTATCTATTTATCTGGGTTAATAAAATTACCACATGCAGCAATAAATAAGATAATAAATAGTTTTAAAATTAAAATTTGCTTACATATTTTTTAAAAATAATAACGTATATAAACCACACAATCAGAACGTATATGTAAAAATTATTTGGTTTAAATTTTTTAATTGTGTTTTGCATAACTTGGAAATAACAAAATTAAAAAAAAAAAATCTTAATTTTCACAGAAGTTAATTTTTTTATAGATCCTGCTAAAAAAAGTTTTAAAAAATGTTGAGACATCGTATTTAAATTTCAGTATCATACAGTCTTAGATAACATAATTTTTTTAATTTGAAGACAGTTTGGCATATTTACTAGTGTCGTTTATATGCCTAATTTTTTTTTTGCAAAAGTTAGCAATTTTTATATCTTTAACTATAGATTACATGTATATGATACTCATCACCATTAAAATACGTTGACAATAAATCCACCCCCACCAAAATACATTAAGTACATCAAATTCTGTTTTGATTGTAAGTTTTGGGAATTTTCACACTGCGAGACATTTCCATAGCCCTCAAATATGCCTGTATGTTAAGTTCGGAACTTGAAACTTCAAAGAAATTTTGCAGACATTCGAAAACCTTTTTATTTTTACGTTGGAATTATCCGCTTCTGGCTTGCGTGTTCGGATGCTTTCATTTCGAAGCAGTAATTCAAACTTGTGAAGAAACTAGAAGGAACCATCCCGCCTCGTCCACGCGGACAGTTCATCATACACAACTACAATGCCCTCAAAATGGTCTACCTTGAGAGAGAGAAAAAAAAAATTGTGGTTTTGAAAGGTGGGAAATATAAGGTAAATGCAACAAATGTTCCAGGAGGCGCATAAACATCGGAGGACTCTGCTACCGTCTGTCGGCATTTCCTTTGCGGCCTCTGAGGGAACGGTCCGGTGCCGGAGCAGTCTGCGTGCGAGCTGGTTGCCGTTACTTGCGACTCGGCTCCAGAAAGTCCGCGATGTTCTTTTGTTCGCCGTCGGTCGCCTACGATTGAAAGTGCTGAAGTTGCTCGTTCCTACATTGCTCCTGTGCTAACGAGAGCGATTCGTTTCACCGTCGATATCCTTGTCGACTGGTTCTGCGAGCAAATACATCATCTCGCCCCGACTACGAGAACGTATCTGGCAGAAGGGAAATTTTCTTTACACTGTAAACAATTTTTGTACTGTAATTGTAAAGGGAATTTTTTGGTAACTAGTTGCCAAAGATCATTTTTGTAATACTTAAAATAGATTGGTGTAATTTTCACAAAACTTCAGTATGAAATTATTAGAAGTAATGTCGAATTTTAACAAACAAGTGTTGTATAGTCTATTCACTGCCTCTTTACACTTTTTTTAAATCAAACCTTTGAAAAAACACTCCATGTATTACGTGTTTGGTTGTTTCCTAATATGTCGCGTATCAGAAGCGTGTTATACTTATGTTAACATAAACGTACCTTATTTTTTGTTTAATTGAACTTTTACTTGTATTTTATATATCAATTATAATATTTCATTTAATATGAATAAAGATAAAGAGAAAATATGTGTGTTGGTAATGCCCACAGTGTTAGAAATTTCTGTAGATTTACGGGAAATTTTACGGAGATGTAGGGTTAATTTACGGAAAGGAACTTCGTGATGATGAATAATGGAAATGAGCTCCGTAAATATAAAATACGGAAGCTCTTCTTATTCTTGTGGCTTCAGTTTTGAGACACGAACAATGCAGATGATACCCGAAGCGTATAAAATCCCATCTTCACAATAATACTTCGTGTAAAATAGTAGTAGAAGAGTGCGAATCTCTCATGGAGCGCCAATTCGTCGATTCTTGTTCGAATTCCACTACAGGACAAAACCTTCTGTATAAACAGTGAAAAACGCACGTAACGAAAATAAAACGATATATTCGTAACCTCGTTTTATAAACCGCAATTATAGCAAGTGCTCTAACACGACTTGAAACTGAGACGAGTTCGTCAATTTCATGTAAAATCCTGATTTACAAAATACTTCGTGGTACATGTGTGGTAGGTGAGTCTTGCGAATTATCGATTGTTAATTTTTTGATTTTTGTTTAAATCCCATTACAGGACTATATTTAATTTTTTTTAATTTTCTGTAATACACAGTAAAATACATTACAAAAATAAAACTCTTTTTCTTACCCCTGTTTGTAAACCTGAAATAAAAAAACCGAATTGCACAAACTTTAACATGATTAAAAACTTATATTTACATTCATCATTCCATATAAATTCCGTATTTACAACATTACTTAGTGTAAAAGCGTGGAAGGCAATTGGGTAATGTGTTGGGCTGCCAAATTTTTATTCAGAGTTCAAATCTCGCCACCGGACGAAACTTTTCATTTTTGTGTAGTGGTTTTTATTCACAGTGAATAACCTACATAACGAAATGAAAATGTTTTTGCTACCTCATCTAACTTGCAAGTTTGTGGACATGTTCCGTGAATTCGCGGAGATTTGTGTGAAATTTACGTAAAGACCGTTATTGAAAAAAACTTAGAGACCGCAATTTAACTCAGATATCTGGATAACTTGTAACCGATATTTTCCGTAATTTTACGGACAATTTTTCTAACAGTGTAATAAGAAATAGTTTACATACAAAATGTTATTACACCGAGTGCACACGAATGCGATGCGTTTGCACTGTGGTGTAATTTTTTAAGCCATGTTTGCATGAGGTGGAAGAATATCCTGGAAGTAGAACTTTTGCAAGCCTTCAGAAAAGTTGGAAGTTACCGTGAATGTAGTTTATAGACTTCCAAGTTTTTTATAGGCCTAAAAATTGAGCCGCTGAAACAATTTTGTATGTTTTCTATATTAATGTCTTGTAAGTATACGATATTCTATGTGTAAAGTTACAAGAATATATTTGGGAACTAGTTTCCAAATAATTGTTTGAAACATTTTCAGAAAACTTTTATTGCGCACTGACTTTTGAGAAGTTATTTGAAAGACGATATTTGTTGGTTTTTATTTTTATTACTGGGAGGCATTTAGCCGTAAATATTACGAAGTGACATAACAGGGTTAATTTTATTTCATTTATTTTTACTTAAACGTATGTGGTTTATTTTATTTTATTTTTTTTTGTTTCGTGAGATAAATTATTTAGAACCACACTGTTACAAGTGACCGTAAAATTACGGAAAATACTGGTTACAAATTATCCAGATAACTGATTTAAATTACGATATATTTTTTTTTATAAAGTCCTCTCCGGAAATTTTACGTAAATCTCCGTGAATTCACGAAACGTGTCCACAAACTTGCAAATTTTTTTTAAAATCTGCTTTTTATAAAAAGGGGTACAAAAATGTTTTACTTTCGTTATTTGGGTGATTCACCACGTACAAAAATGACTATAAAAATAAAAAAAATCTTGCCAGGTTACGGGATTTGAACTCTGAAAAAAATTTCGACTGTCCAACACATTATCCACTCACTTGCCACGCACTTACAAGAAGTAGTGTTGTAAATACGAAATGTGTACTATGGATTGTAAAACCTGCTAACATCTGTCGCAATACATCGATTGGTACTCAGTCAACTTGCGACTTCATTGGCCGACGGCCAGTCAATAACAAACGTCGCAGAGTACAGTAAGCGTGTCGCGTGTACCCAGGTCCAATAGGACGATGGTAAGTGAAAGTACAGGTACCAACACAACTGATATTTCTGCAGTGGATAACATATGTAGCTCACTTCAATATTGTCTCCAGTGCCAGTGTGTTTGGGGTCTGGTAGCGCCGCGCGCCGAACACAGATTAGTCCAGAAGGGATCGCAGAATAAGGCCCTTGCTCAGCAGGGTTCGCAAGACGTTCAGCAGTTCCGGAGACGCACGAGGAGTCACGAGGGAAGCCGAGTGCTGAACAGGCCTCGGCAGCGAAGAGGGGTTCGCAAGACGTTCAGCAGTTCCGGAGACGCACGAAGAGTCACGAGGGAAGCCGAGTGCTGGACAGGCCTCGGCAGCGAAGAAGTGTGAGAGCGGCCAGTCAAACTGTGAGGATATTCTCTGCGTGAAACTTAAGCAATCACCACGTCTTCGGAAAGGAGGGTAGGGGGATTCCCAGGAGAATACTCATGCCCGTTGCCCACTTGTGAGACAATTATGAAGTACGGAAAGTTCATTTTAAGAATAATCTATTTCGTCAAGGATCAGCCTAGCATACCCGCTAATTTAGTGTCTATTTGTGCAAACTTTACCTAGCATTTGTTGGAATGAGAAGTTCAATCGGGTGAGTGACTAGCGGTTTTACTGTCTCACGTCCAGTCATGGTTTATTTCTTAATAATTTGAATACGTAAATAAATTATATTTGGTTCCTTCTTTTAATTAAAGCAAGATCTTTGTTCAGTTATGAATCTGGCTGTACTCAAAACATAGTATCAGTCCGGGAAATGAAAATTGCCATTAAAAACTAAGTTCACTTATGCTAAATAAATATATTCTACTTTAAAATTACGGCGGGTTACTTTAAACAAAACTGGTTCCATAGAGAGGACAAACGAAAATTTTTAAGTATAGTGGAGCAAAATACTGATTTCATTACGACGTAAATGCAAACAGTAAAATATGTTATTTTGCAAGGAATTCATTATTATTTGCGATCGCTCTGTAATATTATTGTGTAACCACATATCAGATCACAAATACAAGACCAACAAATGTCAAAAGTGAATAAAAAGTAAATTAAATAAAGGAAACCTTTTAAAATTACTGTAAATATAAATTCTTCAGTCATATTTAAACCAAAGTAAAAAAAAAATACAGCCATTTTTTTTATTAACACATAATTTTTGGGTACTTAATTTTGCTGTTTGGTAATCTCAGGGAAGGTTATTGGTTTTCGGTTTTTTATACCAGCAAAAAATAATAATAACTAGCACAAATGCTTACTTAATATTTAAAAATTTCAGATTAGTTTAAATAAAAATGTTTACTCTTGAAGAAAATGCAACTGTGTTACCACCTGAGGGTTTAATTTTTTTGCCATTTCAAAATACTGTTACAGGATGAAATCGACTATTTAAGTGCTGTAGTTAGTCTTGCATTCAATAACACAAACTAATTACAGCATATAACCCTATGAGATACCATCCAGTGCATTCCGGCGTTGACCGAAACAAATAATGTGTGGCAGATAAACACAGTACACTTTACCCATAAAGTTATGTTAGGTAAGTACGTGACGACTCAGTTTTACGGCGCGGTGTGCCGAAAGAGCTTCTCCGGAGATACAAAGGCGGGCGTGTAACGGTAAAAGCAACACCCCGCTTGATTGAAATCCAGAGAAGAAACTGACTTTCACCGCGCGCAGGCAATTAAACAATCGATGTGGGTTAATTAATTACCCCACCACCTTCTCGTGTTGGGAGGCGAGGTGAGGCGAGCGGGTACATAAACTACCCAAACCACTGGGTTTGTCAACAAACCTGGTTTAGTCTGCCTTCTCATCGCGCGCTGTGCGCCAACGTCATAATGGCTGGAGCGGAACTCATTTAGCTACAGCACGTCTGCGGCTGATTTAAATATCGGCTAGCTGACTCCATTCAGTCCACTATGCAATCCAAATGCCACTGGTAAACTCTCAACATTACCGTAGTACTAATGACTTGTAAAAATATGTCATTTGTTACGTATTAAACCTTCAAACAAGTCGTTTACTCATGCAACAACTTGTCTTAAAACGATACCAACATTGTTACGATATTCCAAAGTCAGATTGTGGCGCAGAACTACATAAAGATGCAGACATTAATTTATTTTCCCCAGAAGTTGATCGTGTAAGTGTAATCGCCATACCGACTTATTGAATTTACGCAGTGTTAGCCCATTAAGGCTATTTTACAGAAAATTGTGAGGTTATGATGTGTATATGAATATGACAATACAACACGATACACTTGTACGCACGAAAGGATTTCTTTCAGACGATTTTGCACTCCGTTAATAACATCTATAAGGTCGATTCAAATCGGAGTTAATTAATACGAAGCTCTTTACATTAACTTTGAGTTATCGACCCTTTAATGTGTCGATCGCACATCCGTGTTTCCCATGAAATTTTAGTATGACGTAAAGTTAGATGTTCGATGTGAGAAATCGAGACAACTACTTCGTAACGTAAAGGTAACACAGCGACAGCAATCACTTTCAAGAAAACGTCTGTTCCGTGCTGTTTTTGACTACACAATCACAGGAGGAATTCGCGTCTGAAAAACTAATGGAAAATAGAGGTGTGGCATTGGAGAAGAAGACCCGAACTGTGATAGAGCAGTAACTAACCATGGAGTCTACTATCGACGTAACTTTATGTTTCTAAATCTCAATAGCTAAGATATGAAACCGAGAGAAAACTTGAGTGAATTCTTATAGTACGTATTAATTCCCCAACTTTTATACGTGTGTGATCGTGCACATGTATGCCTCGTTTTGCAGGTGTTGTACGCCGCTACTTTGAACATAATTATTTCATTTAAAAAAAAATACGTTTCCGGATATAAGTGTATGGGGCTTTTGCGTTACTGTTGCTCCTAAGAAACTATGCCCGGAGTTCGGGCACTGAGTTTCCAAACAATCTGTGTATGAGTATTATTCAAATATATATCAAATGTTAATTTATACGCGAGGAAATGTTTCGTTGTTTCCAAAAGATTTTTTGTATTACAACAAAGTTTTACTAAATCATGGGTTTTTGCGTGGAGGTTGGGTTTCGAGGTGCTGCTTTCTGAGGTAGTTAATTTGATTTTTAATCAATGGAACTATATAATATATATTCCAGGGATGTTTTTTGTAGGAGCGTCCCACTGGGGTTTTTGTTGCTTCGTTCAGTTTTTTTTTCCACCCACGGCTGAGCTGCGTCTGTCTGCGGTAGGAGCTGGATGAAAGGCAGGCAGGCCTCCGCAGTTAGTTAACAAAGGCATGGCGCGACCACGGACAATGGCAGTGNGGGAGCTGGATGAAAGGCAGGCAGGCCTCCGCAGTTAGTTAACAAAGGCATGGCGCGACCACGGACAATGGCAGTGTTATGGCATAGGGCTGGCCAGATGGCGCACAGAGCAACAGATTGCCTGCGCATGCGCCCCGCACGGGCCCTTCTGCTCGCTCCCCCCTACCATGCTAGATGGATGAGAGGCCGGGCCCATTAGTGGCACGGCAGGACTGCGAAAGGCGTTCGTGGCAAGAATAAGGCACGTGACATGATCCTAGACTAAACATGTGGCCTGGGTCATTGACGAGCGACAGTTAAAATTTTTTTTTTTTGGAAAACGAAATTTGTGTTGGTAATGAGGGGGTTGGCATGTCTACAAATAGTGAGTGAAGAGATTTGGGCGGCTCGTAACATCGAGGTCTTGGGCTCCGATGAGGTTGTGAAATGAGGCGAGTGTGAAGCGACGCTGGAATTTAAAAAAAAGAGGGGGTTGGGTTATTTCCCGATAAAAACCCCCTGACCAGCGGCATCGTCCGGCACGATTCCGGGTGTTTGACCTCAGTTCGTTCCACAGTGTGAATTATGTAATTATTAATAGTACCGACGTATTCATGTGATTTATACGTGACGCGACTTTTGGAATCTTATTGAAAATAATTATTATGTTAAAATATATTTTTCTAATTTAATATCTTAATATAATATAAACTTATTAATTTATAATTAACAATGTAAATAATTTAATACAAAAGTAACATATTTTAATGGCGGTAAGGATACTTTTCATGGTATATTAGACACAATTAAGAATATAGTATTTGGTTGGAGTAAGTATAGTTCCCGTGGCCTGGAGAAAGGGTTTATAAATATATATGTATATTTTTCACCACTAAAAAACACATCTTCAGTACAACATACGTGTAATACATTTATAAGCCTATTATGTAAAACGTGGCGCTAACCAAGTGCTGTAACCATATGGTTCTGACAGGTCTGTTAACAAATAACCGTTCAGTGTTGAGATTTTGGAATTGGTTGATGCGCAGCTAACATGCTGCCTCTATTTCCTGTACCCCCTACGGGCGATACACGACTTTTGCAGGAAATATACTGCGAGCGAACTGCAGGTAACATTTATTTTACTAATTTTCTCAAAAACATAGCACACAAAATAAAAGAGATCGCTACATAATATTTTTAAGAGTATTCGCCTTTTTTGTTGTTCTTGAACTCGTATTAATTTTTTGGTTGTTGTTTAAGTGTTTGATAGTAACTACGCATTAATGACTTTATTTTTATCACTTGCAGGCAGTACGTAATACATTTGTGCTAAACAGAATAAAAGTTTCATACAGTTACTGCGATTTCTACACAATTAGGGAAGAATATTAAAAATAAGTAGTAGCGTTTACCTACACCCAACTTTTGGTCTTAAGGTGGGAGAGGTTATAGGTTATAATCCCACGGTAAGGAATGGATTGGTGTGAGGCTTTTAATGAAATGTTAGTAAATTTTAGTGATTAATCGTGCAGTCCACAGATAGTTTACCATTGTATGTATAGTAGGGGAGTTAAAAAAAAAAAAATTATCAGACTAATAAGGCTTATATAAGTGGAACAATATGTTTTGCAGTAGGCCTACTGACATTTTTCTTTATTTAAACAGTCAAACAATCATTGACGCCCACCTTCCTAACAAATGATCTGAGAAGACGACTTTCCTGTTTAAAACTATTCCCTAGGAAACAACCGAACTAATACGAATCCGACGGTTGTATTGCCTGAGATAGAAAAAAATCGTTTAAAAATAATGACACGTCACGTTAATGTTACTAGCAATCGTAAGAAAAGCAAAAATTGCTGAGAACAGATTGTATATTTACAACTTTGTAACATACCAGTATTGCCACATCACTGTAGCAGGCTTAAAATAGGTGCTTTAAAAGGATACGTTATTTAGGTTTTTTTTTTNTACCAGTATTGCCACATCACTGTAGCAGGCTTAAAATAGGTGCTTTAAAAGGATACGTTATTTAGGTTTTTTTTTTTGCAAACTTCCACCATGAAACAGATACACGGTGCAATACGACATAAAGAATTCTAAATGAAAATATNTTTTTTTTTTTGCAAACTTCCACCATGAAACAGATACACGGTGCAATACGACATAAAGAATTCTAAATGAAAATATTCGTTTGCAGGCTGTAAGACTAGTCAAACAGGTTTGACGTGGCAGAAATCCACTTAGCAAACTAATTATTTCTAAACTTGCTGAATATCTTGGAAGAGAGAGTTGGCAAAGGTACCCGGATGTTAGCGTTAATTACTATCTACTACAAGGACGTACTCGTTCGAAATTACAGCTTTGCTCTCCAAGTACTCGTGGTGGCTAGTTTGCCGTATGATGAAGCGTGCCCATACAATTAAGTACAGGAAATTTTAATAACCATTCAAATTATGCCACGGTTTGTACGAGTGCTCAAGTTTGAAACTATTGCGTTTTGTTGGCGTCCTTTTCTCAGTAACAAGACAGCATGAAAGAGTTCTCTTTCTTTATCAATTCTCGTCAGTGGAATAAATATGTCTGCAAAAACACAGTTTACGATTTCACCATCTTATAAGTTCATTAAAAATATTTTCAGTTAAATTTAGACCTTGTCAGAAATTAATAACTTCACTTTAGTTAAGACACGAAGCATCCAGAATAGAAAACTGTACTTGGTTAACGAAGTAATTTTTTTGGGAAAAACATAATAACTCCCATTATATTTTATACAAAGAGGATAATAGAGATCCTCATCTCTAATTCGTGAGGAAAGAGAAAGGAAAGTTTTGGTAATTGCAACATAATTTAGTATGGAACTGGAACGAAAAATGCTTGTTTGACAGAAGCCTTCACCAGTTTATTTTACCTCTGTGAGTTAAGGGTTCATATTTCTTTTCTGACAACTCACTCTAAACTTACTGTTTCCAATGGAAATCAGGGTTTACATTCAACCACAAAAAAAAAAAAAAAATTGGAGTTTAGATATTGTTACATGCTGTCCCTCGCCTTTGTCTCCTACTCACGTTGGTTGCGCGTTGATGCCACCCGTAACTGGAGAATAAAAGGTAGTAATACTGACGCGTGCCGCGATAAAGCTATCGGAACTGATGCCACTCCCGACCCTGAGAGATTGAACGACTTGGGTAGTCGTTGCGCGAATGTTCCTGTCGTCGCCCCACCCCCTCCCCACGCGGCATGACTCGTGAGGCTCTGGGCCAGGCTAGCTGAGTTATAAAAGGTGCGGCGCGCTACTGTGTCGGGAGTCTGGAGCCTTGTGCGGCCATAAGCGCCAGGGGTGTGGCACCATTGTGACGACGAGCAACGATGCAGTGACCAGCTAGTGTAGTCTGCGAGCATCGAGAGACCAGAGAGAAACTGACCGGCTGTACTGTGGGAAAGTGTGACTTGATGTGTTAGTGGCAGATATTTGGAATGGCGTTTGTGCATGGCAATTGACATTTTGATCTTATGGTAAACGTCTTTATAATTAAGGAGAATTAAGTGACTGTAGCAAGTATAAATACAGTGATAACGAGTTTAATTATTGATATTGGCATTAAATATTGTGCTCACAGATATAATAATTGAAACAGTGGAGATTAGGCAGTACAATGTTGTAAATAATCTCCGTTTTTATGACATTATTAATAAATGAAGAAATTACATGTAAAGGTTAGCTACACTGCTCCATAGACGTTCTGCAACTTCGCTGCAACCTTCCCTTCATTTGTCAATGTTGTCATCACATGTTTATCTTGTGACTTCTTTGTTTCTCTACTATGTTGAATGTACGTGTAATTTAATTATTTTATACAGAATAAAATTACGTTCAACAATCTTACATACATTTAATTATTTTCTTTTTATCACGACCTCTATCCACAAAGAAATATGATACGCCACAGGTGTCTTGTAACAATATTATTAGTTCGGAAATAAAAATGTATACACATTATATAATGAAATCTAGTTACACTTAGAGACAAAGTACACCACACACACACACACACACACACATTTACTTTCGATAGAATTGGAATTGGAAAGGGCTTATTAACGTCCCTCGGTTTTGTGTTTGTAGGCTTATCAGGGTGCCGTCTTACAAACTTACTTAAGACCTAACTTAAACTAACACCCATGCCTTACCTAGGATTCGAACTCAGAACCTCCCGCACCTCAGACCGGTGGAGCACCAACCGAACGCGTCATGGGAGGTCTGCACTTTCGATAGAGAAGTTTAACTCTTTTGTTTTCTACAATATATTACAAACACGCATTTTTACAAAATGATTCATTACACAATTTTGGAAAAATTTTATATTTAAGGATTTTGCAGGAAATTTTTTTAGCAATCGTTGATTTTTTTTTTTTAAGCGCTGTTAAATGTATTGCGAATAGTGTAATGTCACATTAAGGCGTTTTTTTCCTAAGAAAGAGTCAACACTGTTGAGATGGAGAGTATCTATAATCAGAGCCGACTTACCTTTGTTACGGCAGACTTAGTCGTTCCTGGCCAACACGAAAAATGAATGAGGAATACGAAAGATACGAAGCAGAGACAGAATGAAAATCAAAAAGAAACACGAGTACTCGCAGAAAACTTCTATTCGATAGTGACGGCCAAAATGTCGATTAAATACATACTTTGCAGCATATGAGCAAATTGTAGCACTGTGTGGAGTGTAAGAAAGATCTTTATTACTTTCGGTAGTCTGCCGCAAATACGCAACGATATAAAAATCAGAGATTATCTAGATTATTGTTGTACACATGGCTTTAAAATTTGTTGCTACTATTTCTAACCTAAACACGAGGGATAAATTAATCTTATATTTGATTCACTTCTTACGCATACAAGGTGAGTAAAAATAATTTTTATCAGCATCCCAGGAAACTTTTGAAATCCTCGTACGTAGTAAAACAAAATACGCGTTTGGTTTGAGTCAAACAAGCTGGCGGGAGAACCGAGGAGAGGTCAGGAAAGGGCCGGTTTCATCAGCAAAATAATTATTTCAGTTTCCTCACTCCGCCAGGAGTCTCTTAAGCTACTTCTTCATAAGGCCCGACAATACATGCATTCCAGCCAGTTACCTGAAGGTCAAATCAAATAAACACCACAATAAAGAAATATTTTTTTTGCAGTTAAACACAATAATAATCGTATTTATGTTTTTTTTCTTAAAATGTTTAGTTCATATAAAAAAAATAATAAAATGTTTGCCTGATAAGGCACATTTTTCACACACTACCTAGTACGGACACTTCAATATTTACTGAACTGGGCCAATACAAAAAACCAATAATAGCTGGTTCTAGTTATAGAAGAGAATATGTATTTCTGCAGAATAAGAACCAACACGCAAACTCGTTTGTTGTGTGTTGCAGGCAGTTGGTAAAATGTTTCAAGTTTTACAAAACAGCACCCACACACTTTAAAGAAGAAAATTCAAGTAAAATACAGCCGTATTATTGTCTGCAGGAGAAATGGGAATGTGAGAAAGTCTTTGACATAGTGGTCACATATGGGTTGATTCGGTTTTGCATGACCACTTTAGTTATGAGCGTAAGGCATTAATAAAGAGAAGGCTGATAGTTACTATGAACCACCCCTTGAATTCAACCTAGCGGTGTCCTACTCACCTTTCAGGGATTCGGCTCACTAAGCGGGGTCCAGTATCGATTCGCTTCGTTCCACAATACTAGTACATTTAACATTAAAAAGTACACTTTAAAACATTTTATTCGTTCATTATTTCTTGTAAATTTATTAATGTGGCAGTATTCTCAGGGAAATTTATTGAGTTTTTGTTGTTTGAAACGGTTGTCTTTAAAACTAATGCATTGAGAAGGATGTTCTTTTAACATTCATTCCCCATTTAAACTCTGCGGCTGCAGGCGTGAGAATTTAGTTTACAATGTAAATGTGAAATAAGACTGGATATCAACAATAACGTTAATTTTACTTCGGAAGCTTTGGGTAAAAATTTTAATAGCTACATTTATTTATGGTTCTCTATTCGGTGATGACTTACAGAAACTCTATCTTGCCACTGTTACCTTTAGTTTTGAAAGTTATCTCATTTAGCAAAGTTTTTAGAATATCTGGAAACGGCATGAAATAATATGATTTTGCTGTCCACAGTTAATACTTATTTGTGGTTTTTGAGGGTGACCGCGAAATGTACCTACTGTTTAATAATTTACAATTATACAGTTGTTAAACGTTTTGATTTTTTGTGTGTGGATAGTTCGCAGTTGGTTGAACGTTCGAAAGCCATGATCAGTTCATTATTTCAGCCTACTGTTTATTATTCCTCTACATTTAAGATCAAAATTGTCATGGCCTAAGGAGTAATAAACTTAGTAATTTTTCCATCAAGGGAGAGGGTGAAATTGTTACGAAACCCAAATATATCTCAGATGTGTATAGTGACCAAATTTGAATATATTTCTTATAGTTTTAAGGCTTGGGAAATGCTTTTCCAATTAGGAGAGACTTGCAGAAAGCTAAACTGTACTCTCTTATAACTCCGGTCATTGGCTGGTAATTTGTATTACAGGTTATANGAGAGACTTGCAGAAAGCTAAACTGTACTCTCTTATAACTCCGGTCATTGGCTGGTAATTTGTATTACAGGTTATAGAAAACACTTTTAGCCAACAACAACAGTCCAGCGTTAGGGTGATAATCACCCTGTAATTCAGTCACACAGACATATGAACTCGTATAAAGAAATCACCAAAGAAATAAGGCATTGTGTTGAGGATTCTATTGGGCACTGTGTCTCTAAATAATAATGCGAATTTTACTGAGCTCAATTATTAGCTGCCAAAATTGCTGCCAACATGATCTAAAGCACATACGGGCCGGAATGGTTGTCAAATGTTGTTTTCAAAAGCGCTTAATTTACCCTGAACTCTTTTGCATACTTATGAACTAATACAGCAATGATAACTTAAGAATAAGGAGCAGCTAAAGGGAGAGTAAATCGAGAGTGATGCCAACGAACGCAAGATTCGGCGTTTTGCTCTGTCTAAAAGAAGAAGAAACACTGTTTAATTTCAGTGAGAATAAATTCTTCATCAAATGTTGAACCTGATCCTCTGTTAGTAACATAATTGTATAAATAAGCAGCTCTAGAACGAATCAGGCCAAGAAAATGTTTCTTGCAAACGCTTCTTTCGAAACCATAATAAAGGCAATTTTAGTTAGACCGTAATTTGACAGCTATATAATTGACTTATCACCATGCCAAAGTCAAAAACTGAAAGGAGGCGAAAAGAAAAATGGAAGAAATATAATTTTGATTGGTTTCGGCTGTCTATAATCCTCCAACAATCACCGTTAGCGTGAAGGGCTGCCAAGATTTTTAACAAAAGGGTTGGTGTCATTCTGGCACCACTAAATAAAGCCAATGGAAATAAACCTCCTAACTTGGATATAGTCGATTCTTTCTTTTGGCATTGGCAAAGAAAAACTTATGCTGGATCAATGAGAAAGAAGCATATTATCTCCAGAGCAGGCTTCAATCAGAGGTGAAAGGGGCATTTGCCCTGAACCCACGCTTTGTCTAAATGATTTGCCAAAAAATATGATATCGCGGATAAGAGAAAAAATTTAATTTTGCGCACTTGTAGCCTCTTACCATAACATTTTTTGTAACGTATAATTTTTTTTATTTTTGTATTTATTCAATAAATTACATGTAATGAAATTCATTTCAATTTAATCTTTCTTATATCAGTTAGTAGGAACACAAAGCATGTCATATCTTTGATGTACTTTTTATTATATGGATAAAATTTTTCAACATTTAATGGATGTTGTGAAAAGTGAGGTCGAGAAATATGTATGGATGGAAAGTCTTGCCGTTTGAATTTGCCCATGGAAACGCAAGTTCTTGGGCAGTCCGTGGCGTTCTATAATATGGAAATATTGGATGGTTTACTGTTTTAACAAGCCGGGAAATTCCTATCGCGTTTGCATCCGAATGTAGCGAACACTGATTTCGCTTTCATGCAAGTANGTTTTAACAAGCCGGGAAATTCCTATCGCGTTTGCATCCGAATGTAGCGAACACTGATTTCGCTTTCATGCAAGTAAAATACTAATCTTTGACACAAATAACTGGTTGAGCCGACAAAATGCCTTCCAATAACTATTATTCAAGAGAAAGACATATTCGAAATTTCTAAGTCCAAACCATTTTATTAAGCTCATTGCGTTATCATCCACGTAAAAAGTTTTCTTTTAAGAACAAACTATGTTATGACATTATCAGACCCCCACAAAAACTTGGCATATCGAGACGCAAACTGGGTTCGCTTTGTGCCAGTGTAGGTAACTTCGTCACTCAGAATTCTTTTTTTTTTTTTNGTTTTAACAAGCCGGGAAATTCCTATCGCGTTTGCATCCGAATGTAGCGAACACTGATTTCGCTTTCATGCAAGTAGAATACTAATCTTTGACACAAATAACTGGTTGAGCGGACAAAGTAACTTCCAATAACTATTATTCAAGAGGAAGACATATTCGAAATTTCTAAGTGTAAACCATTTTACTAAGCTCATTACGTTATCATCCACGTAAAAAGTTTTATTTTAAGAAAAAACGATGTTATGACATTATCAGACCCCCACAAAGACTTGGCATATCGAGACGCAAACTGGGTTCTCTTTGTGCCAGTGTAGGTAACTTCATCACTCAGAATTCTTTTTTTTTTAATATTATCGAAAGTTCTTCCACGTCAGCTAGTTGTTTCAGATAATAAAGCTAGTAGGTAATATTTTGGCTGGGAGCGAGTATATAATCACGATTCAGGCGAAACTCAAATTTTTACGCACATATAAAAATAATTTCTCCACTTACCACCAGATTAAAAGCGACCTATTTGGAACATAATCTCACCTTGCGACGGAAAATTTCCCTATTTAAAACTCGGCTAAAATCTCGTCTTGTTCCCGACCTACGTGGTGTAGACCTTGTTAGGGTTCTATAAATCACTGCCCGTATCTTATCTATGGGAGACGTGCGTTTTATTTTCTTCTGATGCCACGTGTCAGAGGGTGAGACGTGTTGGCGGCAGCCACGTCGAGCGGCGAGGCCGGCCTTGATCACAAGGCTGAGGATAGACTCTGATCCTTCAATTAACCACCGCGACCAAACATAATAACTGCCGGCGCCCTTTGACACGGGGCCCGACCTACGTCGTGGGGGTTCTTAACGAGGGGGTGGGGCCATTGCGCGTGTCCCGACCTAGGACGTCCAAGACTCTCCTCGCAGCATCATCATCCATAGGTGCGAGAGTTGCCACTCCGGCGGCTGGCAGACTTCCCACGCCCGCTCGTCTAATGGGGCAACTAGCGGCGACCACGAAGACGCCGCTCCACGTCTGTGGAGCAGGCCCCGATGCGTGCCCCGTCGTCCGACGTTTTCTCGCGCGGCGTCGCTGGAGAACTGACTATAGTTCATTCACGGTTACTNCGATGCGTGCCCCGTCGTCCGACGTTTTCTCGCGCGGCGTCGCTGGAGAACTGACTATAGTTCATTCACGGTTACTGCCAACTTTTCTGAAGCCCTGCTTCCAAGATATTCCTCCGTTTCAGGCTAACAAAGCTTCGCCAAGTCTAGAGAATTACGTCACAGGAACAACGCACCGCATTCTTGCCAACTGAGTTACGTAATATTTTGCATAAGAACTATTTTTTTACTAGGCATCACCAACGTAGCTATTTTCCCCCTATCNCGATGCGTGCCCCGTCGTCCGACGTTTTCTCGCGCGGCGTCGCTGGAGAACTGACTATAGTTCATTCACGGTTACTTCCAACTTTTCTGAAGCCCTGCTTCCAAGATATTCCTCCGTTTCATGCTAACAAAGCTTCGCCAAGTCTAGAGAATTACGTCACAGGAACAACGCACCGCATTCTTGAGCACTGAGTTACGTAATATTTTGCATAAGAACTATTTTTTTACTAGGCATCACCAACGTAGCTATTTTCCCCCTATCTTTATTCACATTAATTTTAAATGAAA
Organism: Clitarchus hookeri; assembly: GCA_002778355.1. Taxonomy (NCBI): domain Eukaryota; kingdom Metazoa; phylum Arthropoda; class Insecta; order Phasmatodea; family Phasmatidae; genus Clitarchus; species Clitarchus hookeri. The sequence goes on along the minus strand of NQII01002189.1, from coordinate 357,874 downwards.
TATTATAATTTACACGTAGAATATAAGTAAAAGTTCAATTTAACAAAAAAATTACTTACTTTATGTTGACAGAAGTATAAAATGACTGTGATACATGGCATATTTGGGGAAAAACTAAACACGCCATACATGGGGTGATTTTTCAAAGGTTTGTTTCAAAAAGTGTGAAGAAACCCCGAATAGACTATAGCGGTTATTTCCTTGAATTGCCTGGCGCTTGAACTGCGCTGCAGTGTTTGGAATCGTGGTTCTATGACGAAACTATTAAACGTGTCCCCTGTATGCTTACCTAGGAAAACACACCATACCCTAGGCGAGGACGGAATGGTACTGTCAAGTTGCCACGTGCTGGCGATCTCCCGCCACGCAGTCGGCTGGTGCGCCGCCGCCGGTTTGGGGTGAGGGAGGTTCTGGGTTCGAATCCTAGGTGAGGCATGAATGGTAGTTTAAGTTACGTCATAAGTTAGTTCATAAGTCGTCCCCTGATCAGCCTTCAGGCATAACGCCAGGGGGACGTTAATAAGCCCTTTCCAAACCAATCCAATTTAAGTTTCCACGCATGCTGTAAATATTATTTTGGAGCCTTTCAATATAGTTAAACACGGTTTTTTTTTCAGACTGCCTTATCTTAAAACTTACTGGCTGGACACGAGCCGAATTAGGATAGGAGCCTGCAATGAACTTTACTGCATACATTTCATCAGTGAAATTGTATGGTAACAGCTGAACGTGCCATAGGTGCACGCAGCACTACGAGAACACTGCACGCTAGTTCAGAGCCCTGCGCGTAGCGGTGATAGCACTCTTGTAGCGCGTGTCGGTGTGACCCTTATAATTCCTGCGCTTCTCAGCCAAACAAAAAAAGATGAAAAACGATGCAGGCAGGTGGGCGCCTTAAACCAGTTGGTTGGAAAGAAGACCGCGAAGCGTGTTCTCGGCTTTGGCGGTGGAAGAACGAACAATTAGAAAAATGCTTAGAATTCCCAGAAAATAAATTGTCGTTCGGAGTCACCCAAAAACACCTTACAAGGTCTAAGTAAGAGGAAGGGGAGAAAAGGAGAGGGTTGTTACTAGACATTGAAAAACGGGGACGGAATTGTCCAGAACCTGTATGAGGTACGCATCCCAGCATTTGCCCGCAGTGATTTAGTAAAACCCTGGAAAACAGAAATCAGATCGGCCGGACCGGGACTCAAACCCGGATCCTGCCGAATGCAAGTCCAGTATTTTATCACTGCGTCACGGTTGCTACTGTGTTTTTCACAACTACCCTCTTGAATCCTCACCAGTAGTTCTTCTCTCTTATTCTTCTAAGGAGTCATCTCTTTTTTTAAAAAAAAAAAAAAAAAAAAAAAAAGTATTTTGCCGAAACAATAGCTATGAACTTCAACGTTAAAATTACGATGAATTAGAAGACTTTAAATAACTTATTAGATTCAAAATCATTATAAAACGAAAACTTTTGTCCCTAGTCAGAACGCTGGAGAAAGCGGAAGAAAAACTTAACGAATTTATTGTTATTGCTATGTCAATTATAGTATTTATGTGGAGCACACTTTGAAAATAGTTGTCAAAGACACCTGAAACTGTATTCAAAATCCGCAAAACTTCAAAACAAACACAAATCCTTTAAATTACCTCAGAAAAAACATTAAACAATTTAAAAAAAAAAAACCCTTAATTTCGAGAAGAAAATCGATGTATTGCACTTGTAACAAATATGTATAAATAAAGAAATGGTGACCTCAGCGATTGCGTCATTAAGGCCTTGAATCTATACATACGAGTCGTATAATTCCTTACCATATTTTTGTATTAGTTTTGATTCAGTGCTATTCAAATTACTAAGTCTCCTTTTAATTAGGTGGCACAGTAAAGTAATAAACCGATAATTATATATATTTATATTAGCTAGTAGTACATCGGATCTAATTAGGTACTAAACGATAATTTTCTTTTCAGTTTATAATGATGCAGTTTGTAAAAAAAATCATCAGATTTGTTTTAAAAACACATCATTGTATTGTACTTCCAAAACGACTCGAATAATAAATTTAAGTTCATCTTTCACTGCGGTGTATGTTATATAGGTACGTTGATGCTTGAAGAGGATAATTAAGAAAGTAATATAATACTAGTTCAAAAATAGTATTTGTTTAATTAATACAAATATCGAAATCAGTCTTTTGGTTTTACAGTCATTGCAAGTCACTCAAGACACATATATATTACAATTTTAACAATATATTTGTTTGAAAACTACGCAGATTTGGCGTCCTTCTTTTAAGTATTATTTGAGAATTACAGTTTGTTCAAACAGGCTAAGCAGTTAAGAAATTAATAGGACCAGGGAACATAGAAACGCCGACAGCGTGTGTAATCCGAGTGAACAGTACTCGTACGGTTTTGGTATCATTAATCAAAATAACTATAATATGTAATTGTGAACATTTAACGCAGTGCTGGCTCACAAAGTTTTCGAAATGAGGAACTAGAGATCTAACTGCAACACTTTATTTTTAAATTACATTTCTAAACTAACACTGCAATCAGTTTTAAATCGGAAAATAAAAACATTTCTAGTGAAAATGTTTACAATTAAAATTCAAAATTAATTTTATACCGTTCATTTTGGTGTCCTGTAATTCAGTATTCTAATTTCTATTCCTGCACTTGTTAGAATTTAGGACAGCAAATAACAATTTTCGCAGACTTTCAAACTTATCTGCTGTTTCTTATTCGTCACTTTCCTCACTCGTCCCGGAACTTTCTTCATTAGAAATTTTATGATGTTTCTTAATTTTTGCAGCCTCTTTGTGGGTTTTTTGTGAAAAATTCTTTGATTTTGTACTTTTAGCTGNTTATGATGTTTCTTAATTTTTGCAGCCTCTTTGTGGGTTTTTTGTGAAAAATTCTTTGATTTTGTACTTTTAGCTGTGACGCTATTACGTCGGTTAAGCTCCGTTTCTTCAGAACTGTCAGACACTGATTCCTGGGATTCTTCAGACTCCGAGCTCTTCTCAGTTTTTTGTTTATTCGGCAACTTGGACTGAAGTTTAGACTGATGCTGAGCTCGTTTAGTGGTACTTGGCTTTGCAGTTGTGGTCCTATGAAGTCGAGTATGCGTAATTTCTTCAGAACTATTTGACGCTGATTCATTTGACGAATCAGATGTGGAACTTTCGTCNTTATGATGTTTCTTAATTTTTGCAGCCTCTTTGTGGGTTTTTTGTGAAAAATTCTTTGATTTTGTACTTTTAGCTGCGACGCTATTACGTCGGTTAAGCTCCGTTTCTTCAGAACTGTCAGACACTGATTCCTGGGATTCTTCAGACTCCGAGCTCTTCTCAGTTTTTTGTTTATTCGGCAACTTGGACTGAAGTTTAGACTGATGCTGAGCTCGTTTAGTGGTACTTGGCTTTGCAGTTGTGGTCCTATTAAGTCGAGTATGCGTAATTTCTTCAGAACTATTTGACGCTGATTCATTTGACGAATCAGATGTGGAACTTTCGTCACTCTTTGATTCATTAGAAAGCTTGAATTGACGTCTGCCGTGATGATTAACCCAAGAAGGTGCAGTGCGATAACCAAGATGCTTAGTGATGTATTTTTCCTTAATTTCAGTGAGATTATTTTTCATATCATTTATGAGAGTTCGGCGTTTCTCTGACAGCTCAATAGTTTTGTTACGGCGTTTCTCTGACAGCTCAATAGTTTTGTTACGGTGTTTCTCTGACAGCTCAATAGTCCTGTTACGGTGTTGCTCTGACAGCTCAATAGCTTTGTTACGGCGTTTCTCTGGCAGCTCAACAGTTTTGTTACGGAGTTTCTCTGAGAGCTCAATCGCTTTGTTACGGCGTTCCTCTGACAGCTCAATAGTTCTGTTACGGTGTTTCTCTGCCAGCTCAATAGATATGTTACGGTGTTTCTCTGCCAGCTCAATAGTCCTGTTACGGTGTTGCTCTGACAGCTCAATACCTTTGTTACGGCGTTCCTCTGACAGCTCAATAGTTCTGTTACGGCGTTTCTCTGCCAGCTCAATATATATGTTACGGTGTTTCTCTGCCAGCTCAATAGTTCTGTTACGGTGTTGCTCTGACAGCTCAATAGTTCTGTTACGGTGTTTCTCCGATAGCTCAATAGCTATGTTATGGTATTTCTCTGAAAGCTCAATAGTTTTGTTACGAATAACAGCACGAATATTATCGGCAAGGTTTTTAATCCATGAATGTAACTGTTGCTTAGCCTCAGGCTTTAGATCACGAGTACTATTCGCTAAGCTTTTCGCCAACTCAGCAATAAGTATTTTTAACTGTCGTTTCGAAATGTTGGGATTACCTTGCGCTTTCTGTTTGATGTACGAAATAGATTTTTCCACGATATCGTTGTGGCCATGGAGATTTATCAGCGAGCTGCGCAGAATTTTTTCAATGATATCTATATTAATTGTTCCAGGATATCGCGGAGGATTCTGAGAAGAGCTAGGTGTCAGTGTGGTGAACTGCGAGACAGCTTCCGTTTGTTCTTGTGTGGCCAAAACATCATAGCTGTTGGGTTTTCCACTCGGCTGTGTTTCCGCGGTGGTTGTTTCTGTTACACTACTCGATGCAACTTCAGTTGCGAGTTTCGTCGAGGAAGGAACTGTTAGTTCGGCTGTCGCTGGAGGAACTGCTGGCTNCTCGATGCAACTTCAGTTGCGAGTTTCGTCGAGGAAGGAACTGTTAGTTCGGCTGTCGCTGGAGGAACTGCTGGCTTGGCTGTCGCTGGAGGAACTGCTGGCTCGGCTGTCGCTGGAGGAACTGCTGGCTCGGCTGTCGCTGGAGGAACTGCTGGCTCGGCTGTCGCTGGAGGAACTGCTGGCTCGGCTGTCGCGGGAGGAACTGCTGGCTCGGCTGTCGCAGGATCAACTGCTGGCTCGGCTGTCACGGGAGGAATTGTCGGGTTGTTGGTAGAGAGTTCTGTCACACCAGGAACACTTTCTGTACTGTATTTGGTCGTGATTTCTTGTGCCTCGTCCGTTACAGCGTACGACGTTGGTTCTCCCGTAGATTCTTCAGTCGCAGAGCCGGTGGGAGAGTCTGTCGGCGTTTCAGTGTTTAATTCGGAAGTTTCTTCCGTCGTAGAGGGCGGCGGAGCCGTGGAGACTTGGCAGCCGACGATAGACGGCCAGTCACACACCTGCGAGACCGGGTTGAAGTGGAGATCGCCGGGGCAGGCTTGCAGCACAGGGTCTCCGTAGACGCAGCTGTAGTAGAGCGAGCAGTTGTCGGTGTCCGGAAACAGCACAGCAGATAGAGCCGCAGTGTCTGCGCTGGGACATGGCTGCGAGGGTGCGGAGTGCACACCGCCCAGTGCGAACAGCAGCACGAGGCAACTCAGAGTGCCTGGAACTGAAGAGAGAAACCATCGTTCTACCTTCTGCAATGCCAAGATCACGTCGGCAAGCATTTGTATCTCATGATTCTTAACTAAATTCTTTTGAAACTGACCTTTGAAAAGCATCTCCATCTTTGTTTTAACTTATATACTGACTGGAATACGCCCACTTAATTTTACAGCAATGCAAGAAATACATTTAAAATAAAATGTTTCAATTTGTAGACATAAGTGCAATTATTTTCAATTCTGAGTTTATGCACTAGAGTGTAAGAATTTGCATATAAGCAAATATTTATATTTCTAATAACTTCACAGTGTCACTTGACCGAAGAATGATAATGTTGATTTTACGTATGGCTGAAGAATAAAAAAAAAGCAGAAAAGTAGATTTTAAAGATTGCCAAAAATGATGAAGGAGCTGCACACATTTTACACAATGGATGTTTAGTTGTGATTAACAATAAAATCTGTTCCCAAAGTTAAGAAATTCTGAGAGAAATCATGAAAGTGTAAAGTTTTCGTGGTTATTCGAAAGCTTTCGAAATAAACATTCGTGTAAACTCGTTGCCCGTATCTGTTTTAGTTTTGACATAATCTCTGGCTGTTACAAACACATTCATGACAACGAATAAAGAGAAGTTTATCTGAAACGCTATTAACTTTGTTATGTTTAAAACATTGTAAACTGATTTGTACGTACAGCTTAAAAAAAATCAGCTCATCAGCAACATAAATTTATCACAGCTTCAGAGTACCAGCTTTGGCACGAATACCGATGATTAAGAAGGGCGTTTAAAATTCACGTTTTTCTGACAGAAACTTCATTCCTATAGTTTTTTTTTATCTGCTCGTTCTATTTCTGCCATTGGCTATAAATTTGCGTGGCACGCCTTGAAGGACTTCGAGTCAATGAAGACCGGTCAACATAAGTTTGACCAATCCTCCTTAATCACTGTCACGCAGGTAATAAAAATTACACCGTAAAAAGTGCAGGTGCAAGTGAACTCGCAGATTGTTCTCAGCTGTGTATAGAGCAATGAAGTCTATGAAGTCTAGTTTGTCGCCGAATGATTGCTTGTCTCTAATTATTAAATCTATAGTAATTTTATGCATAGTCCATTCATGGAGTAACTTTTCTGAAGCCCCCCTGAAGTTCTACTTTGAGACTATTCCTCCGTCTCGTGCAACTGAGTCAAGAAAATTTACACCAGAGGGCCAACGTACCGTACTCGTGCGAACTCAGTTCAAGACTCTATGGTTTGGAGTTGAGTTGAGAGACTTGTGCGGCTCTTAACGAGGTCTCGAGAGCCGCTGAGAGTTAAATGAGGTGAGGATGGAGTAGCTCTGGAATGCAAGGGCGGGGGAAACTAATTCATTACGAGTGGACACCTGGAAAATTCGCGAATACATCTGAAGACAAGCTAGAGTGCATGAACTCGTGCATTCGTGTTTCTTTTGAAATTGGTGCACGCGTTATTTTGACAGTTCCTTGATGATAAAGCTGAGCCAATAATAAACGTAGGTACGATAAAACGCCGGGCCCAATCATCGATTTGCACTACGACAGCAAGCAACCATTGCGCAACTGATACACGTTAGATACTACATAAGACCATGAAGTCTAGTCTATATGGGGGAGTAAACTTGTTCATTTTTCAGTCCTCTAAATATGAGTTATTATGAAAAGTTTTGTTTTATTTTTTAATGTACCGCCATAAAATATTTAAGAACAGCGCGTACCATTGAATCGATTTTTCCTGTTTTAAAATTACAGCCAGATTGACTTGACCAGTTATTAGTATCAGTAGACTAAAAATGTTTAACAATTTCGGAACAGTTTATGTAAAATAAATACGTTCTAAAATTTTACTAAACATAAGAAGTTTTACGAACATGTGTATTTAGTATTAAAAATAGAATACGCGTATCTGAGTTGGTTGAAATTGATGGCTACTGTGTGCATCTCCATTCGTCAGCGAACTATTTACAATTATTTATAACGCTAAAACTAACGGCTTGGATTCTTGTAAACTGAGAAAGAGATTTATAATTTTTATCGAATATTATATCATATAAAAACCTCTGCAGGGAACTATATGCCGAAAACATGATTCTGATAGCTACAAAATAGACCTTTTACTAAAAATTACTTGTTTAAACCTGGCAGGGTTGTTAAAACACGGAATAACAGAAGTAAAACATACTTCAGATAAGTTATTATTTTTTAAAGAAACAAATAAATTGATTTTAGAAATTAAATTTTGTCAAAACAAATTATTGCCTTGTTAGTTCCATGCCATTACTTTTGTAAATCTATGTTTTTTTTTTTTTTGCATTTTAATATTATGTAATATAGTGTGTACTATGCAGGTACTATTATATGCTAGCGCGTGTACTACGCAGACTAGCTCTCACGTGTGAAGTCTGTGCAACATTGTTGAGCAGAAGAAGTTTTTTGATGAAGTCGCACTCACCACTCATAATTATGACGCTGTCTTTCTGCGCGGAGAGTCGCTCTGTCGTATGAAGCACCTCTGCTAAGATGAACTTCTTCTGCTGTGTGCCGGCTAATTCACTCCTTATAAATGGCAGCTCGAGCCGAAACAAAGGAGCCTTATCAAGCAACTCAAACACGTGACGTAAGTACGTGAAATTCTTGGGAAATCACGGGCTATCTTTGAAAAACAGGGAGCGTCACCGCGAACTTATTTGCCGAGAAGACTTGCCGAAAGAAACAACAAGCTACTAATACCTCCCTTCCTGTCTCATTGCGATTTTTCGCTGAGTAAAGCTCGACGCAAAGAAAAGTCGCGTTTTGCGTCACGCTATTGAAGGCAAAGTTCTGAACTTCCCGACAAACAAGGATTTGCTATTTTAGCTACACATAATTTCCGTTGAGTATTAAGCCACAGATGCTGATACTTATTTAAACTTGAGTATATTATAGGCAGATACCTAGGTCGGAAGGTTTTTATAGACGGGTATTTCTGCTATACTTGAAGGCAGTAGATACACAAAAATAAATGACAAAACGAGAAAGTTTTATAAATTTCGGGGATTTGACATTTTCAAAAATATTTCAGTATATTTTCAATTTAACCTTGTCGCCTTTAAAATTTTGTTACTCATTACACGCAACATCCCCTTAAATTAACTAAAGGCATATTTTGTTTAATGACATGATGTTCAAACATCGCAGATTCCCTTTCAACTGTCGCGGTAGCAGCATAATTTTTTTTAATTGTCACAATGAAATCACAACATCATTCGTGGACAAAATTTCAGTAGGTGAGATTACTAATATGTCTATTCTTCTGATGAAAAATACTCTTTTAGCGAAGACTCCTGTATTAAGGTATTAGCCTTAAGCTGATAGCTTCTCATATAACTTGCAACCCAATCCTCCATTGTATTTTATAGTATATTGCCAGAATCTTTGACCTTTTGGGATGGCTTGTACCATTGGCATTATTTGCAAAACACCTTATTCAGTTACTCTGGCTTGCTCTAGTGGAATGGGATTCCCCAGAGCCGCCTGATATAATTACCAGATGGTACAAGTTTCGATCAGAGTTACCTCGCTGTTCAGCCATCTCTATTCAGCGTTGCATTGCCCACAACCTCTCAGATGCCACTTCTGAATTGCATGGATTCACTGACAGTTCGGAGAAGTGCTACACTACTGTTGTGTATCTTCGAACTGCCTCTAACTCTGGTACGATCACCACTCATTTACTATTGGCTAAAACTAAGGAAGCTCCATTGAAGCGAGTTACTCTTCCCAGGTTGGAGTTGTGTGCTGCTGTTTTGCTTTCTAGATGTTTATGTTTGTTGCTCGAAACCCTTAAATCTGTCTTACTGTTTGACAGCTGATATGTGTGGTTTGATTCATTTGTTGCACTATCCTGGATAAAAACATCCGCTCATGCTTGGAAGAATTTGTTGGCAAACCGGGTGACTCAGATACAATAATGCTAAAAGATGAGAAACATCTGATTCTCCCCCAAAGTGCAGTTGCCTTGCAGAACTTCTAATTGATCAGCTCCATGAATGTTTCCTTAATCCTGGGCACAGTACAATTCAGTCATTACTGCAACGTGAATTTTGGTTACTGGTTGCACGAAATGTGATTCCCGGTAGTTTTCGTAAGTGTATTAGATGCTTTCGTGCTCGTCCGACAAGTAACAATCCTGCAATGGCAAGCCTTCCAGCCAGTAGAGCGTGTCAAGCTAATCCATTCCTCACCTCTGGTGTTGATTATGCTGGGCCAATCCCAATTACCCTGGTGCGAATGAACAAGAAAATCTCGCGTACTGCAGGCATACACTTTTCTTTTTATATGCTTTGCCACAAAGGCAGTGCATTTAGAGCTTGCTTCTGATTTGTCATCTGAAACTTTTCTTGCTGCATTCAGACATTTCATTGCAAGTCATGGGCAGTGTACTCACTTGCATAGTGACTGAGGTACAAACTTTGTAGGGGCTAATCGCCATATGTCAAAGCTGCAAGAGTTCTTGGCTGACAACAGGTGTCTTACTGACAAGCTAGCGGAAGACAAAACAACTTGGCGTTTTAATCCACCGTCAGCCTCGCACTTTGGAGGATTCTGGGAGGCAGGCATCAGATCTGCTAAGTCTCTGTTGAGCAAAGTGGTGGGCTGTCCGCTAATGCCGTATGAGAAAATGTACTTGCTGCTGACTCAGATTGAAGCCACGCTCAACTCTAGACCACGTTATGCCATTTCCAGGGACCCAAATGACTTATCTGCCCTGACTCCAAGTCATTTTCTGTCTCTTGGTCCTCAAGTGTTACCAGAACAAGACTTCACCAAGGAACCTACAAACAGATTTAAAAGGTTGTCACTTATTCAACAAATTCATAAGTATTTCTGGAAACGTTGGCATACTGAATACTTGCAACAGCTTCAACCCAGGGATAAATGACTCAAGAGGAGTGACACCCTGAAACTTCGTGAGATGGTCCTTATCAGGGATAACAACCTTCCACCCCTCCGTTGGCGACTGGGGCGCATCACCAAGATACTGCCTGGGTCAGACGGCATAGTGCGGGTTGCCCAGGTCCTCACTAAACAGGGAGTCCTGACTCGTCCTGCAGTCAAGTCGTGTCCACTACCAGTTTATTAGTTTGAAGTGTGCTCACTTCAAGGTGGACATGATGTTAAGACTTGTGTATTTCGTGTGGTGTGGACAAACTTTTAAATAGGTTTTTCCCGCTCACTTTTGTGGACACCATATTGTCCGCCATATTGACTAAACAGACAAATGAACAGAAAAGGTCTTAGTTGTGCGCAATTTGGCGTCGGCGCGTGTTGTTTCGCTGTGCGCAATAGTTTAAACGTTGTCGTAATGAACTGTATAGTATATACAGTCCATTCTCGTCATCCCGTGACCATAAAATAAGCATGAACTTACTATAACATTCCTGAATGATTACTAGACGCTTACACTGCAACGTAACTATGAAAGTACACTCATGTGTATTTTGTCTTTAAACCGTTAACGGGCGAATTAATTTTTCATATCAGATATTGCAAAAGAGGAAATTTATGGCGTGAAAAGTACCCTACGAATAGCTTACACATTTGAACCTATGGAAAGAGTTTCAGCAGATCCATGGCCCAAGAAGCAGCCAATTATAAAATAGTGGGTGTGTCAGCAGTAACCAATAGCATTGCTCGGGTGAAGGCGCTGTCCGTATTGGTGCCAGCTTCTGGCCTTGCAACAGAACCGGTCGTGATTTCACCTGTTCTGCAACATGTCAGACGTGAACGAGTATACTCGGGAAGTATGCTAATAGGTCAAGGGCAGATAAATTTTCGTACTAGCGTTTCTCTGGCTGCGCTCTGGCGTAGTACTCGAATTGTTAACACTTTGAGGGATATCGACGTAATATTGAGTCGCCTGAATTCAACGTAAATATAAGGAATTTTGCATAATGTTACGCGACGTCCACTTTCTCTGAAAGTATTGGCTTTTTCCGTGAACTCACTGCAACGAGATATTACGATGGCAGCGCTCAAAGTTTGAACGACTCAAATGAACGTACTGGATTTTATATTATGTTACGCTCGACAAACGCAGATTATTGGATCACTGTAAATTTGGCCTTATATTGACTGACAGCCGGGCAGTAGTAAATGCTTTTACGGAATATAAATTGTGTCCTGTATATCGCGGGCCAATATGATGGTGTAATTGAGAATACAGGGACAGACAGAAATGGTGGTCCTGCGGTAGTGGGTACAGTAGTCTCGATTCTGGCGTGACTTAAATGTGTGTAAATATGTACAGAACTAGAATCATTAAGATTGAAAAAGTTATATTTTTGACAGAATTTATTACACGTAAACAACTGAAGCTCCTCACGATGGCCACCAACAGTGCGGGCGTAAGCTGGATGGCGTTGTAGTCGTTCAACAAGATGCTGGAAGGTTGTGAAGAGTATCTGGAGCCATCGTATTTGACAACTGCTGAAGTGTGCATGGCGGAGGTTGCACAAAGCTAACAAGACGATCGAAGTGGTCCCGAAGCTTCTCCACTGGGTTGGAATCTGGAGAACTAGCGGGCCCGGGAAGTACACGAAATTCTTGGTCGTGGTTCTCCAACACGTCCCCTGCAGCCTCTGGCCGCATGGCGCGTCGCATTGTCCTCCTCGAAGATTCCGATCGGAACTGGGAAGACAGGTTATTTTCAACATTTCTGAAGCCCTGCGAAAGTTCTTCTTTCAGGCTATTCCACTCCTGGTGTAAAAAAAACGCTTTACTGGGTCTAGAAAAATATACCAATGGGTAGAAACCTGAAAAATTCGCGAGTTCAATGACCTCTACGCTAGACTCCACAGTCTTATGTACAAATATGCCGATATCAACTGCGCATTGGTTGTCTGCTGTCACAGTTGAAAGCGACAATTGGGCCAGCGTTATCCAGGAGGTGTCAAACGCCCGTGTGGACTAATGGCTAAAGTGATCTAAACACATGTATTTTGAATTCTAGCTTGTCCCAAAATTAATCCGCGAATTCTTCAGGTCTCTCTACCAATGGGACAACGCGCTGCATTTGTGAGCACTCGGTTTGATAGTATTTTGCATGAGAACTATTTCAAACTAGGCATTGTCACGACACCTATTTTCTATCCCTTTTTATTCATATTAGTAATAAATGAAATATTATAATTTAAAGATGAACTAGATAAAAGTTGAATTTAACACAAGTATAAAACGCTTGTGATACATGGCACGTTTAGGAAAGAATCATACATGTCATACGTGGGGAGATTTCCCAAAGGTTCGATTCGAAAAGTGTGACGATACACTGCGAATAGACTATAACATGTATTCCGGAACCACGTGGGTCACAAGCGTGAAGACGATGGTGGCTTGGGGTGGAAGCTCAGAACATGTCTTCGTATGTATTTCGTCATATTCTTCAGGGCTTTGCGTGAAAACATTACATCCTTTATTCAGATAATATTATTCAACTTCCTTGCCATCCTTGTTGTTATTAAGTTTGGCGTTAGTCAGCTTACCATATGTTATACTCCCGATCAACCCTTGGATGAGTATGCACGTATATAGGTACATAGGGCTACGTTTATATGGGGCGAAGAGATTTGGGCGGCTCTTAACAGTGAGGTCTTGAGAGCCGATGGGAGATGAACGAGGTGAGTATGGAGCAGCGCCGGAATGAAAAGGCGGGGGAAACGGGAGATCCCCGAGAAAAACCCGCCGAACAGCGGTATCGTCTGGCGCGATTCCCACTTGCGAAAATCCGGATTGAACTGGCCGGGGGTTGAACCCGGCTTCTCCTTGGTGCGAGCAGGCTAAACACTCAACCACCCTGGTCACCACGTTTATATAGAAATTTCTTTGCTCTTAAAGACAAAACTCACACTTGTATAGTTTTACCGGCTCGTTGGACTTTATCGTATTCTAAGTAAAATATCGCAATGAACACGATGGATTGTAAAACCTGTTACATGTTGCAGAGTACAGTAAACGTGTCTGGTGCAGCCAGGACTAATAAGACGAAGGTAAGTGAAAGTACAGAGGCCAACACAACCTGATATTGCTGTAGTGGAGAATATAGGCAGCTCACTTCAGCCTTGTTCTCAGTGCGAGAGTATTTGTGCCGTCCTCAAATGGTTCAATTTTAAACTAATACCGGCACCACAGTGTTGCTAGGAACACAACAACTAATTTTCAGCCAGCGATAATCCTACTAATATCATAAATGCAAACGTCTGTGTGTGTGTGTGTGTGTATGTTTGTTACCACTCAGCTCCATAACGGCTAAACTGATTTTGATTAAATTTGGTATGTAGGTACTTTAGGTCCTGGAATATGACATAGGATCATTTTTATCACGAAAAAAGGTACGGTTACTGTGGAATAACAACAAAACGTGATTCTGCAATGGCTGGGAACGTGACCGAAATAGTTTTTTCCTCTGGTGTCAGAGTTTATCAGGCCGCCCAAGGACCTCTGAAATGCCTTACCGACTGCTATCAATCGATAACAACCGGGATCGAATATTTAACGTGCCCTCCGAAGCCCGGAAGCGCTCAAATGTTAGGCCACTAAACGGTCACCCATCCAAATGTGTGCCGCTGGGTTAACTTTGGTGATCGATTCAGATCCCTCAGCCAAGCGCAAAAAGTAGTACCTAGGTACACTTGTTTCTAAAGCTACAACTTGATGAAACTTACGTTTTGATTTTCATACATCGACGCTAGAAAGCGGAAATGTGGTAGCTACGCGATAGTTGCACAGATTCACTCCAATACCCTACTTCTTGGTTATCGGGTAAAAAATATTTCCTTCCTTTTGGGTTGCCGTAATCAGTTAAAAACCTTGACCAACATAGCATAATTTTATAATTCTGTTTTCACATAAATGAATTGTATTTTCCCAATTTTTTTATTAGTGTATCACTGTAAAACTCAATTGTACCCGGGCGAAGCCGGGCTGGTTCGATAGTTTGTATATACAATTTAAATTGACAGCTATGTGTGTAAGAATAGTAATAAGTACAAATGGAATTTTCGATTCCCCGGATGCTTGTTCGAAGAAAACAAGTATTAAATAAAATAATTGAAATATTTATTCCTATTCTCAATATTTCAGTACTAAATACATTACTTATTAATTTACGAATTAATAAGATAACGATTTTGTAATATTTTGGACGGCTATCTTTTCGAATCTGTGAAGCTGAATTCACTTAATAACAAATTCGTCTGTGAAACAAATAATGTTTTCTCGCTGTTTGGAAAACTTCCACAGCTTAAATTTCTGACAAGCCGCAAAAGTAATAATCAACCAAAGAATTTCCGCATATGCTAGATATTCTTACTTTATAACTCATATTCGGGGAGCGAGGTTTTTGTTTATCAGGTAAACAAGCTCTGATTCCCATTGTGGCATCAAGGTCAGGCACTTACGGATCTTCATTATTCACGTACGCCTGTGAACAAGATAGCGTTAAAAATGTGTAACTGGTTTTATGACTATTTAGAACTAACTTTGATTGGTAATAAGTTAAACTGCAGGTAATACAAATTTTGGCTTTTCAAGTAATGAAAAGGTAAGATACTCTTCAAGGATAAATTTAACGTTAAAATGAAATATGTGTTCATTACACTCAACGAACCTGTCAAAATTATATTAAGTTACATTTCAATGTTTTTGGAGAAAATCTATATAAATAATTTAACCAGTTCTATATTCCACCAAAACCAAAATCACCATCTTGTGCAGTCACAGAAAATCTCATGCCAAAGCAGTGAATATCCATAAATTACGTATATGTAACTAAGCCGTTCTAATGTGTTCCTAGGTACATAATTGCTTCGACCAACATGGCGGTTTAGTTAACCAGGTTCTCGACTCTAGCCTGGAAGCCCAGCGTGAGTGGTGCAAGTATGTAGGTCATTTCCTGCATTTAAATACTTGACGTCGTGCGTGAATCAATATTTCAAGTTTTATAGGTTTACATATTACTTTCCTGTTAAACTTAATTTAATTGGATTTTTATACTATTATTAAGCATCAATAAATGCACTAAAAAACACTTTTACTATCCTAATTGCCACAAAAATGACAAACTCTTGGGCTTTATTTTCGAACGAAGACAATCAAATGAGTGTCAAAACAAATATATACAGTTGATACAATTAAATATTTTTTAGGCAGTGTAATTTTATTTTGCCCAACACAGAGGTTTTGTTTATTCAAGCATGTATTCTGTAAGAGGGGAAAAAAAAAAACTAATTTTGTTGCATTTCAAATTTTGTTTACTCAACAAATGATTTTGTTGGGGCAAGTAAATATATTTTTGACACTACGCAAACAAATGTATAGTTGACTGGAATAAATCTTTATCTCAGTGAGTGTCAGTATTTCCTTCAACGCGCTGCAGCATCCGCTCTTCGAGATTAACATTTCGAGCACAGACTGGTTTGCCACCGTCTGACGTCAGCTTTTTTTTAATGAGCCTATATCTTGTATGCATTCATGTAATCGCTAGGATGTTTTCTTGTCTGGAAGATTTATATTAGGGAAACGACCCGCATAGAGATGTATTAATTCCGCTGCGTTACATTCCGAGAGTGCGTACACCAAAATTCATGCCTGCAATTTATTATTTTGAACAATGATCATCACGTCCAACTCACAGCACGGCGCAGTATCAACTGCTGTTGTCGGGAGAACAAACAGGAATAACACAACGGGATACCAAGTAAACAGGCCGAGAGATGTCGGGCGTGTGGCCTGTATAACAATACCAGGCCGTTTTTTTTTTTCTATTTCAAGGATATCACAAATTCTAAAATATATAGATATTGTTAAAACGTTGAAGAAACTTGTTGTACACAAAATTACATTTATTAGTTTAAAAGCTGTTTCTGACAGAGCTAAAACAATTAATACATCCTCTTTTCTAATTTAATTTATTCGAATATATTGGATTTTATCAGCAACATTTATAGAGGTTAAAGTTGTATCATTGCAGCACGGGGTTTTCCAGTTAACAAAAAAAAAATATAATATTTTATTTATTTTTTAACGTTTTGCTTGCTGTGGTAGATAGGAGTTTTTTTTTTAAAGCAAGGGATACTGGCAAAAAGAAAATGAAGCCATTGGAAATGTGAATGGGCTGTCGCTTGGTTTATTCTGCCGCTCTTTGATCTCTGTATACGGAAAGTGGACGTCTTCGTTTTTTATTGGTTCCTATTTTCGAGGAAATTGTGCAGTGGTCCAACGACGACGTCGTGATTTAGCCGCGACGTTATCGCGCTGGTCGCCTCGTCGTCGCGGGAAATAGCTGTGTGTGGGTCCCAGGGGAAGGGTACGCCGACATCGTGATTGTCGTCCGCTCCTCCAGATAAATCCTCGTTTGGACCCGGCAGTCGGCGGCGTGCTCCGTGTTTACGACCCGCGAGCCTTGTCGCCGAATGTCCTACCTGCGCGCCCGGGGACCGGTAGCTGCTCCCGGGCGGCGAGCCCGCCCGCCTGCAACAACGGCACAAGTCACCGCTGACAGTTCTGTGTCCCATCGCACTGTAGATAAGTACGCGGAGACAGAGCGACTTGGCGGTTGCTTGACGTCGAGTGGAGTGGAGAGATTTGGACCGCTATTAACATCGAGGTCTTGAGAGCCGATGATGGTGAAGCGAGGTGAGCACGGAGCAGCGCCAGAATGAATGGGGCGGGGGAGACGGGAGATCTCCGAGAAAACCCGCCGACCAGCGGCATCCTCTCACACGATTCCCGCATGCGAAAAGCCGCGGGCAACCCCACCGGGAATCGAACCCGGTTCCCCTTGTGTGGCCCCCAGACGCGAGTAGTCTAACCACTGTACCACCGCGGCCCCAGGCACTCGGAGACGAAAACGTCGGGAGCCCCTGATATAGACGAATGAAGTTGTTCAGGTTTCTTTAAAAATTGCATAAAAATCAACTGCACCGGTTTGCGTTACAAGTATCTCGGAAAACCACTTTATCCGACAGAAAAAAATTTCACAGAAATAGACAGTTTTAAATGTTTTTTCGTTAAATAATGTCACTTGGGCGAGGACAGCCGTTGATGGCCTGTTACCGCTCGGAGTGGCCGTTAAATAGAGACGTGATGGTCCGGGTAAAGCCAAGCCGGTACGAAGGACCCAGCGTCGGGCGCTTTACAAATCGCGGCCGCTCGTAAATTCGTCGGGCGAGGTAGTTAGTCCCGAGCAAGGGCAGCGGTTTCATTGCCTTCCCTGCTGCAGAATGGCCCCCCACCTGTGGCTGAGATATTGCCGACTACCCAGGAGCGCTGTTTATTGCCGGCTGTAGGTCGTGCCTTGTGCGATTTAGGCGGCTCCATGTCCTGCCCCAGGATGGCTTACTGATCAATAAGTAAGGTCGCGAGGAAGCCTTCAGACTCTTATCATTCCAGACTTCTGGCTTGCGACATTTTCCTTACGGAAAGTATTCCAAAGGTCATTACTTTTTCATTCACTGCGTTCCCATCTGATGTCGGTTCTGCCCGTTTTACCTAGTAGAAAACTATACGCACGTTCTTCCTTTGATATATTGTGGTAATCTGTGTTTTTTTATTTCCCAAACTAATGGTTGATTTCGAAATTCCTCAATAAATTCTAAAATAGATTCTTGTGACCACGTCGCCATTATTTATCGGAGCAATCAAGACACGTAAACGTGCACAATTGGGAATTTATTTATTAATCTCTCTTCTATCGCTCAGGGCTGTTATTATTGGACGGCTGTCGTAAAGAAACGCCCTGTGCCGTCACAACTCAGAAATAAGCTAACTCTGAAACACACAACTCAGAAACTTGTCAAATAGAGCGGATTGGAGAAATTCAAGCGGCTTTTAACACCAAGGTCCTGAGAGCCGATGAGAGTGAAACGAGGTGAGCATGGAGCTGTGCCGGAATACTGGGTGGAAGGCGAGTAGTCTGATCACCACACCACCGCGGCCCCTTTGCAAGATAGACTTTTTCAAAGTTATGCCAGTTCTAAGTTACGTGGTTCTAACTTGTGAATTTTCTTGCCAGCTCGGCTGCCTAGCCAGTAGGGAATCAGTGCTGCCAGATCAACCACCCCGAAAGTCATACATTTCACAAGTGAATTCCGCACATTGCAACATTGAACATAATCATGCGCATTATATATTATGCGAAGTTTACTATAGTTATTACATACATTTCTACAGTCAACGCCATTTTCTGATCATTTTATTTTGTCACTTGAAAAACATAGTTTGAGCTTGTTGCCAACGTTGTACGGTTTATGAGCGACAACTTTCTCAAATACGTAAAACGTTCTGGGACTGCAAGGGTAGATATGATGACAAATTAATTTATTTTTAAATACTAACACGAGTACATTTCCCGAGAAAGGTAGCTCTTTACAATATTTCAGTCTGAGGGTGATATTACACACGAAATTCGCCCAGTCATTCATTCCACAGAAAAATCCATACATCAGAAGTAATTTCACACATTTTGTGGAGTTCCGCAAATGTTGGCAAGCCTGTAGGGAATATTTCGCAGCACGCGGTAGCCAATCAGACTTAAGGTCCGTTACCAAGGCCTCGCGCAGCCAATCAGAGACGCCCATGTCAAAGGATTCCCCACGTCATTTAATCTCTGTGCGCTTATCTACTCTGAGATCGTGTGGTGTGCTGACGGGGAGGGGAGGTTTCGTATCCTCCTGCGGAAGGATGGCTGTCACGTGATTGTGGCCTATTTGCGGTTTCTTAGCAGTTTTTGAATCAAACCTTTGAAATATCACCCCATGTATAGTAAAGTTCAAATGAGAAAATAATCTTCGCGCAGTTTTGAGGGAGGGGAAGGTAGGGGTGGCAGTGTTAGGGGAGGTCTCTGCCGCGGGCCTGCCGCTAGAGGGAAGGAAACCCCGTGACACTGCTGGCGTTGTACACACCAAACTGATAACATCTTTATCTACTATCGCACTTTTAATGTAATTCCGTTTGTTCTACTGCGTTTATCCTAAGTGCGTTTTGCCTAATTCTGTTTGTTCTACTGCGTTTATCCTAAATGCGTTTCGCCTAATTCCGTTTGTTCTACTGCGTTTATCCTAAATGCGTTTCGCCTAATTCCGTTTGTTCTACTGCGTTTATCCTAAATGCGTTTCGCCTAATTCCGTTTGTTCTACTGCGTTTATCCTAAATGCGTTTCGCCTAATTCCGTTTGTTCTACTGCGTTTATCCTAAATGCGTTTCGCCTAATTCCGTTTGTTCTACTGCGTTTATCCTAAATGCGTTTCGCCTAATTCCGTTTGTTCTACTGCGTTTATCCTAAATGCGTTTCGCCTAATTACATTTGTTCTACTGCGTTTATCCTAAATGCGTTTCACCTAATTTAGTTTGGCCTAACTTAGTTTACCCTAATTTAGTTCGGCCTAACTTCGTTTACCCTAATTTCGTTTAGCTTAACTTTAGGGCAAACTAAACGCAACGTCACCGGAGCAGCTGCCGCCTGAGCGCTCACGGCCGCCGTCGCTACTGAACTGAACAACCCCACACCCCTTCGTGCAATGGCAATGGACTCTCCCGACTCGCACGACGCGTTTTAGTCTACTGCGCATCATCTTCCCTATTGGATTTCACTATATGACGTGCTTGGTCGTTTCCTAAATATCACAAGTGTCACAAGCAACTTATACTCGTGTTAACATAGAAGTTACGTTATTTTCGTTTAACTGAACTTTTACTTATATTTTATCTATAAATTATAATATTTCATTTATAATTTATATGAATAAAAACAGAGAGAAAATAGGCGTGTTGGTAAAACCTATTATGCAATAGTTCTCATTCAAAATATTAAACTGAGTGCGCACGAATGCGGTGCGTTATGTCTTCGGTGTAATTTTCTAGACTTGCTTTATTTGCACGAGGCAGAGGAATATCCTGCTATAGTCGGTTCACAACGGGAAGAAACTTTTGAAAATCAACATTTGAAAAAACACCCTAGCCGTTAACTACATGCATATAACATTACAAACAGCGGCGAGCGCGGATACAGTTATGCCGTTAGGTTGCCAGCACAAAGAGAGGAAATAGTTCTAAAGTTTTAACGTAATTGTTAATTTATCGCTTACAAATGGGTTTCGAAAAGACTTGTATCTTATTATGCTAATTATTAATGACGTGATGCTAACGTACTTTGATTTCAATGTTTCTTGCATACTCACAAGATCACGCTCAAGGTGAAAGTAGAGCGGCCATTTGTTTACAAACCTTCGTTCCGTGTGTTGTTGGCGAGATGTGGTCGACACACGTGCCAGAGAATTGGTGCGATTATCTTGTTTAACCAATAATAATTCATTTACTGGTTTTTTTTTTTTTTTATTTTTTTACTAATATCCTCTCTTTATTATTTCTCGTTGTGCCGATTTCTTTCGTTTCTGATACCTGTATAAGAGATTACTCGTAGTGCGTTCTCACGTGTTTAATATTTTTTAAATTTATTTCAGGTTTGCTTAAAATTTTATTTATTGTATTTTACGTTATATGTTGCGGTAGTTTTTGTGTGCAGTCATGAGTTCTAGCAAGGTGAATAAAAGATAAGTCACCAACGCCAACAGGACATCATTAACCTCACCGAATCGTTGTATTCCCTAATTAGGCGAGGGGAAATGAAACCCTGCAACGTCGCGGAAAGAGCGGCAGAAATGTTGAAACGCTTCAGATCCACAGTTCTAAGGTATGTTAAAATATATGTAGTATTAACCATTGCGTTTGCAAGTTGTGTGTGCTAAGGTCAATTATGTTGGCCTACGAAATGTGTTTACAAGAACATAAAGAAAATTTGTTAATAACTTGATAACATCGTCGAACGTTGTCTACGTGTCTTTTTAACGTTTTATTTGGGTAATTATTAAGTTTAGGGGGCTTTTCTGTAAAAAAAAAAAAAAACAATAATTTCACGGAAAATGGTATATTTCCACTCCACTAATGATGCAGAACACGAATATACGACGGGCATTAACGTCCGACTAATTTCGTAACATGTGCCCACCTAACCTAACAGAACCTATCCCCACGATGGGTGAATCACTATTTTACATTTTTAAACTAACCTAGGATTGTTGGGTTTTACACTAACCTAGGATTGTAGGGTTATATAGACTCAAATGTGAGTGTATGAATCACCTAACCAAAAGGTGGTATTACAATGTGTAATTAAAAATAAAAACTACTTTGTGTTGGAATTTGTGTACCCCTGCGAGGGATTCTTCATAAACAACCCAATATATACAGTGGAAATTTATTATAAAGACAACTGACAATGGTAAGGAAAATTGCCTCTATAGTGAGTTTGTTATAGTCAATTAATTTTATATAGGTTATGGAGAGATGGTGCATTTTAAGATTCTGAAGAAGGAGCTTGTTTTGTATTTATAAGTTACATTGCGGCATTAATTGCCATTGTTATACGTCACTAAATAGATTACAGTCGATATAACTGGAACTTCCCCTACTATTAAACATATCTGTATCACTTCACTAAACATGAGAGGACATCGTAATCGATGAAATCGCAGTCATAATCTTTTAAGAAAACAATTGTGTATTAATGCATTTCCCCAACACCACTGTTCTACAGCCATTGTCTTTTAGTTATTGTAAATTATCAGTGTCATATTTTTCACTTTCAGTGCTACATAGCCAACCTAATTTGCATAATTTAAAAAGGACCATAATTCAGTTACTGGGTCAACTACAGTTACTGATACCAAAAACATACAAGGGTTTGTTTACAAATGATGTGTGACAATGTGATATGCTCTGCCGTGTGTTAGTTTAGGTTAGTTTAATAGGTGGCAGGTATTGGTTACTATATAACCCTACAATCCTAGGTTAGTTAAAAAATGTAAAATAGTGATTCACTCATCGTGGGGTTAGGTTCTGTTAGGTTAGGTGGGCACATATTACGAAATTAGTCGGACGTTAATGCCCCTCGTATATTCGTGTTCTGCATCATTAGCAGAGTGGAAATATAAGATTTTCAATGAATTATTTTTATTTTTACAGGAAACCCTATAAACTTAATAATTACCAAAATAAAACGTTAAAAATACACGTAGACAACGTTCGACGACGTTATCAAGTTATTAACAAATTTTCTTTATGTTCTTGTAAACACATTTCGTGGGCCAACGTAATTGATCTTAACACACACAACTTGCAAACGCAATGGTTAATACTACAGATATTTTAACATACCTTAGCACTGTAGATTTGGAGAGTTTCAACATTTCTGCCACTCTTTCCGCGACGTTGCAGGGTTTCATTTCCCCTCGCCTAATTAGTGAATACAACGATTCGGTGAGGTTAATGATGTCCTGTTGGCGTTGGTGACTTCTCTTTTATTCACCTTGCTAGAACTCATGACTGCACACAAAAACTACCGCAACATACAACGTAAAATACAGTAAATAAAATTTTAAGCAAACCTGAAATAAATTTGAAAAATATTAAACACGTTAGAACGCACTATGAGTAATCTCTTATACAGATTTCAAAAGCAAAAGGAATCTGTACGAGAAGGTTAGCACAAATTAAAGTCATACGTTATGAAAAATCAAATAATAAAGAGCTGATATTAGTATAAAAAAACCGATAAATGAAATATTAGGTTAAACAAGAATCGCACAAATTCTCTACAGTACGGCCATCCGGGGGCTTATGAGAGATTGGCGTTGCCATGTTAATGTTGTTGGATGGACTCCTTGAATGTTGACACATTTCATTGCAAAGTATTGTGTCTATAATATGTAATCAAAGTGAAAGTTTTTCTCCCCCACCCAATCCCCCAGTCAAAATCAAACCTATCCACACGCGCGCGCACGCACGCACGCACACACACACACAGAGACAGGTACGCACACGAAACATCTAATTTTTAATACTCACATTTTGGGGTTATGTAATGAAATGTTTTTCGCTTGCATCACATATTCTTTTGTGTGAAATTCTCAAGATTAAAAACTTTATTCTTGTGGAATATCCATTACTAATATATACATTACTTTTATGATGGGTACGTGCATGTACGAACTCATGTGCACACACACAGTGGAATGTAAACATTGCATGTAAACATTGCCATGTGACTGCCACATGGCAATGTTCGTCTACCCTTTGGCAGAAGGATACGAAATGGGCTTGAAAGTAGATCTTTAGCAGGGCTCAAGAAAGTCTCTTCCAGTCATGAACCGACTATAGTAGAACTTTAGCAGGGCTTCAGAAAATTTGGAAGCAACCGTGAATGGACTATAGTAAGTAGGACCCCGAGTATTCTGCGAATTTATTCAGTGGCGAGATAACATTCAAAAACTTACTTTTCTTGTAACATTATTACTGGACGTCTGTTCTTAAGTGGCCTTCTTAGTTCTCGTATGGTAAGGATCTTATTATAACCACCTGTTTCTATTCTAATTAAAAAAAAACTATGGAATATTTTAATTTAGGTAAATCCTTCTTTTTTAGCATACAAATGGCAGTCGATATACATTTGGTTACTGGAACATAAATGTGGTCGTTGAAAAGTGTCAAGTCAGCAAAAATCGCTGTATGTAGTCCTCTCTTCAACATGTATATTCTTCTGTAAAACAGTGTTTTTAATTATAGCGTCAATGCTGCATCTTTTATGGAAAGATTGCTGTTTTAAAACCACTATGGCCACCGCGTAAAGTTCTGAGGAAACGGGAACACACCCGAAGCTTGTTAATGCTATTTCCCATCACCGTCGCGATGCTTTCTTACTGCCGGACGTGACTTGTAGGTGTTTAAAAATTGTTTACTAAGAAGGTCCCTTAAGATACGCCCTGCCTTAACTGCGATACAGTCTTGAAACGGAAGCTAGCGTGCGACTGACTGATGGACAACCCAGTACGACGCAACAGCAGGCCACCCAGCAAGAATACTGATTCAAGTATAAATAAGTTTTCTACGTCTAGCTCGCTTCTAATTCAAATCGCAAAATACTCGGGCCTCTCTGTCAACAATAAGCTGGATTACCTTCAAACGTCCGCTAAATATTTCACGCGTGATAGAGATTTCTTCAACGTTTCTATGTTTCGTGGTTAGCTGAAGACTTGGTCAACCTTTACGAGAAAAGTTTTTTTCCCTCCAATACAATTTTAAGGAAAACAGTAAATTGATATCCCGACGGTATGGTTGCAGCGAAATTGAAAAAAAAAATTCTATGTCTTAATGTCTTTCTAAAGTTCAAAGTTCAAATTTCTGGCATCTATTGGAGTCTTGTTTTTTTTTTCTTTTAATACAAATTTGAGTAGTCATAATAATGACTTTTTACATTTCCAAAAACCTCACATTTTCATTTGACAAACTCCTGGACGCTAGTTCGGTGCATGCAACATAAATTATGACATACACGAACATATTCCATTTATTCATTTAACGAAAGAGATGGCGAGGAAAACATTAAGACAGCAGGACAGAAACAGGGCAGCCAATTACCAGAGTACAGTTTACTATATACAGATATTTAAATATAAATATTTAAATCTCTTTACACATAAGCATATTGTTAGTACAATCTCATCAGTTTTTATTAAATGATTTCAGTGGAAAATACGTAGCTAAAATTTAAGTCGCACAAAATTCATCACCACATTTGTTGACCTTTGTTAATTGAAAGGTTAATCAATTAACATAATTTTCAGTATTGACTACAAGAGAAAGAAAACTTAACGATTTTGAGATCACGGTCTATATTTTAATTTATATGGAAGTAATTTTAAATTGATTCCCCCCCACTTATCATTATCCTAGAACTCCTCAACTTGTTCTGCTATCTCTGCCTTTATATTAGCCACCATTTTCCCAACTCACCTCCCACAACTCAAGCATCACCATAGGAGGGAAAAGAATAGGCGAAATGCATTAATTTGCAGAAAAAACGCTTAAAGAAATATTTTGGAAGCGTTTATAAAACTTCCCCCACCTTAAAAGGTAGCGTTATAATATAACAATTTTATTTACAAAGTAGATCTTTGAAAGAAATACCTGACGCACTGCTAATGAGTACACGAAGACCAGCACGAGCTTGGCTGCAAACCGCTTTCATAAGAGCAGAAGAAAGACTGAATAGTTCATTCTCTTCCGAGTCCACTTCCCTTCAGAAATAGGATATTTGTTCTATTGTTAACTAAATATTCCCGTTTCTCATACACAAATATTTTAATTATAAAGTATCCAAAATAACATGTATTACACATTTTCAGAATTACCGTGGCTTGTGTTATCTACTATTGAATTAAAATGCTTGTTTCTGTAAGCAAATATTGCTAAATAAATATATTTTCATAATCAAATGGAGTAAAAATGCCAACATTTCTTTTGATAGAAATCTTTGAAGATAAGCTCTTTAAACGATTTTTCTCAGGAGTACTGTCGCATATTTTTTAATAAATGTTTAAAAAAATTAAGATATTGCTTATGAAGCAAAAGTAGATTTGCTTAATATTATCTGATGTTATTATATTTTCTGCCATTTATAATAAGTTAAAAAAATATTTGCAACCCAATTAGAAAGCAATTTTAAATAAATTTGTTAAGAAATGATTACTCTACGTATTTTCATATCAACTATGACGTGGTGTAAGCTAATAAATACGCATGCCAAGAAAATCTGGCAGTAATCGGAATTTATAGGTTAAGGTCTGATATTATATTTTCCTTTAAAAAAAATCTCGTAAAAGTTGTTTGAGCAAGAGCTACGCTATTAAGCATACGGCACACATAAGAAAACACACGCGCGCACACACATGCGGATACATACCTTGCACTTAGATAAGGCTGATAATTTTAATATCACCTTGTTTTTTGCTCGCGTAATTTACCAACGAGGCCGTGTCATGAGCATCCGCTTATCTGAGCTTGACTTCCTTCGCCAACATTTTCCTTCAGAGCAGAAGTCAACCGTAGTTTCAGTTTATGAATTATATCAGGCAAATATTTCTGACAAGTAATTCGTAAAAAAAATATATCGAAGATGAGAAGGTTTGAGTAACAAGAAAAGCGAGAAAAAAATAATATGCGATTAAGTGGAGTTGAGTGGAGAAATATGGGCGGCTCTTAACATCGAAGTCTTGAGAGCTCACGAGAGTGAAGCGAGGTGAGTATGGAGCAGCGGCGGAATGCAAGGGCGGGGGAAACGGGAGATCCTCGAGAAAACCCGCTGACCAGTGGCATCGCCCCGGCACGATTCCCACGTGCGAAAAGTCCGGGGGCGGCCCCGCCGGGAATCGAACCCGGCTCGCCTTGGTGGGAGGTGAGTGGTCTAACCACCACACCACCGCGGCCCCAATATGCGGTTAAGTACACAGGCCGTTCGTACACAAAATATCAGCATTTATATTTGGTNCCACACCACCGCGGCCCCAATATGCGGTTAAGTACACAGGCCGTTCGTACACAAAATATCAGCATTTATATTTGGTTGCCAGACCAAACTTTATTTTGTAGCAATGGATTCGTGAAGTATTCTCACTGCCTCATCTGAACACTTTATTAATCATACAGATGGAAAATAACAAAAAACGTGTACTATAAGATGAGATCTGTAATACTAAGAGCACCTCCGGAAGGATAAAATGTACTATAATAACAGCGAGATGTGATTATATAAGCCNACTATAATAACAGCGAGATGTGATTATATAAGCCTTTTTACATACTTGCGTAATCTTTTACGAATTTTTAAGATTACTTAATTAATTAATTTAAAATTTTGTATTTTGTCATTTGCGCAAACTGGTTACTACTAATCACAATTACAGTAAAATAAGGAATTCTGCGGTATTTTTTTTTTTCAAAGATCAACATCTTGCAGTTAAAATTGTTAAAATTGACATTTAATTAAATTACTTTTTCCTTGCATACGTGATAGCTCTGTGGAAATAGCCTACGCCTTTTAAAATAGCNTTGACATTTAATTAAATTACTTTTTCCTTGCATACGTGATAGCTCTGTGGAAATAGCCTACGCCTTTTAAAATAGCTGGTCTTATTTATTGAATTCCCTTTTCACGCGTACTTTGCCTTACGCGTCGTCATGCATAAGTTCCCATATTCTTGAAGACTCTCTTCCACGAAAGTTGGTTTACTGAACATGCGTAGCGTCCTTGGATACGCGTGTTTGCTTCCGGCGTAAAAACTTATACAAACAACAAAGTCGCGGCCTGCTATCTTGCGTAGAAGAGTAATGTCAACATCTTTAAATTTACGCGAAATAATACTTGGAAGAAACGATAGTGCATAACTGGCCTACCTGCTGGAATGCGTTGTTTTGGTTCACATCACCTAACGTAACAATTGCATCTCCGACATTTTACCTTATTTTGTTAAAAATAAATTTAAAAAAATGCAAAGCTAAAAGCTTTTTTTCGTGAGAAATGGCTCGTATTTCAATTTGCGTAACTGCAAGAGAGTATTTGCTAGGCAATTGCACATCAAAGTGTCTGCTTGGCATGTGAATGAATAGTGATTGTCCCGAGATAATTCAGCGCACATTTTTTAGACGACTCACGTCAAACTCCTGCATCTGCGTTCAGTTAACGCCAAATGACAATAAACATATTTCCAATTACCTTCGAGAGATTTTTCAAACCGTGACTTTAGGAATTTTTTTTTTTGTTCTGCGAAGCAATTTGCAATGCATTTAATGGTCTTAACAAAAAGTAATTGCACACTTACATTTCTGAATACATTTTGGGTGTCTTCAGCTCGCAGTGACTGATTGAGCTCTGCGGTCCGCGTAGGTATAGTGGTCAGACCATTCTGCTCTCACTACGGGGAATAGGGTTCAATTCCCGATGGAGTCGCCAAGGAATTTTTGCAGGGGGGAACTTGACTGACATTTCCATCGCTGTTCCATCTTACCTCAGTTCACCCTTATGGGCACTGAAGACATCAGCTGTTAATTAAGTAGCGTTGTCAGTTATTTTCCCACAAAATTACTTGGTGCTAGCGGTTTTATCGCGTAGAAACAACATTTACTCCTGTCAAATCATTTTGGCAAGAAAAATATTTAGAAAAAAATTAATGCAGCACCACTAACCTAACAAGGACCAAATGTGAAGAGTTTTGAAGACTTCATTCGATAAAAAAAAAAAGTTTTTGGCTCGGTGGTAAAATACAGAGCCAAGATTAAGAAGGTTCTCGAACAATCGACGATAAGTCTCGACACGTGGGCGCGATCAGCAAACTCTTCAACACCGAATTCCGTATAATCATAGAGTCCACTCGCGAACGAAAAAGCACCTAGACAGAAATTATATGAAACTGCGCCGGTTTGGAAGGACATGCGATTCGACTGCACTTGTTACAACGGCAGGTCACTCTGTTAATAGGATTGGCAGCGCAGGTACAATGCTGGTCACGTGTAAGTAGGATCAGAGAGTAGATATGTAATCTATTCTACACTGTCAGCTACATGCTGTACCGCGCATGTGCGAGTTTCCTCCCCCACAACTATACACTTTCTGGTAAATTTATTGTACAAGTAATCCGTTATTTTTATTGGTTTTCCTTATGCTTTTATTTTAGCCCACGGTCTTCAGTCGAACCACTTTATTTTTATTCATATAGAGAGCATCGGCGAAAAGGCCCGGCTTCGCCCGGTAAAAATTTAGTTTTTACAGCGATACTTTGAAACACAAAAATTGTTACTGTGGGTCATCCTTAAAAGATAAACATATGCTAACGCGGACTTTTCTGTAGACCTTTTTGATAGCTACAATTCTTTAGTACATTAATTTGATATATCTCTTATGGTTTAGTCAGCGACAGCCATGTAAGCGCCCTAAGAGCGGTTTTTTTACGACTTGATTACAAACGTCGTCTGCCCGGTTTACTGCATGTTGTCTACACTTCACTTAGTGCAGCGGGTTTTGTGACCAGATCGTCTCCTCCTGTACCCGAGTCCCCTGGGGGAATAACAGGAGACAACTTTCTGAGCGACACATTATAGAAGAGTGCACCTCAGGTCTTTCTTACATTCTGGCTGTTCTTAGGGCCACACAGGCTGTTTATTCTGTCACATCAGTCCTTCGATGTGCGTGCACTCTTCACCAGTTTTAATTTTCCAAGTATTTTTGAGCTTGGTCAGAGCTCTAATTGACAGCAGTTGAATGCTGTCAATAGAAAGAGATCACAACCTTTCCAATCGCAGTGGGTGGATGTTCTCTACCTGAGGGTGGTTCCACCTCACCTGTCAACAGCATAGTACGGAGTTGAATCCGTACGTGCCACCTTGATGGGGCCGAGGACTATGCGAGTGAAAATACAGGATCGACCCCGCCGGAAACTGAGCCCTATCCACTGTGGTGGAGGGCGAGTTGACTGACCAACTACGATGCCCGCGGCCAACTTGGTGGAAAATTGTCACACCAAGGTCACACTTATATACATGGTCTCGTTTGCTACAAGTCGGCGCGTGAAAGAAATGTTTTTTACCTTCACGATCTCCGCGAAGTTGCTCGTGTGTGGACCACGTTTTACACGCCGAGTGGATATTTCTGAGTTGGTTACCATTGACCAAGAGGGTATGCAGTTAATTGAGAAACGTGCGGAATTCTAGACTGTTCGAATTTTGTAATTACACCGATGACACTTTGCCACACTGTAGCGCGTGGAACGAAGCAACGTCAAGGTTCGTGAAGTGCGATGGCGATGTGTGGCAGCGATGGAATGTGACGGTGAAGAAAGCGGGAGTACTCCGAGAAAACTCGTCTGGCAATGGCAACGTCCACCCGCGTTTTCACGTGTGCCAAAGTCCGGGAAGAGTCCGCCGGGAATCAAACTCGGCTGAGAAGCGATTTGCCTGACAACTACACCACCGCGACCTTTCTCTTTTTCTTTTGCTCTCGAGTGAACTGATCGGATTTCTAACAGAAGGAAGGCTTGCCCATTACAGGCCGTGATCGGCAAATCTTCCCCGTCAACAGTTTAATAGCGCCGTCATCAACCAACTTTCCAGTCACTCGCGGCACAGGCGAGGTATGGAAGATACGTGTCCTCGACTTGTCTGTCTCTGCGACCGACACGGTTCTTGTCCCCTCTTCGCCGATGTGCCTTACCTTCTGCTTGTAGCGCAATCAGTAACCGTACACGGGCAAGGCGCTATTAGCCTGTACTAGTCGGTGGGTCTACATCCTCAGACAGATCACCGTTCAATCGAGGCTGACAAATTACACTTCTTGCTTCGGTAAAAGCAGGAAAGGCAATGAAAAACCATATACTCGAGTTTTTAACGTTGTTCACTGCACAGCACGCTATAAAATAAATATCCTGGCGGGAAAATACATATTTTTTAATTATTTTGGAAATGGTAACATCGAAAAAATTGTTTGTTTTCAGGCGTTTGTGTTCGTTTATAACATGGATGTGTAATTTTGTCTTGTTAATATTCTAGGTGTTTAGATAAACGTAGTTTTCTTTATAAACATCGATTACAAAATACTGTGTAAATGCGGTTGTTCGAATATGGATACAACAGCAATTTTGTTTTACGTAACATGAATATCTGCTAAATTTCGTAAAGATGATTAAGTCTTTGTTTACAAAATTTCGTGGTCACTTTTGCTTTTTAAGTTTACTGTCGAAAAAAAAAAAAAAAGTGGGGAATGAAATGTTTTCTGTGCATATTTACTTGAAAAGAAAAAACTAATAACTTATTCACATTGACTCTATATACAACTTAATCAAATGTCTAGCTAATATTTATAGTCTTTTAGCAGTCGATTAATAACGTGCTTAACTTAAAGACAACGATTTTGTGGTCTGATTACAATAAGAACAGGAAATAAATTACGATAACTTGATATACGCTTCAAGTCATTTTTCTGTCTTTAAACTTCCGTTATCAACAAAATATATAATTGATTATCTCTTTAACTGTTATCAGCAAATTCTAAATCATTAAATTATGTTATTTACAATGTAATTTTCAAATCTTTCGAAATCCGGAAGTTAGGCAATACGCGATGAGGATAACCTTATCATTAAATAGCAGAAGTTACCGTTTCAGTTTCGGGGTTGTGTTCCTCGGTTACGTATATAACGACAAAAGACGTCAGGATTTTGTCATTTTAGATGCTTCCTAAACACCATTGCAATAATTTAGTGATTGTGGGAAGTATAAAATAAACTTTACAAGTTCGTGCTACTTACCATACAATATCTGATTCTTAGTTGTCACGATAAATAACTATTTTGCGTGTTTTTAAATCAATATTTATTTTTTGTTTTCTTATAATTGATAAAACGCAGTAATTATTTTCATTGCCGATGAGCAAACATTTTATTGTTTTATATTTTAAGTTATGTTTTATTTGACGATGTTGAAGTATTCTTCGTCCATTTGACAATGTTTGAGAGAAGATAGCCCTCATAGCCTGCCTTAACCGGACCCAAAATAAAATGCTCACACTTTAATCTGGCACGTGAACCAACTTTATCACCATGTCGATACCGGAGACAGATTTACGTCAACAAATTTTGCCTACGTTAAAATACAACTTAAAGTGCATTTTACCAAAATCATTGTTTCATATTTGTTGGAAAACTTTACGACTTGTAGACTCGTGATTTTCAGCAAATAAAAATTTCCGAATTCATTATTTTTCATAATGACACATCAAAATTGAAATGTCACGGTTTCTTGAAAACATAAATTGGAAAACCTAACCAACAACCTTGCAGTAATGTGAAATAATATTTAAAAAAATTTACATGAACACTTAAAATTATTCGTAATCACAAGACGCAAATATTTGAAATTTTATTTTAATGGTAAAATATAAGGGAATAAAGCTTTTTCTTTATGTTAAAAGAGAATGCCTTTTATAGTTACTTGTTTAATGCCTTGTAAACGCTAATTTTATTGTTGTGGTGTTTCAAGAAAACTAATTCTGTGATTGCATAAAGTCATTATGAAGAAACTATGCCACAATAGTTTTGTTCGCTTGAAATGACAGAACAATTAATTTTTCAAAATTGAATAAATTTTGGCGATACGTTGGTATTTGTTGATTTTTACTGATAGCCACATTATATGAATAAAACATTGTGAAACGCCCAAAATTTAACTTTTCATAACTAACGGTTCCACTAAAGTGATTAAATTTCGACATCTTTAAATTCAGTCCAATTGTACATACCATCCAAAAAGTGTTTCAAATACGTCGTGCAGAGACTCGAAGATAGAAAGCTATTTTTCCTGTTTTGGCAAACTTTACGAAGAAAAAAAAATAGTTAATATCTTTAGTGCAACATTTCTGACCGAATTAATATTCAATAAAAATATTGCCCATCTTATGATCTACAAATTTCATACAAATCTATTACAAGATTACATTGTTAACCGCGCACTTCTTAAACTATCCACACCATTTTACTTCTATGCAATTTTGTATTTTTAATATTTTTTTAAAGCTATATTACCAAAATAGTGCCAAAAGTGGTGGCAAAACATGAACATTTTGCTATGGTCTTAATATGCGTAATTCACAGTAACAAAATAATTTGCGCAAGATTAAAACTAATATTATTACAACAGGAAAATGATTAGTAATATTGTGGCTACAGCCCTAGCGTCTAATAATTGTTGTTGGGTTTATTCATGGTAATTTTACAAAAATATTCCGCTTGAACCATTTTGTTGAAATTCGATAATATAATTTTAAGACACAAAAAAAAAAACGCCTTGCTGACATCGGTTGTAAAACACTAGAACATAAGTCCTGGATTACATTTTTCACAGTAGCTCGAGAAAAACTTACGATCTCAATGTCAACTAATGCGTAGGCAGGGATTTTATTGTTGTGTCTGTCATGCGCTCGTTATCTAGAAATAGTTTATTTGAACAGCATGCTTCTTTTACGTCAGAGTGGTTCGAAGAATTGCAGGAAATGTACTTTTTTTTTGCAATACTGACATAAACAATAATATTACAAATTAATTGTAATCTTAGGCTTTGCAAGGAACAATTTTTTTTTTTGTTCTGAACTGTATTAACTTCGGAATGACGATCTTACGTTTATCGGACCAAATAAAAATGTGTCTGTGTTTCATGTTGTGTTGGCAGGAGCTAACAGCAAATTATGTTTATGTGTAATTATATACACACGCGCGACTGAGTACATACAGGGATCTAATTTAATTAGCTGAAGGCTACAATAAATTTAAGCTATTGGAAAGGGAGGTTCAAAACATTATCTATTCGAACATGACCACGGTGTAAGAAGGGGAGGTCTCGACACACTCTATACTCGCCAGCAAGAAAATATGGCTCTTTATTGTCGCCGATAGTTACACTGGTTGCCGCAGCGCCACTTGTCATTTGGTGGCATAGGAGCATTGTATAAGTGCAGCAGTGTTAGCACATTTACAACTATTTTAATAAAACTTATGCAATGTTTATAAACAGATTATGAGAGTGCATATGTTTTTGCTTTGAATGGTCATTAGAATGTTTTATACAAGTTGTTAACACTCTTTAATTATAAAATAGTGGGTGTTATATGCTTGTATGTACCGCAAATGCTATGGCTACAGCGAAATTTCTTTTAAATTTTTCGGCACAAAGTTACAAAAGGAGTGACGTAGTTGGTTTGCAAATATATATATATAT
>NQII01002189.1:303809-320562 GCA_002778355.1 Clitarchus hookeri | reverse complement strand
GGTCGGCAGCCATGTTGTACGTCAGCTGACGGACCCCGGAAACCGCTCTTGCCGTCCTTCCGCTCGGACAGCGACATATCGCGCAAAATCTTACGTGCCGACATTTTTTTCCCACCAAAACACTACAGCAGGGGGTCGGCAAGTAATTTCTATTGTCGGGTCCGGATGCTTTAAAAATTGTTTTCGAGTTCCACAAAAAAATTTATATAATATCTGAAATTCACCGCATGCAAAATTATTCTTTGGCATGGAACATAAATCGTGATTCCTGATTATTTTGGCAGTGCGTATACTGCTTTTTAAATGCATTACTCTTTCATGTGCAACATAAATTGCGCCTTTCTGGCAATTTTAACAACGTGTGTAATAATTTTTGATGATCTCTGCATTTTGTACAACCGGGTGCAGTGTTGCATTGGAAGCCATTCTCCTTCTACCTTAAGAATACAGAGCTGAAACAGTCGTTTATACTGCGAACTCTATACTACTTTCACCCTTACCTTAGTCCTGGTATAAACAAACCCACGTTGGTTGTCTTCTGTGATTGGTTGACATACGCACCGCCTCTCAACTCACAAGAAAGTAGGTCACATTGAAATAACTTGTAGTTCCAAATCCACTACACAATTTCGAAGAAAACTATCCTTATTTTGAATTATCGCGTAGATGTCGTTCGGGCCGCTCGTGGTGGTAGCATTGAACATTTATGAACGTGTGGTAAACAAACTTCACGGTTCTACGGTTCATTTGATTGGTCAATCGAGGTTGTAGGTTGTTTGGTTTTGATATTATAGACCTTCGAATTTGGGGTCTTCTTTTGTACTCAACCTGTATATTGTTTACGACTAATTGTGTACCTATCTATAGTGGTAGTGCGGCACGCTGCCAGTTGTTTACTAAATTAAGTAGAATAAGGCCTTGCCTCCAATCTACCTTACCAGACATGACTATATTTCGGCTTAGAATCCGCTTACAAAACTTAAACAAAAACCGCAACGAAGTACTTAGGTCTTCGCTGCGGTTATAAAAAGTCCTGAATTTCAAAATTCCGCGAGGAATAGGGAACCTTCCTCTCTTTTACCCCTACAGGCAAGGAAAGAGAGGAAATAGAAATGGCCAGGTTCCCTGGCACTACCCAGGGAACCTTATTAACTGATTAACTGCTGGTAAGTCCGCAGCAATACAATTTAATCTACAGCCAGGCGGGACAGGCTAGCTATCCCCGACCTGGATGCAAGAGATGATATCCCAATGGGAGGACAAGAGCCCTCACAAGGGCTTGTACCTCCCTCGCGCTGAGGGAGTAGTGTCCCGGTGATGCAAAATGGCGGCTGCCAGTCGTCAGAGCAGCCGTGTACTGGCGACAGTCTGTTCCTGTTCCCACGCTTCTGTGGGTGTCCGCTGCAAGAGCCGTCCCGTGGCAGTTGCTGAAATGGTGTGTCGCGAACCTCACGTGCGTGCCGGTGTCGTCAAACATGCTCTGGGGGAAAACCGTTGAAAAATCGCGAGGAGAGGATAGTTATCTCTCGCAGCAGCATCCTACTTTGGCTGTAATGCAAGTAGCGGGGCGCTTGCAGCTGAAATCACCGGCGTGTCTGCGGCGAGTATTTACAGTCCGCGGGAAGAACAACAGGGAAACGGGAAAACTTGTGGCGCCAGGTGAAAAGAGGAAACGGGGAAAAGAGAGTGTGCTCCGGTTATGTGAAAACTGCAGCGCGTGCTGGAGGTTCGTTCGTTTTTCTTACTCGACGAGGCTCCAACTTTAAACAAAGTTCGTGCTGTAAGTGGATGGCATTGTGGATACAGCAATGGACGAACTAATTATAAACACAGCAGAAAGCTCAACAGAAGAAGAAGAAGTGGGAAGTGATTCCAGCCTGGGAGTCGAGCCTCTTTCGCAGAGTGACCACAAGTGTAAGTAAATAATAACCGTAATACTTCTGTCGGGTACGAATGCGTTTTCGAGGTCTATGTTCATGAAATCGTAATGTAGCAACACGCTGAGAGATACGGTTGTGTTTGTTTACGTCGCGACTAAAGTAAGGGTGAAGGCACTATAGGTGCACACACCGGCAAAATGGCGTCAGTGATCAGAACTTCGTCATCAGTGCCCGGTTACTTACTTGCCAGATGGCAGCCCTTTCGCAGCACGCAGTAACCAATCAGACACAAGGCCCGTTCCCTGAGCCTCGTACAGCCAATTAGAGATGGAGAATGAGTACGTACACTCACATCAAAGGAACCACCACGCTATTTCAACTCTATGTGTTTGTCAACTCTTTGATAGGACTGTTGTCCAAAAAGTGGATATAATTATGTACATTGTCCACAGAAGAAAACATCGTTAAGTAATGGCAGTCCTTAACATGGTGAAAGACACCATTCCATGCCGAGAAGGCGCAGTGGGAAGACAGGGGAGAGATTTGGGCGGCTCTTAACATTGTGATCTTGAGAGTCGACGAGGATAAAGCGAGGTGAGTATGGAGCAGCACCGGAATGCAAGGGTGGGGGAAACGGGAGAACCCCGAGAAAACCTGCCGATTAGCTACATCGTCTGGCACGATCACCTCGTGTGAAAATCCGGGAGTGACCCCACCAGGAATAGAACCCGGTTCACCTTGATGGGAGGCGAGTAATCTGACCACTACACCACTTCGGCCTCAATGGGAAAAACACTGGATTCGCATTCGGTAGGACGCTGGTTCGATCCCCAGTCCGGCCATCCGCGTGCTTTCAAGAAATAACTCACGACGAGTACTGGGATGGGTCCTAGCTACAGGTCATGGCCGATTCCTCCCCCACTCCTGCTTCTCTGAGAAACTTGCTCCATGTATTACGACCTCTATGTCGACGAGACATTAAGGCACTTGCCTATCTAGTGCTTGAACTGCGTTACTAAGTGTAATTCACGTTTTTCTGCGGAACTATTAAACGTTCATTCAATGTGCTGATCTACGATTAGAACACACATTTCAGACGAGGGCTGTTGAATGCTTTCAAGATGTCACGCACATTAGAAACACAACTTTTTAGCACTCCAAAATGGTTTTAAAAAAATGCTTTTTCAAAGCGTTGTATCTCAAAATATACGCGTCAGATACGCACAAAACTGCTCAAGGGCCTTACAGTGAACCTTCCTACAGACTTTCCACCAATAAAATAATAGAGTCATCACTGAAAGTCCCATAGGTACACGTAGTGTGACGAGAACACTGCACATCAGTTCAGAGCCTTGCGCTTAGTGGCGATGGCGTACTTGATGCGTGAGGCAGCGTCACCCTTATCGCTTCCGCGCTTTTCGGCCTCAAACGCGGAAAAAATATCTACGTAGGCGGGAGCCTTACTTCCTACCTAACTACCTGAGACGATGTTTCACAGTTTTAAGGTTGGTTTACGATGAAAAACTTGTTGCATATCAGTAGGACCACCTGTTTTTTTCCGCGAAAAAAAAACTCCACGACCAGTTGTATTGAAAAATACGTTAGTTCAGAAACAATTTCGTGGTTGAGTGATTTGAACTCCCATGCGTCTTAGGTGTCTGCCGGCCAATCACGGAGGTACAGTACCGGCGTAACTTAGTTCTGGCAGGCCCAGTCGAATAGAGAACGTATTCTCACACAGCCACCCGGCCAACAGCCAAACGATACCTTCTCGCGTACACGCAGAAAGTTGATGTCTATCCTGAGCACAAATCTTTTCGCGAAAAACAGGGGGCGCTACGCATCAGAATGAAAGAAGGTACTTCTACGAAACGGTGCATGGTAATCGCATACGTGTCGTGTAGGAATATCCTCGGCTTGTACATGTGTAGGAAATTGTGATGTTTTATTTCGTGTCGTGGGCGTAAGGCCAGCAACCAATAGAATTGAAGGAGAATGGAAGAATAATAAATAAAATATTTCATTTAATAAAATACACTATTTCTAAAAGAAAACCAACGTTTCTAATCCCCTTTACTCATTTAAGGTATACATATAATTGTTATGTAATAATTAACGGTATTTTATTTTTGAATTGTTTTACCTTGTATTGTGTTATACTTTTGACAAATTATGTGCTGTAAGTACCGACGGAATGAGGATGCAAATAAAATTAAATGTAATTTGTTAATAAACCACTATTTAACTAAAATCAAATTGTTTTCTATTCCTGTGAGATTGGTTAAACGTAAGCCGAGTACATTTAACATGAACAACACATTTTTATCAATTTTCTATGCAGGCGTATGTTACGTACACGAAATTGATCGTGAACCGACCTTAACAAACAGCTGCTGCCATTAACATCAAATACATTTCTATTGGTCCCTATGTACGGCAGAGATTTATGCTGATACGTGTACATTTCCAAACAAAAATATTTTCGTTGCAACGCCAAAGATGTATTTATCTGTGACTGAAATGGTGTAGAAGTTAGGCGAAACGCCTGCTAGAGAGAAGCATTTGGAGCAAACGATGTTCAGGTGTAAACTAAGTTTTAAGGCAAACACCTTTGGAGCTAGTTTCCGGGATCTAGGGTTACCAACTTCTTCAGATTCGCCTTAAGGGACACTTCCGACAACTAGACACATGACATCTGACCCCAATAAAATTATCATAGAAAACTGTTATAAAAGTAAGTTTTAAATTCTATCTGTAATGAGCAAAAGCAAGTTATTAAAATAGGTTAACATTTTCAAGGAACACACAAAAAAAAACATATTAATGGCAACTATAGTCATTATTCACTGTGATTTGAATTTATGACTTAATCGGCTTTAAAACGGATGACACCGACATACCGGAAAAATAAGATACCGTATACGTCTCGACAAGTACTACTTACACGAACGCACTTGTTGACGAATGCCACTTATCCGCGTCAGTTGTGGCTACTGGGTTGCAGAATCGGAGTGAACGTACCTGCAATCGTGGAAGTGGAAAATTATTGACACAGTGTTGATTAATATTTTCTGTTTAATTTCTAAAAAGTCCGATATACGGGATATATGACGTCCCGTCCTATGTCCTTACGCGGTTATGCCTTCAGCCCCAAGACACGGGAAAACCCATACAATACGGTACAGTTGGAAAACATACCGGGCATTTGCGAACGTAAACTTATTTTTAAGGCAAACGATTCTTGGACAGGTGGCTGGCTTTAAGGAAAATTAGTCAACACATTTATTTGAAGGGCAAACGCATTAAAAAAAACAGAGCGTGATCTGGAGAGGTAAAAAAGATTTTAAGAGAAACAAACGCCTTTATGACAAATGATATCAAGGAAAATCTCTGTTTCAGAAAAAAAAATATTTTACAGCAAGCAGAGAGAAAATGCTTCTTTGGGTCACTTATGGGAGGAATTAACAGAAAAGTATATAGGGCGAACGACGCAATTTCTAAGACTGAAGGCGGCTAGATCTCCATTACTATGGCAGACTCAGAACCACATGCGTGAAGACTTGCTGCTCGTAAGTTAAGTCGTACTGAAGGTTGGGTACCGTGCGTGTTGGCGCAGTGGTAACTCACTGGACTCGTACTCGGAAGGACCCGGGCTCGATTACCGGTCCCGGCCATCCTGATTTCGGTTTTCCATGGTTTCCCGAAATCACTCCAGGAGAATGCTGGGATGGGTCCTTAACAAAGGCCATGGCCGATTCCTTCCCCAATCCCTCTTCCCTGGGCAACTTGCTCCGTCTCTAATCTAATGACCTCGCTGTCGACGAGACGTTAAGCCCAACTACATACCTACCTACCTGCAGGTTCACCAGGCCTTCTAGCCATATAAGCGTGAAGCATTAGCGAGCATGGGAGTCGAAGATTCAGCAGAGATCCCCTCGCCACTTCCACAAATCGCAGGTCATGACGATTACGTCACATGTGTGGATCATAAAATTAAAGATTGGGTGTACTTATTTTTGTCTTTTGTGCATGCCCCAAATATTTGCCCAAGAACTGCCAAAAGAAGTTCCAAAAATGAAGTGGTGTTTTTTTTTACATTTACTTTTAACCTCCGATTCGAATGTTAAGGCCTCCGCCTACCTGGAGCTTTTTTTCGCGTTTGAGACCGAGAAGCGCGGCAGCGATAAGGACGACACTGCAATGCGCATCAAGTGCACCATCGCCGCTAAGCGCAAGGCTCTGAACTGGAGTGCAGCGTTCTAGTCGCACTGCGTGTACCTGGGGAACTTTCAGCGGTGACCCTATTATTTTATTGGTTGAAAGTTTGTAGGAAGGTTCAATGCAGGGACCTTGAGTAGTTTTGTATGTATCTGATGAGTATATTTGGAGAAACAGCGCCTTGAAAAAGCGGGTTTACAGCCGTTCTGGAGCACTGAAATGGTTTTTCTAACGTTTTTATAACTTTGAAAGTACTCAACAGACCTCGTCTGAAGTGTGTGTTCTTCTCGTAGATCAGCACATTGGACTCAAGTTTAATAGTTTCGTGGAAATACGAGTATTTCGAACACACTGCAATGCAGTTCAAGCGCCAGGTAGGCGGGAACCGTAACGATATTTTGGGTAACATGAGACTATAGGATTCCTTTTACAGCTTAGTGAAAAGTAGTGTACTGGCATGACAAATCACTTACATTTGTAAATAATGTGCCAGCATTAGTCAAAGTCACGTGGTTTCGACAGCTGTGTAGAAATAAAAACATTTTAATGTTGAGACAAGGATACTGGTTTCTGCGCAGGTTGCATGCGTGCTCTACTCCATATTCACTCTACCTACAAGATACACCATTGACGTACAAGATTATCACTTTTGCCTTCTAGCTTAAATGACGCCGGTCAGATTCTCGTGGTAGCCTCTCGTTCACGCCTGTCAAGTCTGTAACAGCCTCACGGGGGATACATACGGGCCATGGGCTCCACAACTTTATTGACACTACGGTCAAAGCCGCTTCCCAGGTAGTCATTTCGGGGAACACTCGCCGAACGGTTGTACCCAACATCTGAAAGAGTATAACAGCAACACCCCGACTAGTCCTACAAGTTA
The DNA here is from genome assembly GCA_002778355.1 of Clitarchus hookeri. NCBI lineage: Eukaryota > Metazoa > Arthropoda > Insecta > Phasmatodea > Phasmatidae > Clitarchus > Clitarchus hookeri. The sequence goes on along the minus strand of NQII01002189.1, from coordinate 313,581 downwards.
TGTGAACTGTGCAAAAATTATCCGTTTTTCTTTCTTAATTTTTTTTTACTGTAGTGAATGCATGCCAAGTGCATTCATTAGGCGGAATATTCACCGTAAACTACTTTTCTGCAAATCATCTTATCGCAGGCCACCCACGATATGATATTCCTTGAGCAACACCTTTCTTTCTCTGAGTAGGAGTTAGTGGAATGATATATAAGAAATCCACATTTCCTACAGCTGCAACTGGATTGAACATGGTGTCTTTTGCTCATCAGGCTTTCAAACAGACAGACAGACAGACAATACAACATACGGTAAATGTTATGCTAAAAGTACATACAATACATCGTATGGCGTGATTTGATGCTAAATTAGCATTATTTTTCTGCTGATATTTTTTTCAGAGTAATTCCAGTTTTTCACTTATTTGTGTCCTAAAAATGATTGTTTATACTTTCAAAAATTTCGTTACATTACATGTAAATTGGTTCATTTTGATGCAGAACATTAACAACTAACATGTTATAGTATTGAATGTTGATTTAAAATGTTCATAGGCCTCCATTTTGATTTTTTTGGCCACCTCAGATGTTCCCCGCCCCCACAAAAAAAAATCAATCCTCTGGGAATAGTGATTTTCAAATTCAGCAGCTCAAAATACATAGGATAAGTCAGAAAAGTCAAACAGTACAAATTATATAGCAAAAGCCACAACGCAGGAGAAAAAGATCAGTTTAGATGGCAACATTTCTGTTTGGCTGACGTGTTCCCAGATGTCGAGTATGTTCAAACCCCATAGCCATCTCTGCTCTTAACACCTCGATAAGAGCCGTCCAAATCTCTCCACTCACTCACGCCATCGCCATCATAACATCCGTAATTATTGTGATACGAAGACTGCCAGTTCAGGACCACTCACAAGTGAGTATTTAAACTTGAATAGACTATAGCCGCGTTTCCTAACCCTTTTCAGCCACGGACCCCTAGGAAATTAAGCACAATCTTCAAGGACCTCCTGCGCCCGCTGGCGCACGTTCGTCGTGCTAAGTAAGCGTAGCGATTACGAGACATTTGGTGGCATTTATTTATTGTTGTTAAATGGCCCAGATATGAGACTGCGGACCCCCAGGTTAAGAAACACTGGACTATAGCATGGAAGTAACGCAGTCGACGGAAACAGCCAGCTCATAACGCCATACCGAATCGAAAGTTAATAACTGCCGAGGAATGCTTACACTTTTTATAGGTTCATTTATTTGTTTAACTGTAGTTATCGAAGCCAAAACAAATACAAGTAATTTCACAGAAGTTCACTGAAAAATGTAATTTCGAAACGAAAAATTAAGTTTTGAAACCACCGTCTGTGCTTATTACCGTGTCTTTTTACTTGTTTAAATGACGGGAATAAACCACGACTCATACAAATAAAAAATAAAAATATTATTTTTAGTGAATGGTTATTACGGGACCAAAGAAGTGTGAAGGAAGAGTTAGTTGAAATTTCAACACGTAGACAGGTGCAACTGTTTATCGAAGTAGAGTAACCAATTATTTCGAATTCTGGTTTTATCGTGTAACTTTATATTGGAATCTGTGGTCTTGGAAAGGTGCACAACCTTCAATATTAAGACAAGTAATTGCTAGAAATTCCCCCTCCCCACCCCCCCTCCTGTGTTGACCGGTTCCTGACGCCACGACACTAAATTGAAACATGGCGCTCTTAAGAGATGGAAACGAGATTGCGAGCAAATGTAAGTAGCAATTACCGGGTCTGCACCTTTCCTCGCAACACTGGATGCATTTTCCTTTACTCTTTATCTTTTTTTTATATATTTTTTTTAAACTTCCTTCGTTCTTTCGTGACTTGCGTTCCGAGCCAAAGATAACGACACAAAAGCAAAAGATTTAGAACTCGCGATAAAATTCGTTTGCTGGAGTGTTCAGCCGCTGCCCTCTGATGAGAGGAATCGGAACTGAAGAATAAAAAGAGATATCGAAAAGAAACGAAGTGCATGTAGGTATCAACGCGCCGGATGTATATGTAAATCAGAGAGCTGTGAATTGTTTAAAGGGGAATCTTTGATCTTTCCGGTCTGGCAAGAACACTTCCGGATTTCAGGGCGAGGGCGTGTAATATTTCACTGCACTCCTCCACCCTCCTCTATTCTTCCTCCTCGCCATGTTCTTGCGTATCGAACGTATTGTCTTCCTGCAGCAGGTGATGTTTGTGAAATGACAGACTGTTGATTGCCCCAGTGTTATATTTTCGTCGGTTGTATAGATGGCGTAACTGACGGGTGTGTATTGCGTGCAGCCGAACACAACTGGCCGTCGGGTTGGACCATTTTATAGGGGGTTGGAATGTTTAGAAAAATGGATAGCAATAAATATTCTGTACTCTTATATTTATTTATGAATGAAAATTATGATATATCCGCTTTTAAGAGATAATGTTTTTTTTTACAAAGCACAGTATTTTTTAACGAATATATTATATGTATAAGATACTGGGACCGAAATATATGAGGAAAAATATTGGAAAAATCGCGTTAGAAAAATGGGATTGTGGGTGCCCTGGTTAGAGTAATTTTTGATATCATCCTACTACTAAATAACGAAAAAGCTTGGATTGAATATAAAAAGAGGAAACGGATTTGGGGGAATAAGGTAGAATGATTTTCTAACACAGCAGCCAGAACAGCCTTGAAATCTCTGCCTGGTAAATTCAAAATGAAATATTTGTCTGTCTACTTGGGGTAGGTACATAATTTGGATTTGAATTTATGCACGGTGACTTATTTCATGAATATTAAAAATTACTGTCGACCCGTTATATTATAATTGTTAAAAAAAAANATTTATGCACGGTGACTTATTTCATGAATATTAAAAATTACTGTCGACCCGTTATATTATAATTGTTAAAAAAAAAATGCCTAAGTTGGGGACATTTATTCTAACTTCGTATTGACGTTTATTTAGTCATTTTAATGTAGTTTNTAAAAAAAAATGCCTAAGTTGGGGACATTTATTCTAACTTCGTATTGACGTTTATTTAGTCATTTTAATGTAGTTTTGTGTTTACATCACGGAATAAATACAACTAGCGTCGGTAGGTATGTTACCACATCAGTGCGGTTTCTGTAAAGTGTTGTACTTTTAAATGATGCATTTTTTTTGTTTCATGTTCCAAGTCAATTAGGAACAAAATATTGGTGTGCCCAATGTAGCGACGTTTTTACGAACTAATTACATTTATTACTTCATAGTTACATTTCCCAACGTTGCCATTACCCACCTCCCTGTCTAGTATTTTAGTTGTTTCAAGTTTGGCTACGAAGTTCCAGCAGGAGGATGTAAAATGATTCGCAGAACTGTTCCTTAAACACCCAACAATGCTGGCTGGGCATCACGCGACGCGCATGCGTGCAGACTGGCTTTGAGGATATATTGACGCAGGGTCGTGAAGTTCATAATTAACTTCAATTAAGTAGCGGCAAGATATCGGCGAGGAAAATCTACGTTTAGACAGAACGGAAATTATTCACTAGCCTATAATTCTGGCCAAAAATTGCAGAGTAAAACTTTCTAGGCAACCTAAAAATATAATAGCCCTACAGCTGCGTCACCGAGTAATTTAGAATGCACAAGTGAAACAGGAGTCGCGGTGGTGTAGTGGTTAGACTACTCGCCTCCAACCTAGGCGAACTTGTTCGATTCTCGGCGGAGTCGCCCCCGGAATTCCGTATGTGGGAATCGTGCTGGACAATGCCGCCGGTCGGAGGGTTTTCTCGGGGATCTCCCGCTTTTTCCCCGCCTTTGCATTCCGGCGTTGCTCCATACTCCACCTCGCATCACCACCATCGGCGCTTAAGACCTCACTGTTGAAAGCCACCCAAATCTCGTCACCCACTCGCAACTGAAACGGCCGCACACGCCAGCAAAATGGCGTTGCTGGCCAACAACATGTCGGAACGCCGTTCGCCAATCAGCACTTGGTAACTTACTCGCCAGATGGCAGCAAAGCCAATGAGGAAACTTTTTTTAGTATCTCCCAGCAACCAATCAAACTCAAGGCCCATTCCCAGAGCCCCCTCGCAGTCAATCAGATGATGGGAACGCCCCCGTCAAAGAAGACACCACACCATTCAGTCCCTGTGCACGTATATATTTTATGGCCGCAGATTTAGTTTCTAATAACTCCTGAAAAAAAAAATAATGAGGCCTTCACATCAAATGCGCCAGGAGGAGATGAAATTATTGATGGTTCCATTTCGGATAGTGATTTACAAAGTTTTTGCTGTTTACAAATGTTGATGCTGCTGTAGACACATAAGTGAACTCAGCTTCTTAATTTATCTTGTCAGCCGTTCACTCAGGTAATACAGTCCATTCTAATGCTCACAGTTCCTCTTTGCTCGCAAAACAGCGCCACGAGCGATTACAGAGCTACCTAGCGTCAAGCCAGGAAACTAACTTTAAAAATGCGGAGAAATTTTGTAACTCCTTCGCTCCTTCTGCCGTGTTCAATGACGGCAAGGACGTAATCCATGCTCTGTTCACGATTTAAAAAAAAATGTGTTCGTAGTGAACGCGTGTGTTGGAAAAATGAAATAGGTATCCCTTACGGCGTAGTTCATGATCATCGTGTATGTGTCGTGTGCGTAAGGCGTGCAGCCAATAGAGGAGTAGTAGAAAATAAATAAAAATTTATTGTATTTTTATTTGCAAAGAAAACCTGGGTTTTATTTTCCTTTGCGCACTGAAAGAATTCGTTTAGACTACGTTGTTTCTTTAACAAATTACTATTTCGCTAAAGTCAAGTTAATTTCTAGCATTGTGAGATGTGTTGGAGTTAAGATGACTATGAACCAATTTTCTTACCTACACGTTCTATGTCATCTACATACATGATATCGACAGTGCGAACCCAAACCCAAGCCGGTAGCAGAATGCCTTCTCGGTGGGGACGCGTAACTGACGGGTGACCTCGACTGGGCAATAAAGAAAGCTAATTGAACGGAAACAAAGCTCTCGCCTGCCACCACTTTGCACGACTCGCACCACCGCGTGTGTCGTCGACGTAGATTTACTCGCGCGCGCTAGCATTTCGAACATTTCACCCGCCGCTCGTCAAAGGCTGTTCACGGCGAAGTGAGCACTTATGAAAGCCCTGCTAAATATCTACTTGTGCGCACATTCCGTGTACTTATGCCTAGGGCCAGTGACTTTTCGTGTAAAAATTGGAGCACACAGCAGACTTCAAATACTATATACGCACCTCAGCTGTTGTTATACCTTCATTGGCTGCTGGTGCCGTGTCTGTCTCCAACCAAGCCACTCAGGACTAAGTAACTCCGACACTCAAACTTCGTGATTCGTACGCAAATGGTTAACACGGGCCAGNAACCAAGCCACTCAGGACTAAGTAACTCCGACACTCAAACTTCGTGATTCGTACGCAAATGGTTAACACGGGCCAGAGCATTTCTTAGCCAATCAAAGAAGCTGGACTACCCCACAGTGCTTTGAACTGTATCTGGTCTCGAAATCTTTTCGCGAAATATCACTGCCCCTAATTATGTCTGTCGAATTAATATTGCCGTGGGCATAGTCACATATTTCATGCGTTGGTCAAGTAAAACGCTCTAATTGTAAGAAAAGTAAATATTTTACAATGTTGCTAATCCGTACACTTATATACATTAAATACACAGAAAGTAAAACAAATAATTTCAGTATTCTCAAATATTTTCTAGCACTTTTAATTCAGCGTTTAAAGACGTTGGACTACTTATCTCCGTCGTCACCAACTTTAGAGGGCGCATGCCAGTTAGTGAGCCCGTCAAAAATACATGCAGGCAGGGACGGTGACATTTTTTAAAGGTTGATTTCAAAAGTGCTCACCTTATCGTGAGCAATCTTTACTATACCGTTCCCGCGTGAACACTTGAGCATACAGAAGTCGAAATAGCGAGGAGGTTTCTNCCGTGAGCAATCTTTACTATACCGTTCCCGCGTGAACACTTGAGCATACAGAAGTCGAAATAGCGAGGAGGTTTCTTCGAAGTGGACCTTACCCATTCGCTGATTGGCTGCGCGAGGTTCTGGGAACGAGTCTCGTGACTGACTGGCTACCGCGTGCTGCGGAAGATATTTCCTATTGGCTGGCCTGCCGCCTGTCGAGTAAAGTCACCAGGCGCTGATTGGCAAACGGCTGGCCAGTTGACGCCATTTTGCTGGCGCGTACGGCTGGAGTTCGCGGTATAAGCGGCTCTTTCGTCTCTGTATTGTTACCTGTTCTGTAGCCATACTTAGTTTGTCCTTTCCTTTCGCTACGTGCGCAAACTAGAGTTGCCATATATAGTCTGTTCACGGTTTCTTCACACTTTTATAATCTAACCTTTGAAAAACCAGACCATATATGGCGTGTCTGGTCATTTTCCAAATATGCCATGTATCAAAAGCGTTTTATATGTAGACACCTGAAAAATTCGTGAATTCAATGACCTGCAGGCTAGACTCTACAGTCTTATGTACAAATTTGTAAATGTCAACTGCACATTGGTTGTCTGCTGCCACAGTGGAAGGCTACTACTATTGGGCCAGCGTTCTCCAGGAGGTGTCAAACACCGTGTGGACCAATGTATAAAGATGTATAAACACACGTGTTTTGAATTCTATCTTGTCCCAAAATGAATCCGCGAATTCTTCAGGTCTCTATTTATATGTATTTCTGTTAACGTAAAAGTACATTATTTATGGCTGGAGTAATACTTATATTTTATGTATAAATTATAATATTTCATTTATAATTAATACCTAAAAATAAAATCAGTGAGGCAACAGGTGTGATGGTAATGCCTAGTAAGAAATAGTTCTTATGCGAAATATTATTAGACTGACTGCGCACGAATGCGGTGCGTAGTCCCTTTAGTGTAATTTTCTAGACTTGGTTTAGCTTCGTTTGCACGAAGCGGAGGGATATTATGGAAGTAGAACCTAAGCAGGGTTTCAGAAAAGTTGGGAGTAGGTATCCGTGAATGGACTATTCCTCAAGATTATGGACTGTTCGCCTTTAACTGACCACTTTCGAAGGCCTGCCTAAGAACTAATTCTCTACCTATTTTGTATCCTTCCGCCATATGTAACATTAAAATTGCCATGAACCCAGTGCTTTTATTCGTGTGTCGATAAAATACGAACATGAAATTTTTAAGAACGTAAATACCGTAAATGTCTACTATTTCTCACACTTATTTGCATTAAACAAACATATACTATAAACGAAATACATTCAATGTCTATAAATGCAAACTTAACACTTTTAATACAACTTAAACGTATTGAACTAAGTTTCCTAACATCATTAACAACCTGTCAGTCATTGTGTATGTTATTAAACCATTTCAATTAACACTTTAATTTATGGTTCCAGTTGTTGCAAATACCTGGAAAAGCATCACCGTTTACGAACCAGTTACCGAGGGGAGGTCATTGGGCATTGAGCTTCACGCTGGCCAAAAAATAACTTTTCTCTGCGTCATGTGCACATTTTCGAACACTGGCACTGAACGAGTTAAATTCAGGGGCAGAAAATATTTTTTTNTTTTCTCTGCGTCATGTGCACATTTTCGAACACTGGCACTGAACGAGTTAAATTCAGGGGCAGAAAATATTTTTTTATTAAAAGTCGATATAAAAAGTTTTCGACCCAATCGTCAGACTTCTACGTCTCTATTTTCACATGAGTNTAAAAGTCGATATAAAAAGTTTTCGACCCAATCGTCAGACTTCTACGTCTCTATTTTCACATGAGTGATTAGTACTGCGCTCTGCATAAAAGCCTCGAGTGCCAAACAAAAATTTCTATATATATAGTTATTTCCGCAAGGAGTGACGAGCAAGGAATCCACATTCATAGTCCACTCTTGACTACTTTCTTCTGCTGAAACCCTGCTAAAGTTCTACTTTCAGGATATTCCTCCGGTTAATGCAAAAAAAGTTTAACCAAATCTAAAAAATTGCATCAAGGGACAACGTACTGAGTTCGTACGCATACAGTTTAATAATATTTTGCGNCTTAACCAAATCTAAAAAATTGCATCAAGGGACAACGTACTGAGTTCGTACGCATACAGTTTAATAATATTTTGCGTAAGAACTATTTCTTACCAGGCATTGCCATCGCACCACTTTTATCTCTATATTTATATTGATTATAAATTAAATTTTATAATTTATTGGTTAAATATAACCGACGATTCAACTGAACTAAAAATAAGATGATTTTATACATACTAACACGAGTATGTAAAATGCTTATGATACAAGATATATTTAGAAAACAATAAAAAAATATCACACATTGGGTGATTTCTCTAAGGTTTGATTCGAAAAATGTGAAAATACATGATCCTGGAACATGAGCTCAAATTTCACTGACTTAAGAAGTGCGAAGTCTTGTGCACCTTTAGAATCTTCGAGCAGTAAGGCGGAATAAAAGAAATAGAAAGGTTACACAAATTTCTATATGGTCTACTACCTATCATGAAATAAACGGTATGGAATGCACTTTTCAAAAGCTTGCTCTTGTGAAATCATTTATTTAATTTTAGCCTTCAAATTAAAAATGTATAATTTGGTTTTTCGCTGCGGTCGGACACTCTGGTAAATAATTGCGTACACGAAGAGAGAACGAATGTACCAAACACGGAGGTTGTATTTATTGGTACTGCATAGTGGTAACATTAAATAAAATCAGTCAAAACTTTAAATAAACAAAATATTTTATTTTAATTTGCATATATTAATAATTAACTATTTTACCCCATTACACATGTACCCATATAGGCTACAAGAAAAATTGAACCGTCCATGCATCCTACTTGCTAGAATCCCTGTACTTGTATGCAAGCCACCATACCACGAAAATATTTTTCGCATTATGCCAGACGTTTTGACATGTGTGTACAGACTAGTCAGAATTATGATTTCTTTTCGGACGAAAACGAGTAGTTATTTTTTTTTAATCAACCACGCAGTTCGCACAGTAAGAGCGCGTGGGACACAGATTAACGATGAACACGCAGGTTTCAAAGAAAGAGACTGTACTGACAAACAGTGTCTACCAACTTTGTGGACAAATATCGCACCAGAGTTATGGCAGTCTTTAAGTATTATATCTTGCACCGTAATGACGTGTGCACATTGAACACCTTTGGCATACTCTCCCGAGTATATTCGTTCACGTTTGACGTGTTGCAGAATAGGTGAAATCACGACCGGTTCTGCTGCAAGGCTAGAAGCTGGCACCAATACGGACAGCGGCTTCACCCCCGGGCAATGCTATTGGTTACTGCTGGCACACCCACTGTTTTATAATTGGCTGCCTCTTGGGCCATGGATCTGCTGGAACTCTTTCCATCGGTCCAAACGTGTAAGCTATTCGTAGGGTACTTTTCACGCCGTAAATTTCCTCTTTTGAAAGACCAGAAATGAAAAAAATTAATCCGCACGTTAAGGGGGGTCAATAAAAGTTCTTCATTCTGAAGAAGAAAAAAAAAAGTTAGGTCACAGAGAGTCGGCAACGACGTTTATCTATCGTTGCGCGTTGTAAGTTCCTCTGCGTCGACTGGCTGTGAATCGCAAGGTGTCGAGCGAAGACCCGTGCCGGCCGACCGCCCTCTAGTTGGAGGAAGTCTCCGCAAGCAGGAAGCGCACCAGGATGTGCTGCTATCTTTATTCATGAAGTCCTGCGGGGCACGAGACACACCCCCTCCCCCCC
>NQII01002189.1:275886-303780 GCA_002778355.1 Clitarchus hookeri | reverse complement strand
TGATCGTCATCGGCGCCATCAGCCGGCGGACCCTAGGTGCGCGTCGGAGAGGCCTCATTACCCACCGACTCGTAATTACGCGCGCCTCTCCACCGCCGCCGTGGCGAATAAAAACTCCAGGCTACACCTTTAATGATATACGCTGAATTATAGTTTTTCTCCACAAATTAGTGTAAAGAGCATCTAGAAATGCTCTGTTCTCCATGTGATCAGTAAGTAAGTGGTGTAGTCTATTCGCGATATCTTCACACTCTTTGAATTAAACCTTCGAAAAAGTATTCAGTCATTCTTAAATAAGTATTGTATCACAAGAGTTTTGTTCTTTGGTTATCATAAAAGTATTTTATTTTAGGTTAAATGAAAATTTTACTTATATATATATATATATATATACATATTATAAAAATTTTATTTATAATTAAAGCCCGTGACTTTTCGCGTAAAAATCGGAGCACACAGTAGACTTCAATACTATATACACACCTAAGCTGTTGTTATACCTCCATTGGCTGCTGGTGCCGTGTCCGTCTTTGACCAAGCCACTCAGGACTGAGTAACTCCGACACTGAACATTCGTGGTTCGTGCGCAAACGGTTAACACGGGCCAGAGCATTTTTTTAGCCAATCAAAGAAGCTGGATGACCCTACAGTGCTTTGGACTGTATCTTGTCTCGAAATCTTTTCTTGAAATATCACTGCCCCTATTTATAATCAATATGAATAAAACTAGAGAGGAAAAGTGTGTGTTTGGTAATGCCGAGTAACAAATAGTTCTCATGCATAATATAATTAAACTGTGTGCGCAAAAATGCGGCGCGTTGTCCATTTGGTGTATTTTTCTAGACTTAGTTAAGCTTTGTTTGCGTGAGGCGGAGGAATAGGATGAAAGTAGAACTCAAGCAAAGCTTCAGAAAAGTTGGAAGTAACCATGAATGGATTAAGCATGTAATTTCTGTATTTTCTTTTACGCAGATAAGCTGGATATCGGGAATGTAAATAGTAACCCTTCCAACCGCAATGTTGAATACATGGGAAGTGAACAAAAATAAATACCTTTAGTGATGTACACTGCACACGGTAGATAAGAACGCCCAGGGCGGGAAGTCGCTCACGTATGGGAGAAATCATCCGCTGTTGAGATTATATTCTGAGTGTTGTCTCGCGAGAGACTGCTGTCAATAACACGAAGCATATAGACATTTCCATTGAATCTAAACCCGCTTTCTTTGCTGCAAGACATGAGTTGTTACCGCAAAGAAAAATTTGTTAAAATATGAACCACTGCAAAGTAGGCTTCCCACAAACAAAATATTTGTTTGATCTACACAGTAATGACAATGGAAACCTTGCATTGTCGTTACAGTAATTCAGCAGAAGTTTTTGTGGTAACGTCAGTTTCACCTTAAAAAAAATGATGTGCTCTGCAAAACAACTGTTATTAATAAATAATAAAGAAGTAACAAATCTTTCAAATTACATTTACTTGAAAAATCACTTAGGTAGCTCCAATACCCGAACTACTCCCCTCTTCTTCCACATAGGCCACCCACGGTGTTATTAGCCTAACACCATTCATCACACGACCACTTCTTCATATTTCGCTTTGCTTATTTCTGATAAGCAGGTTCATGTAGGTATTAACGTGGGCCACACCAAAATATCGCCTTCTGGGAAGAATTGAGTTTAGTGATTAAGAGAATCCTTTCACTTCCAAATAACATCAATACTTCTGGAAGAGGACTGCACATATGCTTAGTTGCAGTTTCGCAACTGCAGAACATTTTTGTTTATGAATGTTTGCTTTGGGAAAACAGTCGCGTACTGAAAACTACAATATACGACAGCAAAAACCTTCAATATCGCTAAACCGTTACCTTTGGTACGAAGAAATATTTATTTACTTGAAATAAAAGCAGCTCAACGAAAGTATATTTCTTTGCTGTAAAGGATGGTAATGGTGCCATAAATCGAAAATGTATAACAAAAACATATATTAAGAGCAAATACATGTTTCTGTTAACTTATTTTTGAATTAAAGCAATATTGGGTTGCAGTAAACAAAACTACATCAAAGAAATGTTTTTCTTTGCCGTACAGAAAATTTGTAAGGATTTTTGTAGAGTGTTGGTGCCGATATAATATGATATACTATGTCTTACCAATACGAGAACAGGACCGAACAAAACAGTTATTGGTTGCAACTCTTAAAACGACATGTTTATCTCTGACTGGCAGGCGCTAGGAAACACAAACAGCATTTATCTCGAGCAGGGATGAAAAAATCAAATTCCGTGTAACCCATCCCACTGAAAACAACCGGACTCTAACCCACAGCCTTCTGAGTATAGACAAGGCTCGCTCGGTGGATGGAAATAAAAAGCAAGACCTCGCCGAAACTTGAAACAGCGCATTGAAATTGGTCGGCTACAGAGGCGAATGGGAAGCCTTATCCGTAGGGTCAGTGACTTTTCGCGTAAAAATCGGAGCACACAGTAGACTTCAATACTATATACACACCTCAGCTGTTGTTATACCTCCGTTGGCTGCTGGTGCCGTGTCCGTCTTTGAACCAAGCCACTCTGGAATAAGTAACTCCGACACTGAACCTTCGTGATTCGTGCGCAAACGGTTAACACGGGCCAGAACATTTTTTTTTAGCCAATCAAAGAAGTTGGACGAGCCTACAGTGCTTTGTACTGTATCTTGTCTCGAAATATCACTGCCCGTACATATCCGCGATTAGATTTTTGTCATGGTTCTTCATTTTTGTTGTTACCTGTACAGGTTTTTCTTTTTTTTATACTAATGCTCGCATTATTCATTATTTGTTGCAATCGCCTAGAACGTAGACCTAGTGTCTCCATAAAAACCTTCTGAGTATGTTATGACCTAAAAATATGTAATTTGGAATGTTCTAAGCTTATTGTTACAGCCACTGAGGAAATAAAAAGCATGAGGGGAAAAATGTGTAAATTGTTTTTGTGAAGTGGTTGATAAGTCGTTCGTTTGTGGAACACCGCTCATTTAAATGTCCAGCTAAAGAATTCCCTTTTGTTTGGAATGCAAGTAGCCGTTTGAATGCGCTACGGAATCCATTAGCGGGGAGTTTCTCCCAATTTCTCCGAGAGAGGTAAAAGAAAAATGTCGTGTTGATAGATGACCACGCGAAATTCAAGAGGACCCAAGAGAAGCTACTGCAAATAAGTCCCGAGAGTATAAAAATGTGTTTGGGGAGAAGATGGGTCTACGTCGCATAAAATTAATAATTCCCTTACTTGTCAGCTGGGTTGCAAAAACAAAGTGCCGCGTCGCTCAGTCGCCATTAGTCACCGCGTAGCAACGGCTTTGCTGCCAACACTGCAAAAAAAAAAAAATCGGCGAGATGAAAAGTTAAGATGAAAAGTGGACGAACTTGAGAGCCGAAGATTTTTTTCTCTGGAGTAAAGTTGTTTATTCCGAGTTCAACGGGCGTGCGAATACAATTCACGGGCTTGTTGCTGAATTATTCGTATCCAGGTAACTTACCTATGCAGCAACTATTTTTGGGTGATTTTTACCCTACACTTCTTTCCTGAAATGCTCAATGTTACAGTAAATTCCCGTTATTGCGTTTTTCAGGGAGTCATTAAAAATAAAATGCAATCTGCAGTAAAACTTTATAAGCAGGAAATAATATTGCATCTAATGGCACACACAAATTAAAACACAATTCCATACTATATAATATTTTTTCGGCATAAATGGTTACTCATAGTTATTTTAATGCTTTTTGTAGTTTTCACTTAAAAGAAAACTCAGCCTTACGTAGGTGAATATCTAGAAAAATGTCTCGAATTGCAGTCTTAAAATATGGACGTAAGTTTCTGAAGTTATAACTATAATGTGTGAAATAACAATCTGTCAGATTGTTTGTCTTTTTTCTTGCTGCCGCATCTAAATAGTTCTTGTTTTGCAAATAATAATAATATTTTTCTTAGATACACCAGTCTCAGTTTACAACATTCACATACAGCTGAGGGTGGAGAGTTGGAGTGGAGAGATTTGGGCGGCACTTAACATCGAAGGACAGTCGTTAAAATGGATGGGAGATTTTTAAGGAAGGGCTGCTTCTCACATGGGCAATTATATGTGGCATGCTCCAGAGTAAGCTCGCTTGGCAACCTGATAATTCTAGCCTCTGAGGGCATTACCTATAATGTGGTGTACGAAGACATCCTACGGTAAAGTAAATTAGTAACTGCTTCGTGCATGTAGTACACAAGGGCGAAGCCGCAGACAGAAAGCTAGTACTGTTATATGCAGGAAAATGTTATATGCAGGTATGTTATAACAGGGATGTTATAACATGGTTATACTGCATATACTGCACACGAAAATCGGAGAGATGACAGACACAGTATTGTTACATGGGACGCCTGAGGGGCGTATCTGAGTTTTTGAGGGATGTAGGTCTTATTAAAAATAAAATAACTAAATTTGATTTCTAATTTATTCACACAGCTATTGTATTATTAACAGCATTAAATCATCTGTCTCCACTATTACTCTTTTTGTTTAACAGCGAACGCAATATTTTATGTCCTTCTTAATGTCTCCGTTCGGTTACGGTCAATTAACTCATACTCATCATTAACACGTGTCAAGTCTATCTGTTGCCGTCATTTGTAATGTCTTTCACTCACGCATATAGTCCAATAGCCGCACCCTTCACCGCTTGTTACTCGCAGTCGCAGGTTTCCCTTCAACTGGTCACTCCTCTCGCCGCTCGTCGTCTATCGCTCGGATCTCAGCTAGTTATCCATTCAACAACTAGTACTGCTCGGAGGCCTGCCACACTTTTATATCGTTCGCCCTGACCATCTGGAAGGTTCAACGCACCCCAAGTCACGATGAGAGAACGAGGTCAGTAATCCAGAGCATTCTTCAGATAAACGCAGAAACCTTATCCGCCGAAGGTCAGGAGCGGCGAGCCGACGAAGGATTATCGCTGCAGAATGCCTCAATAACTAAAAATGCTGGTACGATTATCGCCCGACTGTCATTCAAACATCCCATTGACTTGCCACCCTGATTATCACTACTCTGTCCTTCTCTTCCGCCCGCTCGCGCGGGGCGGGCCAAGGTCAGCGGCGCGAACCACCGACACGTAATAGTATCATCAGTTGGATGTTCGGTGACAACGTTGGTATAAAAATCTTTTGCAACCTTGCAAATCTTGAGTTGTTGCACAAGTTGGAGTCAGTTTTGTCTTCTGTCTTGGCTTACCCTATATGTGAGTCACGTGTAGAAAACGATAATGAATGGGAACCGACGCACTTGCCTGATGTTGAATTGACGTACGGATGGCATGAAATAGCACTCACGTTTATATATTGGCCTGCAGACGAGAAAGTTGTATATTCAAATCAGTGCCACTGTTTATTGTATTCTGCAACCCTTAAGATTCATTTTCATCCCTTCTACTCGCTTGGGCGTGATTAGGGCATCCCTTCGTTAGTTGTTTCAAGTTGGTCCAAAGCCGTACGGAACGTCTCAAGCAAACTGTAGCCCAGTAATAAACTCAGTACAAGCCCACAAATGTTTGATTTTTTTTCCGTCCCCAAATAATAACGCGTTATGCAAGTCTCTCGGTTATGAGATACGCCTTAAGGCTTCCGCCTACATGACGCTTGAACTGCGTCGCAGTGTCTTTGAAATACACGCTTTTCCCATGAAACCTCTAAACGTGCGTCCAATTGGCTGATCTACGAACAGAACACACACTTCAGACGAGGGCTGTTGGAGTGCTTTCAATACGTCACGCACATTAAAAACACCATTCCAGAGTACTCCAAAATGGCTAAAAACGGCGTTTTCAAAGCGTCGTATCTCAAAATATACGCGTCAAATACACACAGATCTAACCAAGGGCCCTACACTGAACCTTCCTGCAGACTTCCCACCAGTAAAACGATATGGTCATCGCTGAAAGTCCGATAGGTACACGCAGCACGACGAGAACACTGCACTCCAGTTCATACATAGCCTTGCACTTCCAACAATTTCAGAAAATACTGTAACGAAACCATTGCTTCCAACAGGCTATATGTGAAACGGATGTATATGCGCCAGTTTACAGAGATGAGAACATTTTATTGGCCGTTACAGTTTGCTTTCGACGTGTCTTCACTTCCCTTCTTCGCGCAGAACTGACCAGTTGTGCCAGCAGATATCCGTTACCGGTCCGCTGAATTATATTCCAATCACGGTTACTTTCAACTTTTCTGAAGCCCTGCGTAAATTCAACTTCCAGGATATTCCTCCGCCTCTTGCAAATAAGGGTTAACTAAATCTAGAAAATTACATCAAAAGGAAAACGCACCGCTTCGTCCGCACTCAGTCTAATAATATTTTGCACAGGAACTTTTTATTACTAGGCATTACCAATGGACCTTTTTCGCCCCGTTTAAATTCATATTATAAATGAAATATTGTAACTTATAGGTAAAAATAAGTAAATGTTAAATTCAACCAAAAGTAATATACTTTTATGTTAACGGTAATATAAAATGCTTGTGATGCATCACATATTTAGGAAACAACCAAACACGTCGTACATGGGGAGATTTTTAAAGAAGGTTTGATTCAAAAAGTGGGAAGTAGTCGCGAATAAACTATAAATGGTGTTGTAGTCTATAAGTGTACCAATAACAATAGCGATTCTAGTGGATATTGCACATCAGTTCATCCTGCTCAGTCACGTATTTTATTATGAAGCAGTCTGTTTCAGCCACACGTACGAGGGTTATTCGGAAAGTAAGGTCCGAATAGCCGTAGCTAATTGAATGTCGCGCGAACTTTGTAACGCGCATGCGCACCGACTCCCGGCATGCCTTGCTCGTCAAACGACGCCATTTGCATTGGTATTGTTGCAGTGTGCTGTTTACAGTGTAAGTTGAAATGTTTAAAACAATTGATCAGCCCGCCGACTGTGAAATACGGTCAGTGATTCGGTTTTTGACAGCAAGGAACGTTTCAGCAGCGGAAGTTCATCGACAGATAAGTCAAGTGTATGGCCCCAATGCGATGAGTGACAACAAAGTGCGTAAGTGGGTGAGAGCTTTCAAGGATGGACGGGAAAATGTCCATGATGAACCGCGATCAGGCCGACCATCAGTGATCACAGAATATTTGGCCAAAGCTATGGACGAAAAGATTCGTGAAGACCGGCGATTCACGATTTCAACTTTAGCATTGAAATTTCCGAATGTTGGTAGAACAACTTTGCACAAAATTGTCTCTGAAAATCTGCAATTTCACAAATTGTGCGCGCGTTGGGTTCCCAGGCTACTTACTGAGGAACACCAAATGAACAAAATGGCTTGTGCTCTTGATTTTTTGGACCTATATAATAAGGAAGGTGATCAATTTTTAGAGAAGATTGTCACAGGGGACGAGACGTGAAAGAAGCAGTTACAGACTGGTTATCCTCACAGGCGGCAGACGTCTATGACTTAGGCATACAAAAGCTTGTAGAACGTTATGACAAATGTTTAAACAAATATGGAAACTATGTAGGAAAATAGAGAAACATGTAAGGAATTAAATAAAATTTTTTTTTTGAAAAAATCTGTGATGTTTGATGTTTTATAAGAAATCGGACCGTACTTTCCGAATAACCCTCGTAATATCTGGAGGGCATATCTGTTATCTAATGCTCCTTTTTTTTTACTGGTGCAAGGAATAACATTGAACAGATGGGTGTAGGAGGTTCCATAAGAGAACAAATACTAACAAATCGTTGCCCGCATGGTGTACGGGCACCGAGTTGAAAGTGCTTATCGGCGAAGGCGCATTTGATGCGCGTGGCAGTCTCACCCTTATCGTTACCGAGCTTTTCGGCCTCAAACGCGGAAAAAAAGCTTCAGGGGGCTTATTATACTCGTAGTTGTTAGTTATATTTTCGTATTCGTTAAGTTTCGCAAGCTCTCGAAACGAATAAAACCTCCGAGCAAGGCAATTTCGTATTTTAAGTCATATTTCGTTGCAACCCTCTGAGACTGCGGCAATGTTCTGGTTTTCGTTAGCGAATGCAAGATGGCAACATTACTCACATGAACTTTTAACCGAAATATAGAAGTGTGTTTATACAATTATGAATAATTCGGCTTGAAAATGTAAATAAACCAATTGTAGTAAAGCTTTTGAAATGTTTTGTTTTTATTTGTAGTCTTTTACATGTTAATATTAATGTTAATATTAAACAAATAATGCATTATTGGAAAAAGGTTAATTTTGTTCGTCGAGTTTCTCAACTTTTCAGTCCACATCGGCGCTACGTAACTAGGTTGGAAATGTGAGTGTAAAGTATTATACATTTTTTTTGTCAATTTATTTTAAAATCAGGCCATTAAAAAAAAAAATAACATCAATTGGACGTGAAATTAAAAATTAAAAATACAATGTTTACTATTAGGGTGTTATTGCCTATTTTTGTTTATGTTATCCGATAAGAGAGAGCGGATGGTTCTTCGATTTTCACATGAAAACCATTTTGCTGTTTAGTGGCAGGCTGTTTACGTACCCACTGTTTCGTTTGTATTTTTTAATACCAAGATTCCGAAATAAGTGATGGACAACAAACTAGACGCTGTCATATTATGAGTCAATTTTATTAATTCCAATGTAGTACGAATTTTTAAAAAAATTGTTTTCAAGAGACACTAATTTTGTTTTATACTTAAAAAAATGATTTACAATCTAGCATTATCCATCGGTTAATTTCCAAACTGCATTTCTTTTACAAGTATTGAATAAAATCAACGTTTATCTTCTCGTTTTTCATTATAAATAATATAAATAACTGTAAATAATTATATGATAAAATACCCCCACAACAGCCTGCCTACACTGTTGCTGATATGGTTCACACATTAAAAAGAAACAGGTTTTGTGGTTACAATTAAAGTATTCGCGGTTTGAAATATATATCTTTATGTCTCTGCGTGAACATGATACTTCACGATTCTCGTCTTCCGCATTTAAAACAACTTGCACTTCGCACTCGACATGTTTTCACAATAAAACTTCCTAACGAAAGCCGGAAGGGCTTTGTTGCCGTCTCGAATGTGACGTGGAACATGGTGACGTCAGTCCGATACTCGAAGGTGCTTGGAATACCTCCTTTCGCGAATAAACTGAAAATTCGATAGATCAGGAATATTTTTGTCAAAAGGAAGCGAAACGAACAAATCAGAATACGCACCTTGAACGTCTCCTGGACAGGGGGGAGGGGTCTTCAAGAGACGGGACCATAGGTCCGAATGATCAGAATCGAGAGGACGCTGCCGCTGCCTTTATTAAGGTTCCATCGCAGCAATCGGCTGGAATGATTGCGGAGGACCACGGGAAACCGAAATCAGGATGGCCTGACCGGGAAACGAGCCCTGGTCCTCCCGAATGCGATTTAAGTGTGTTGATACAGTCTATTCACAGCTTCTCCACACATTTTGAATTAATCCTTTGAAAAAACACCCCAAGTATGACTTGCTTGGAGTGTTTCTTATATACGTCATGCCTCACAAGCATTTTATACTTATGTTAACACAAAAGTATCTTATTTTTAGTTAAATTGAACTTTAACTTATAATTTATCTATAAATTAAAATACCTCATTAATAATTAGTATTAATAAAAACGTTTGTTGGTAGTGCCTACAGGAAGAAATACTTCTCATGCTAAATAATATTGAAGCTATTGCGCATGGATGCGGTGCATTGTGCCTTCAGTGTACATTTTTAGACTCTGTTAAGCTTTGTTGGCGTTAGGCGGAGGGATATCCTGGAAGTAGAACTTTAGCAGGGCTTCAGAAAAGTTGGAAGTAACCGTGAATGATCTACAGTACTGGTCAAAATTTTGAAACCACACGAACACGGAACCCTTAACTTTGGCCACAACAGGTCTGTGCATTTTTCTAGGCACTTCCTTTAATTATAACATACGGGCATAGACGTTATTGGCTTAAATGATGTATTGTAGAAATTAGTAATTTTTATATTTGAAAGACAACAACAACGAAAATTCACCTCTTTTGGATACATAATATGCTGTGTGTACCACGTCTTTGTAAGTATTGCCACCAAAAATTTTGCTTGGAAAAAGTTTTATTACGGTGTCACCGTGGCACAAAAATTAAATTTCCAAAAAACGGTAAATTTAGTTACATATTTTTTTTATGTTAGACTAAAAAAAAATGAGCTGTTATTTCTTGTTTTATGACAAATGTTGAATGCTCCGTAAGAAACAACTCTAGCTAAGGTGGGACCACGGGTATAAACGAGTATATTTCAGGACTGCAAAAGAGAAGCTGTGTTCTTGTCTTGATTATCACTTTACCCAGTGTTGGAAAAAGTTGTTTGTTATTCTAGCTGGAGGAGTTAAGCTTTAGACCGGTATCGTACACCACGCCGTCTGGCGCGGTACGAGAAAACTTAAGGTACTGCTCTCCGCAGCTGCACGGCAGTGGCATAATCTACGCGCCCGCAGGAGATTATGCAAAGCAGGAGAGCATACACTCGTGAGAAGATGTTTGGAAAGTTCGTCGAACGGGGGTGCGAAAGGACGTGGCGAAGTATTGAGGATCGCAGTTGCGCGGGAGAGGACTGAAGGCGCACTTCGCTTTGGTTAAAAAGTGCTACGGCTGGGGAAGGAGAAAGACAGAATACGTGCACAGGCAAAATACAAGTTCAAAGCGGTAGCGTTTTACCCAGAATCTCGTCGNTGTTCCTGTACATTAAACCGGGAATCTCATACGTAGAATATTAAATTAAGCACTGGCCTTACTACATACTTTAAAATATGTAAGTTTTTAAAGGCTGTAACGATAAGTTAATTAATTATTCAGAGTATTTATTGCGATTATCGTACACAAATGTTTAGGGACGTTAGGTAGATTAAACGTTTAACCAAGAAAACTAATTTCATTTCAATTATTTATCGAAACATATTAAATTAATGCAGAGGAAACAGTGCCTGATAACACACGCATGGTTGTTAAAACACATTCGGAAGCAATTACAATTTGTTTTGTGGCTGATAAAGATATTAGTAGTGAGAGAGTCAGCAAAGGGATAACGGTAGATAATGGATTTTGTGTTACTGTACTAGGAAAACCAGTTTCTCGGATAGAGATGTAGGAACGTTTTACCAAATGTATTAACTTTAACGTACTAAGGACCTAGAGTGGCTTAAATTAATCATATAAATTAATAATAAATTCGGGAAATGTCGAAATTTGGAAATATATTTATACATCATACAGTGAAAAATTAGGCGAAAGTTTGTTGGTTAGTAAGTTTTTCACCTTTATTATGGCGTTCCGAAGTCTTTGTTCGATTATCATAATACGTATTTAAGGTTTCGGGAAATGCTTAAAAAGCACTGCGAGAAAAAAAAACAAACAGAAATATAAAAACATTACCTTTGAAATTCTACGGAAACGAAAGCACACATGCATCTAATTGTTTCCCTTTATCACCGCATAACCTTCGCACAGTTGCCGGGGGCGTACAGACAGAAGTCTAGCGCCAAGTCTTATTAGTCGCTTATTATTTCCACAAAGGAACTTGAAAAGTAATTTCTGTATTCTTCGCGACCCGTACGCGTTTTGTCAGGACCAGCACAATGCACGCGGACCTGCGTAATTTTCGGTTGCCTTTTTTCTTATATAAATACCCTCACAATGGATGTTACCGTAAACCAAGGGTAGTCGGTATTCATCTTTTGTCAGGTGTGCTATTGAATACGGCTGGGATCGGACTGGGAAAAAAAGATTGAGGCATGCAAAGGTCCGGGTAATTTGTGACATGCGCGAGGGTAATGTGCTGTAATTACCGGCCACTGTCGAATACACTTCAGGGTCGCGCCCGGAGTAGAACCTGTTAAAGGCAGGTGTGTGCGTACTCCAAAAGTTTTCGAGTTAAGGCTCCCGCCTACCCGAGAGCTGTTTCCCGCTTTTGAGGTCGAGAGGCGTGTGAGCGATAAGGGCGACACTGCCTCGCGCATCAAGTGCGCCATCGCCACCAAGCGCAAGGCTCTGAACTGACGAGCAGTGTTCTTGTCGCACTGCGTGCACGTATGGGACTTTCAGCGGTGACCCTATTATCTAATTGGTGGAAAGTCTGTAGGAAGGTTCAATGCAGGGCCCTTAAGCAGTTTTGTGTTATCTGACGTTTAGGTATATTTTAAAATAAAACTCTTTGAAAAAAAAAAAACCATTTTTAGCCGTTTAAGGGTATTCAGATATTATGTTTGTGATGCGCGTGATGTCTTGAAAGCACTCAACAACCCTCGTCTGAATTGCGTGTTCTTTTCGTAGATCAGCAACTTGGACGCACGTGTAATGGTTTCGCACGAAAAACGTGAATTACTAGCACGCTGTAACGTAGGTCAGGTGCCAGGTAGGCGGGAACCTTAAGGGTGCTGCCTACCTTGCCTGTAGTCATATAGTTTAAATTGGGAATCGATGTTAAAGAAACTCCATCTCAACGTAAACATTTTAAAGGTAAGAGTTCAAATCAAAAAAGTATCCTGCGTGACATTACTTAAGGAATACTGGCACCTTAAGAAATATTGCCGATTTTTATGTTTAGCGTTTGTTCTTTAAAATCTAACACTCAAACTTACACTGTACAAAAAAAATATATATAATGTTAATGGTTAAATTTTTTTTTTTTTTTTTAATCTTTGAACGTGGCAGTATTCTCTGAGAAAGATGCGCTGAATTTCTCTTTTTTTGAAACTTTTATCTTTAGAATTGATGCATTGGCAAGGAATTCCTTTAACAGCGATTTCTCATTCAAAATTCGTGGCTGCAGGCTTAGTAGAGTCCATTCATGGTTTTCTGAAGCCCTGCTTAAGTCGTACTTTAATAATATTCCTCCGCCTCATGCAAACAAAACTTTACCAAGTCTAGAAAACCTCACCGAAGGGACAAGGCGCCACATTCGTGCGCACTCTGTGTAAGAATAGTTCGCATGAGAACTATTCCTTACTAGGCATTACCAACGCACACATTCTCTTCCTGTTTTTATTTATATTAATTGCTAACTAGGGATTATAATTAACAGATCAAATATAACCAAAAGTTTAATTCGATCTAAACTGAGATACATTAATTTTAACAGAAGTATAAAACGATTGTGATACATGCCATATTTGGGAAACAACCAAACACGTCAGGGTGATTTTTCAAAGGTTTGATTCAAAAAGTGCGAAGAAACCGCTAATAGACTATAGCCATAACCCATTAGGTAACATGCAATACTACATGCTGGTCACTGCCACGAACAAAACTGTGTATGCATTAATTACATTATGATAAGATTTTTTGTATCGTTAGCTTTGCCCTTTCAGACCCACTTTAAGTTATAGCTATTGTCGTACTTAACGCGAACACGTCACTTGTTTCGTTATTGCAACCAGTGAGCTGTTGGCTTTGGGTTCGTTCCTATCAATATTAATCCATTCATAACCTAGTGGGACCGCGGTGGTGTAGTGGTTAGAATACTCGCCCCCCCAACTAGGCGAACCCGCTGAGGTCGCTCCAGGATTTTCGCATTTGGAAGTCGTGCCGGACGATGCCGGTGGTCCGCGGGTTTTCTCGGGGATCTCCCGTTATGCCACTCTTGCATTCCGGCACTGGTCCATACTCGCCTCACTTCACCCTCGTCGGCTCCCCAAGATCCCGAGGCCAAGAGCCGCCCAAATCTCTCCACTAGTAAGCACGTGGGGCCAAAGAGCATAAAGTTACGGTAACGCTGAAAGGCAGGAATTAGAAGCGTGGAAAGATCTGAGGGACTTCCGGCACGACGTGTTTTAAATGTGATAGAGATGCTTCGAGACTGTGCTGATTCGTGTCGGATCGGCAGTTCTCGGGCATTTTCGGGAATAGTTTGAGAGCTCTTGGCTGTGTTAGGTTGTGTCCGACAGTCGCATAGTGATCAGTGGAATGACACAGCCTCGACACGACACTTAAAATTGAACAGCCAATCAAATACAAGATAGATTTTACGTAAGCCCGACCAATTCTGTTGTCCGATCAGCAGTCTTGGAGAAAAAAATTGATTTCTATTTTCGCCGTGTCGTGCGGCACGACAGACAGAATGTACAACCTTGTAAAACGAAATTGTATTACAAGAATTCCCTATATAGGCTGTTCACAATAAGCTGAGCACTTTCGAACGACCTGCTTAAAGTCTTCTTGTAGGCACGTTGTGTATTCTTTCATCCTTCATAAAATTAACATTACAATAGGCCTCGTGGCTTTATTCATGCGTCGGTCCAGTGAAACTGTGAAACAATTAGGCCAATTTTGTAAAATATTTACTTTGCTATCATTAAATATAAATGCATTTAAAAACAGGAAACAAAAGAAATCATTTCAATATTGACAAATGTTTACTTAACGCATTTAATACAACGTTAAGACATATAACTACTTTCCCCCCGTCATTACCAACCTCACTGGTCTCATCCACTCGGTGTGCCCGTTAAAATACATGTAGGTTGGGGCAGTGCAACGTATGATAATCCGGTAGTTCTGCCCACTCATAATTTTTATGTTATTTCCACTGTAGATTTATCGTTTATATTTTATATTTGCTTGAAAGTGCTAATGGCAGAATTCTTTGTTATCTAGTTACTCTATGTGATTGTAATGTTTTGCAAATGTTTATTTATTTGATTGTTTACGTCTTTAATTTCTGCATTAGAGTTGAGTATGACAACAGATTGAAATATTTTCAGAATTGTTAAATTAACTTAGTGTTTTAATGCAGCATTTTAAGAAATCAGTATTAAACAGATTGCTAAAAGAAATATATTTAAATGTAAACATTGGGCAATAGTTGGCAGCATAGTACAATATCTAATTTTTGGAAGGGAATTTTTGGAAGTGCTTCGCCTATTGTGCTACGGAAAATTCAAACTGGACTGTGTTGAAAAATTATCTCTTTTTTTTTGGAACTTTTAAGTCAGCATGTTGGATCCTGAAGCTCATCGAATATATATTAAATTTTTTTTATTTATTGGGGATCCTATAATCAATATTTATTCAGGACATCATTTTAGGCCACCTTTTTGCGAGTGGTATAAAAGAAGAATGCCCGGGTAATCAATTTGCAGAAAAGGTCTCCCTGAATTGCTGCATGTCCTGTATGATAGCAATTAAATTGCTACCATGAACCACTAGAACTTCTTCCTCCAGAATAATTACATCTACAGATAAGTACAGACTGAAATAAGTTGCAGATGGCAGCATTTCAATGTAAGAAAATTTCTCTGATTTAGTCCTCAAGAATTCTGCATAACTCTTTCTCTATACCTTCCCTTGTAAAGTTTGCCCACACTTCCTTCATAAGTAGAGCTCTAATGCATCTACCTAAATATTTTGTCAATCTGAGAAAATGAGGAATGAAAAGGAATTGACTGATTAATTTAATAGAACCAAGTGAACTAAGTTTTTTTTATTGGGCATTGAATAATATTTTCCATAGTGGGAAAAGACTATCTTAAACTGCCAAATGTCAACTGTAATTATAACTTTATTCTGAGGTGATAGTTTGAATTTGAGCTGCATGTATTCTTATATCTGAACATCGATTGTTTGTGTTTCTCCACAAAATGTTCAATCTTAATAATTAAACGCTACTCGACGATTGAACTGCTTTATTGGTTGGTAGTTTGCTCAGTAGTAGTATATTTTTTATTACAATTACAGTTTTGATTATAATTGATCTCTTGTTAATGTGGTTATACTACTACAGTTTATTCTACCTTTATTTTCACTCCAATATAAAAGTTACTTATATTACAACTTGGTTCGTTAACAGCTACTCCCGAGTAATAACCCATACCCCAATACACCACACACGGTAATAAAACTTTACAGTGGCGCCATCAAAGTGGGGCAACACAAACACAACATTATAATAATCATTTCAGCAGTGGCATTTTACAAAGGTTGATTTCGGAAGTGCTCACTTTGTCGTGAACAGTCTTTAGTGGCAAATACGCAGCTTAAAAGAGAAGTAAATCTGGAACCTACGGGATTTAACTCGCAACAATAACATTTTTACCTTCGCATGTCTTAGCTAAAAACCTGCAAACTCTTTCGCCGTCATGTATTACAAATTACCCGTCTGCCCACCGCTTTTGGAACTAGCTTTGCCAACCAGTGCAGTGCCTTCTAAATGGTTCCGAAAAATCATGCTTCTCGTTACGAGTGTGCAAACTGTTGGGCTGAAAATTCACGCAGTCAAACTGAACGTATAAAAGTTCGTGTTGCTGTTGCGGTTCTTGTCGTGTCGTGTTTGTCGGGGCTTTGTGACACCGGCATCGAAGTCCTTGCTCGTGATCGACCGAGTCCACCATTGACCAGGGGCCGCGGGTCAAGACCACTGCATCACTGGTCACAACAAGGCGAAGTGGACTCGACCCTCGGCGGGGTCACCCAGATTTTCATGTGTGTGAAACGTGACGGACGTTGCCACTTTCCTGGCGGGTTTCCTCGGGACGGGAAGCAACTGAAGTTTTCCCGAGCTTATTTGTATGTCAGTGCATCATTCTAACATGCTTTCCTTACCGAACCACGGCTACTGAATTCGTTTATGACTCTCGTCATAATATTCTTGGTTTTTATCTACTCGTTCCATTCGTCCTTTTTTTTTCTAAGTTAACTATCAATCGTCATTTAAATGTGATAGTGTTTCGAGCCTCGGATCTACAGTCCTACTTCAGTTAGACGTTCTTCTGGAACAGTGTTTACTTTCAAATTGCGTATACATGGATACACTGCACAGAAAATACGGGACTCACTGGTTCAGTATTAGAACTAGGTACCTCAGATATCACCTTGACCTTGCGCTCGTGGTCTGCTGGCTGATTTTAGTCTTTTCTCTTGATTTATAACACAATTTGCTCGCCACGAACTTTATTTCTTTTTTTCTCGCTAAAGCGTCTCTTATTATGATGTTCTATATAGTACTGCATAATTAATCCTAGTTTCGGGTTGAGTTGAGAGATTTGGTTGGCTTTTTACAACGAGGTCTTGAGAGCCGAAGAGGATGAAATGAGGTGAAAATGGAGCAGCGCCGGAATGCAAGGGCGGGGAAAATGGGAAATCCCCGAGAAAAACCGCCGACCAGTGGCATCGTCCGGCACGATTCCCACTTGCGAAAAATACGGAGTGACCCAGCCGGGGATCAAACCCGGTTCGCCTTGGTGGGAGGCGAGCAGTCTATCCGTTCAGGCACCGCAGCCCCCTTGTCTAGGGTTAGGCTTCAGGCAGAGGAGTAGAGACTCAGAGAACAGCACTGGTTTAAAATTTCTTTAATTTGTTTCTAGATGCATCTTGTTTACGTTTCTTAATAATTAGTTTCCTATTGGCCTCTTTGCTTTGATGGGTTCTTGTAGGCAAAGATATTAAGTTAATCTATTGCGTTAAACCTATTGAATGGCATTTTGAAATTCATATAGGCCATAGCATTTGAATGAAAAACAATTATCATAAGAGGATCATTCTTGTCATGTCAAAATCAGAAGTAGTTCGTCCGTGTGTATTTGCCTGCCATCACATTAAGTTCCTTAGTAAAACCAAACTATTTCAGTTTCAGTAACACAGCTTGCCAGCACTGCAGTTTTGTTTATTTCTCATTGAATTGTCTTGTTTACACCCACTCATTTTATATTAACAACTTTAAAACTCCCAGCTTTCTCGATTTTTGAATAAGACTAGCAGTTTTTGAATGTATGTATACTTTTGTTTCCTCGTAAAATTCGTAAAAAATAATGCATCACCTTTTTGTGAGAATTTCGCAAGCACAAAAGCAGCAACTTATAAAAGTAAAATTATTTAGGAAATTAAAAAATGAAAACAAAAAAAAAAATAAAAAAAAATCTGTACGTTACATGAGGTTTTTGATTCAGTGAGAGGTTACGTATTGGACGATGTTTGACGTCGTTCAAGTTACTGTAGTATATACATCACTGACTACTTGAAACCACACAGCTAAAAACATATCAAGAAACTTTTATTGAAAACGGTAAGGTTTGTGGAAATAAATTATAAGAGGGTTCTTTGCAGAACTCACTTAAACTAAACAAAACATAGATAAAACAGCTTTTTTAAAAATCGTTGCATAATTCATTATATTTACCGCTACAAGTATTTATGAAATTTTATAAACAACGGCTATAAGTAAGCGTAAACCCATTAGCAGGGGAGATACGAATAGGCCAGTGAAGAGAGTTCACTTGCAAAAATATTTACAGTTTTAAAAACACGGCGTAGCAGAGTGGACGCATTAAGGGCTAGTGAAATATTAAATAAGTACTCTGTCCTTAAAGTCGCCGTCGTGTTTACGTTAGCCAGAGGCTCGCACTTTTACCGTTTATGAATTCCTTATAAATTATTTCATACGTAAGAGACATTATTTAAGCCGGCAGGAGGAAAGCAGACTACACTTTGACAGCGTTCATTATAACACGGAGAGTCTCTTATTTAAGAGAACAGAAAACTGAATCGAAACAATTAAAATTTTGGTCACTTAAATTCTGTGAAACTTAGTCATAGCCACATAAAATATATTTTAAGAAGAATCACGAATATTTGTCTTGTGTGTGAGAACCATGGACTGTTTTCAATTTGCAGATGAAATTTAACACGAGATTTTTGGGCGAGTGTTTACGATAAAGAACATTTCTAAATTAGCAACTGACATATTTTGTACTGCAAAATAATTGTACGTAAAATTGAGAAGATGATGAAACTTTACGTTTTTATAAACAC
This sequence comes from Clitarchus hookeri, assembly GCA_002778355.1. Classification (NCBI taxonomy): domain Eukaryota; kingdom Metazoa; phylum Arthropoda; class Insecta; order Phasmatodea; family Phasmatidae; genus Clitarchus; species Clitarchus hookeri. The sequence continues at coordinate 284,954 of NQII01002189.1, read as the reverse complement.
TGTTTTAGCCTTTTTTTCATGCTTCTTGCCAATTGACGAAGCTAAATATGACAACTTACAACAGCAGAATAAACTCCGCTCATTTATATCGTCATGGATGGAGTCTGTATTCACTCCGCTGTCATCTTTGTACTTTGATAGCAAGTGGACAGTTAGCATCGAAGACTTCGCAGAAAATGATAACGCAAAAACTGACGTTTGGAAAATATTTATCGCACTGTTGTCAAAGCATTCAGAATTTTCTATAGTCATCAAAGAAGTAAACATCAATGACACTGTGATACTCCCAGACGCGCGGGGATTCTTGCAGAGAGTAATTCTACTTCCTGATATGGATGCCAGCTTTTTAAATGACGTAAAACCACACTTGCATTCGTGGAATCCTGGTGCAAAACAATTACTTATAACTCTGAAGCAACCACGCACAAATTCTACCCGAACTGTTGAAGACAATCTGAAATACGAAAAAAATTATTTGTCCTTTCTCGAGTTGATGTGGAAAGAATCAAAGATCTTTAATGTAATCATATGTGAGTTGTCGGTAACAGAATTCCAGTGGCGAGTGTTCACTTACGATCCATTCCGAAGAGCGGAGACGCCGTTCTGGAGAAATTTACAAACCGTAGATGTGAGGAGCCGTGGCTCTCTCGCTCGTAGGTTTGACGTGAAGCACCTGACTGACCTGCGCGGGTACGAACTGGCGGCATGCGTCTACGAGAGCCCGTTGTACGGCATCACGAGACTGGTTTCCAAAACCGGCGAAGTAGGATTCTCTGGGAAAGCTGGCATCCTCATCGGAGAGCTCGCCCGCCACATGAACTTCACTCCCATCTACGTGGCTCCTGGAGGGGGTTTCACGGAAGGCTACAGGATGGACAACGGGACGTACGTGGGTTGCCTCGCGCTCTTCGCGTCTGGGGAAGTGGAGATCTTGCTGAACTCGTGGCTCATGATGGGCAGCAAGACGAGGCTGTTCACCTACATACTTCCCCCGGTCTCGCAGGATTCGCTGTGCGTGTACGTGCCGCACCCGGACCCCATACCGCTGTGGATGTCCTTGCTGCTCTGCATGGGCGTCAAGTACGAGCTGTACTGCCTCATGCTCTACTTCACGTTCACCACCGTGTGGTTGCTCTGGAACAACGGCGGGCGAGAAAAGGCTGGGTGGGCAACCGCGTTCCCCAACACGTGCACGGAGTTCCTCCACGTCCTCATCGGCATGCCGTGGTCGGGAATGAAGAAGGTTAGCACGCTGACGAAGAAAGTCGTGCTGGTTCCTTTGCTCATCTTCAGCGTGATCAACGTGAACGCTTTGCAAAGTATCATATCCACGAGTACCAGCATCCCGTATTATCACACGGATATAAGTACTTTGAGTGAGCTGTACAGTTCAGGGTTACCTATTTTCACCAGCTATCACAGTCATGCTAAGATATTCAACGGCAAAAATCCCGATATAAGGCGACTTTCAAAACGGTTTTACATATCTGAACTAAAAGAAGACCAAATGTTGAGGCGGCTTGTTCAGAATAAAGACATCGCCTACATATATGAAAAGAGTAGGAAGAATGAAATCTTGCGCAACTATTCGGATTCCTCAGGGAAGAGTCTTATAAAATTGGTGCCAGAGTGTCTTCAGACATACCTTGTTGCGTATGTCGCCAAACCGAATTCTCCTTTCCTGCCAAGATTTAACAAGTAAGTAATATTACATTTTTATGTTTGGGAGGAAGATTACTGAAATATAAACACGAACAGCATGTGCAGTTTATAAACATTTTACTGGTGTACCTAATAACAGTACATTATTTAAAATTAAATCATTTACTATAATGGTTTGAAAGCAGCAAAATAGGAAACATTAACTATTATTTGGAACGACAAACGTAAATATATTCTAACCAAAATACTTGTCACATTTCAGCGTAATTGACAGCATATCCCAAGATCATATTACAGATTTGATTGCTACAGTATAATCACCGTACTGAACACATTTTTACTGTAAATTGTATTATTCCATAAAAAATTGGTTTAACTTGCTGATTAAATTACATACAAAGATGCATTACAGACAAAAAATAATATCATGGCTTTTAAAGTTTCCAGTCGCCATGAAGGGGAGTGGGGTTGCTGGTGGGGAANTGGCAATAGTTGAGAAAGACTACAAGACAAATACGTATCTGACGCTATGAATTAGGGCTAAAGGAAACCGCTACCACGTAGTATAGTTTATTCATGGTAACTTCCGTAGAACAACCTTCCGGAAGCTCTGATTTAAGTTCTGCTTTTGGGCCACTCACTATGTATCCTTCCACCACACACAAAAAAAAACATACTCAAGTGATGATGAAAACCCCAGAGAGAAACCAGGACAGACAAACAAAAATAAATATCTTATTCATATAAAACTAAATGTGTTTTTACCATTGCATTCCTGAAAATTTAAGTATGACACTAGTAGTATACTTCTACTTTTCTAATGACGGAAATTAATAATGGTAAGTGGAGTGGAGAGATTTGGGTGGCTCTTAAGGCCGAGGTCTTGAGAGCCGATGAGAGTGAAATGAGGTGAGTATGGAGCAGCGCAGGAATGCAAGGGCGGGGGAAACTGTTCACCTAGGTGGGAGGCGAGTAGTGTAAGCACTATACAAACGCAGCCCTGTAAATAAATAATGGAACAAATTTTATATTATAACTATTTCCCTGCTAACTATTACCAGCATACGTATTTTGTATCTGTTTTTTTTTAATTATTATATAATATGAAATAAATACATTCAACAGAAATAGAAGGTAAGTTAATTTTAACAAAAGTTAAATATTTTTGATATATTTCGGAAACATGCACACTTGCCGTACATTGTGTGATTTTTCAAAGGTTTTATTCAGAAAGTGAAAAGATACCGTGAATAGGCTATATATACCTATACTGTTCGTGGTAAATTAGGCACTTTCGAGAGAACCTGTCTAGTTACCACATTCGGCCTATTATGTATTCTTCTGCCCCACGTAAATATTAAAATGCCATGGACGTACACAATAGTTTCCTTGCGTTAGTCAGGAAGCGGCCAGAAATTAATACATACAATAAAATTATATTAACATATTGATGCATGGCATGTACATGGGATAGGCATTGCACTGTTTCCACACCCTGCTATAGTTATCCAGAGCAGGCAGAAAGGCAGCCAGCCAGACAGGGCAGGCAGCTGACAACGAACCACCCGGGGAAACACCCTCGGGGCAGTCCCGATGCGTAGGGACACTCGGGGAAGAACCGAAGTCGAATGAAAGAGGGTAAGTCCCGAAAAATATCTGATAGATAAGCCCTCGACGAAGGACACCGGGGTTGCCCCCGACGAGAATTAGTGCAGACCCAGCTCCGTAGGAATCCCCGCCACAGTAACCGCACCCTCCCTCCGCCCTAGTCGGAGAACACAAGCAGGTGACGAGACACGAAATCATGCATAAAAACGCGCGAGGTACACAGGGGATTTCCCGATTTCTCTCTCTAGAAACTGCTGACAGCTAACTTGAATATAGTGGGACACGAGTTAAATTCACGAGGCTGCCAAGGCGGAGGGCAGTTGTTCAGAGTCAGTTGAATCCGCACCGTCGGGAGACGCTGGACCAGGGGGAGTTGAATCCCAGCCGCCGGACCAGCATCAGTCAGTCAGGCAGACATATCGCATGCAGAGAGGTGGCAGTCGGGTGAGTCAGTAGAGACCGGGTTCGGATCCCGGCCGAGTTAATTGTTGCCAGCCGAGACGGGAGTTGTTCCGCGTCACAGCCGCGAGACTAGTTAGGTGTTCTGCCGAGATGGGAGGTGAAGGAGACATGGAAGTAGGCAGTCATGTGACTGGAACAGTGCCGAGAACTTATGAGTAAATTCCCGGAAACGAGTGGCAGCCCCATACCGAGAGACGCCATTCCCCGAGAAGACGTAGTCATGCGCCGGATGGCGACGAGGCAAGCAGTCAGTCAGTCAGTAAGTCAATTGTGACGTCGCTGGGGAGAGAACCCAGGAACAGCAGAGACTTCATGTGCAGATTTCCGAGACAAACCAAGTATAAGTGTCGATAACTAATGATCACATTCCTGAAAAAGTAGTGGCAGTTTCCGAGACGGAGAAGTCAGGAGTGCGAGACGAGTCGTAGCAGACGTCGACGTAGGAGAGGGGACACGAGGTTTCCGACGAGGAACGCCAGCCGAGATCAAAGAGAAATCACAATGCCCGGGAAACCAATCCCGGACTTCCAAGAAGGGAAGCCGAGCTGACCCAGCTACTTCAACCAAAGGCGAAGACGAGTGGTGAGCTTCAACCGAGAAGCGCCACATCGAGCAAGAGGGAGTAGTCCAGCGGGATGTGGTAGGGAGTCAGTCAAAGCCGAAGGAAGAAGCCAGCTGAGTACAGCACGCCAACGAGAGCCATTCCGAGGGCCTGTAAAAGGGCCACCCAACTCACCAGGCCTCAACTACCAACGTAGACAACCCACCAAAAACCGCAGTCACAGATAAGTAGAAACGTCTCCATTCAAACAACCTTCCCCGATGCATAGCATTCCGCCCACCAGCCCTTCAGGCCTACGACTTGTAGGGGGGCTCAGTCTCGCCAGTCTCTACCTATGTTACCTTCAGACAAATAAAATACTGGTGTGTTAACAAACGGAGAATACGAGTATTTGTTTACCCCTAACGCAACAACCACAGGTGCCCTTAGTCTGCACCAAAGTATAGTAACTCAGTACCCTACTAGCCATCAGCCTGTATAACTCAGGTGGCCTAGTAGCGACAATATAACTTATACTACGCCAGTTTTCACTTAATTTTTTACAAAAGCAAAGAAAAAGTAGCTGCTTTCAACTCCAGCTTATTTTGAACAGCACATATTTTAAAATATAAATATTTACAAACTACAATGTCTTGCAATTGTTGAGCCAGTTAGTGTTTTCATTAAACTGTATGCAGTTACGAGTAGTTTTTTTTTTTTTAAGTTTGATTTCGCAAAGTGTTTGTTTACCCGCGAATCAGCTGATATAGGCTGACCACGGTAAATTGAGTACTTTTGAAAAGCTTGCTTATGATCTACTTGTATGCACGCACTGTGCAATCTTCCACCATACGTAAATAAACACTTGTTAAGTGGGTCTAGTCAGTGTATTCATGTGTCGGTCAAGTGAAACTGTGAATTTATTAGAAAAGTTAATGTCTTACGAATTTGCCGGTTCTTACACGTATGCGCAATAGAAAACGGAAAGCGAAAGAAATAATTTCGGAATTCACAAATTTTTACAGAACACTTATAATTCAACGTTAAGATGTGGAACTACTTTTCTACCATCGTTACCGACTTTACTGGGCGCATGCCACTCAATGTGCCCGTTAAAATATTTACAGGTAGGGGCAGTGACACTATTCAAAGGCTGATTTCGAAAGTGCTCACTTTACCGTGAACATCCTTTACCATAAGAGTTGTATACTTTTTTTTTCTGACGCAGAATTTCCCGGATTTTTAAGAAGCGGCCCATTTTGCGTTTTCTTTGCCATAGCTGATTATTGATTTTCCTACGTCCGACTCCAATGGAGCACGACGGACGTTGCCGCTGTCCGTTGTTGTCTTCTCGGAGTGCTCCCGTTTCGTTTTACCATTCCATCTCTGCCTCTCTTCGCCACTATTACCGAGCGAGGTGGCGCAGTGGTTAAGATTTGGACTCGCATTGGGGAGGATCGGGGTTCTAATCCCGGTCCGGCCATCCTGATTTCGGTTTGCTGGTTTCCCCGAGATCACTCCAGGCGAATGCTGGGGTGGTTCCTTTCTGTACAGGTTATGACTGATGCCTTCCCCTCTCCTTGCTTCTCTGAGCAACTTGCTTCTCTGAGCAACTTGCTTCGTCTCTTATGACCTCGCTGTCGACGAGACGTTAAGGGGCTTGCCTACTTGTCATACGGATATCACTGTCAGCAGTTGTATCCACCTAAATTAAAAAAAAAACTATGGAATATTTCAATGTAAATCATTTTTCAAGACAAAAATGAAAGTATATATATATATATAGAATTTCATTTTTGTCTTGAAAAATGATTTACATTTAANTATATGCCTATCCATACATTTGGTTATTGAAACATAAATGCGGTCGTTGAAAAGTGTCAAAAGTCAGAAAAAATTGCTGTTTACTATCTTTATTCTTCTGTAAAGCATGACTTTAAAATACAGCGACAATGCTGTATCTTTTCTGAAAGGATTGCTGTATTAAAACCCTATAGTGACCACTTAAAATTCTGAGAAAACAGAACACACGCCAAGCTTATTTATGGTATCTTCCATCGCCGTCGCTATTGCTTCCGTATTGCCGGATGTGAGATTGAGGCGTTTAGTATTTCTTGCTAGGGATTCCCCTTAAGGGTCCCGCCTGCCTGCGTCGTTTTTCTCCTTTTTTTGGCTGAGAAGCGCGGGAGCTATAAGGGTTACACTGGCTCGCGCTGCAAGAGCACTATCGCCGCTACGCGCAGGGCTCTGAACTGGCGTGCAGTGTTCTCGTAGTGCTGCGTGTACTTATGAGGCTTACAGCGGTGACCCTAACATTGCATTGATGAAAAGTCTGTAGTAAAGTTCAACACAGACTCCTATCGTAGTTTGGCTCGTGTCCGTTTTCAACTACACTGGCAGGCTCCAAATAATATCTGCAGCATGCGTGATAAAGAACCTTTCAGTCCTCGTGTGGGATATGTCTTTCCGTAGGTAAACATACTGGGGGCACGTTTAATAGATTCGTCTAGAAACCAGGATTTCAAACACACTGCAACGCAGTACAAGAGCAAGGTAGGTGGTACCCTTAAGCCCTACCCACCTACCTGCTTGCTTTACTTTTCACTACCAGTTCCGAGCTAGAAGTCTCTTCAAAATGTTACTTACATTTTCTTTGTACAGGCTGTTCACGATAAAGTGAGCACTTCAGGAATCAACCATTGAAAAATCACCCCATGTATGACGTGTTTGGTTATTTCCTAAATATGTCTGGTATCACAACCGTTTTATACTTCTGTTTTACGCTAAAGTACCTTATTTTTGTTTCAATTAAATTTTTTAACTTATATTTTACCTATAAATTATGGTATTTTATTTACAATTAATACGAATGAAAACACGTGAGAAAATAAATGTGTTGGTAATTCCTAGTAAGAAATAGTTCTTTTGCACAATATCGTTACACTGAGTGTGCACGAATGGGGTGTGTTATCCCTTTGGCGTAATTTTCAAAGGCTTGGTTAAGCTTTGTTTGCACGAGGCAGAGGAATACCTTGGAAGTAGGACTTTATCAGGGCTTCTGAAAAGTTGGAAGTAACCGTGAATGGACTATAACACATTTATGTTACAAAAAATTTACGTATTTCAAGTGCCTGCCCGCGTCCAATGTAAATTTTACGTAGGGCTTATAGCGGAAGCGTTTATAAGGTGTCACCATGTAGCCTCCTCCCGTCTCATTTTTTTATCAACTGAAAAACGTGTGAGCGCCAGTATGTTCCTGCCAACAGGATCGTCGGCAGCATGGTGGAGGCGGGGCTGTTCCTCAAGGACGAATCAGCGACGACCCACCCTGCAGACGTGACCAACGCGGAGGCGCCGTCGTCGAGTGTCAGCGACATGAACTTCTCCTTCCTGTTGCTGGCGTTCGGCTTCTGCTCCGGCACCGCCGTCTTCGTCCTCGAGCTCGACTGGACGAGCGCCCTCGCGCGCCCAGCGGAGCGGAGGAGAGATCCGCGACGACGCGCGGCAGCGCAGCGCAGCGGACGGAGGAGGAACCTCGCGACGCACTTTNTTTTGAAATTTCTACCGGTTTCTTTATTCCTGATTCGAATTTAGGAGGAATTATTGAAAAAAATGCGACAACAGAAACTTAGCTAATTACTTTACCCATCATTACAGTCATAATATACTAAAGCATATTTATGTAGCAATTAACGTAACACAAAATTATAAACATTAATTTATTCTCATGTTTTATTGACAGCCAGGGAACACCTATTAACAATCGTGTACAAAATTTGAACACAAATATGAAATGTAATGTTTCCGTAGAGAAATATTTTCAATAATGGCCCTGACACTTATGCTATGACACTAAAGCGGATAATTTCTTTATAAGCATCTTAAGGTGGCCGCCTGGTTAAAGGAATTTTGCACGTCTGAGGCCTAAAAACGTGGGAGCGCTAGGGGCGGGCGATCGAGACATGCGCATCAACTCTCTCATCGCCTCTACGCGCAAAGCACTGAGCTGACGTGCAGTCTTGCCGTCGATAACGCGCCTCTATGAGACTTTCTGCGGGGACCCTACCATTTTATGACGTAACAACAAAAATAAAGGTCTGACACGTCCCTTTTTCTTTTTTAATATTTTGAACCGGAATGTTCATACCCTTAAAATGACTGTGAAAACACCCGTTTGAGCTATTTTCATTATCGCAAAAACACGTTTTATAGAGAAATGGAGGAACTGAAAAACGTATACAGACGCGAACTTTGTACACTCTATTGAGGTGAGTATGGATCAGCGCCGAAATGAAAGAGTGTATGGAGGAGGGGGGGGGGGAGGTAGGCTAAAAGCTCATGTAAGGGGTTAAGAGCCGCCCAAATCTCTTCACTCACTCACACTCACGCAAAAGTGCTCATATAACCGTGGACAGCCTATAAAACGTTTTCCCTACCTATCCGTATAATTACGGGCATGTTGCTGCCTCAATAGCAAACTTTCCGTACATTTCCGTAAATTCATGAAACCTCTCAGTAACATTTGTTAGCTAATTTTTGTGTCCTTCCAGTCAGGGGTGTAGATGTCGCGGGTGTTGTTGACGGGAGGGGGTTCTGGGTTAACCCCCCCTCCTCTTGAAATAAATATGAAGGGCAAATTTAAAGAAAAAATATAATTAGCTATCTGTAAATTCAGTAGGCCTAAATTGGTGAATAAAACAGTAAAAATCAGAAGCAAAATAAAAACTACACGTGCCATCGCCTACTGTTTTTATTCAGCTAAAAAAATCCATAGATACTGTTTTTATCAATGGAC
>NQII01002189.1:252497-275621 GCA_002778355.1 Clitarchus hookeri | reverse complement strand
TCATGCCACATCTAATAATAAATTTCTGCCTCCGCCGCTGATTCAGGGGAAAAAAAAAAACAAAACAAAAGTGCTATGATACAATTCTTTAATTTCCAGTGTTTGGGTGTTTCAGTTAAAATAAAACTTATATATTTAAAAGTTAAAATGACTTATTCAGTAACGAGATTTGAACACGGATCATAAGTTTCCGGACCTCTTGACTCAAAATTCTTCTACGACTTTATTGGGTCTTTTACTCGTTATTACGGATTGGTTTGCGTAAGTCTACTGTATATTTACGTAAATATTTCCGCGAATATACGGACATTTTTAACAGCGTGGACGAAGCTACGCAAAATAGGACCAAACGACACGTGGCCGAAGGACAGCTATCACGATAGCTACGATGGCTCCATACTTAATTTAATAACAGTAAAATTATCTATTTTTCGTCGCAGTTATTTTAATGGCCCTTCACAATAAAAGTTTTTAAACGCTTCAAGTTTACGTCTGGCCGTAAAGAAGTGTTGCGACAGCGATGGAAAATATCATAAACAAGCGTCGCTGTGGACACCCAGTCGTAGTTTTGACTCACAATTTCGGCGTAAAATTCCGTGATCGTTTATGTACCTGCTTAAGTATGGGACTAGGTAAAGAATTATGAAAGATGTGCACCGAGAGTAAGATGACATTTTTGTGTAGTAAGTAAACCAAAACAAATAATTTGGAGCTCGCTACTTAAGAGCGTTCCATCGCCATATGTCTTTCATATGCCTAACTGTACAACGCGAGACCCAGTACTGAGCAGTGAAATGCAAGTTATGAATTTTATTAATGTTGTTCTAAGTATTTACTGAAAGTTTTCTTTCTCCGGAATCGTTACCAACGTATGACACTTGACATTTGACAATTGTGGAGATAAACTTAGAGGAAATTCCCATTTGAAAACCATAATCTCGCATGCACATGAAAATGTGCGAGCGTTATACACAATTCAATAACGTTTTGCAATTTTAAGGCGAGAAATGTCACTTTTTTCAGTAATGTTGTGAAGTATTTAGAGAGAGGCTAAAGTAAATAATCAATTTACTCTGCATTGCAAACAGAAATATCTACATCGTTATTCGCCTTTTTCCAACATCAAATATGTAAAGCGACATCCCGTTGGCCTATTTGCATAACATTTGAGTCAATAACCGTCAAAATATCACACTCGCAGACTAAATAAGAGTAGGTATAAATACAGGAAGCAAGATAGTTCAGAATTTTATCTACACTACAAAAACTATCAGATCAGTTATTAAGTTTCATTCGACAGTAATTTACTTATTAATTGAGTTAATTGTGTGAACCATCATTGAAGACTATTCAATTAAGAATAAAATTGTCGTGAGTAAAATGCGTTAGTAAATAAAACAAATAATTTGAGGAAGATTTGTGTGGAGAATTGTTTCGTATTTGTGATAAAAATATTTTAAATTAATTTATTTTCACGTTATCTGCAGTGACGAAATTTTTCCTTTTTATTTGTACAAAAACTGTACAGTGTTGTGACTTTTGTAAGAAGTGGTGTTGAACATGATTTTATTTCGGCTCTTCGTTTTTATTCGTCTTTGCTGGCATGTTGTTCAAATAAACGCAATGTCCACAAACGTTCTTACAGGCAAATTTTCAGAACGCTCTGTTTCGTCATGGATGGGAACAACATTTAATCCTCTTGCCTCTTGGTTTTTCAAGAAAAATGGGACTATTGATATTCATGTTATGTCTGCTACCCCAGATGAAAGTGAGAACTATAAAGCGGTTCTAGATAAATTCCTAGTGTACTTTAACCAAAATTTGGATTTTAATTTAGTCAATCAACATAAGAATACAGTGAACAACAGACTTTCGCAAACNTGTACTTTAACCAAAATTTGGATTTTAATTTAGTCAATCAACATAAGAATACAGTGAACAACAGACTTTCGCAAACGGTTATTTTAGTATTTAGCAGTCTTTCGCATGAGAACAATAATATGTTTACGGCGTTGAACTATTGGAACCCTTCGTCACAATATTTGATCGTGCATACAGCGTTCGAACATACCCGTGTTGACGTCAACAGAACTGAACTGTACGTTTCGCTGTTTGAGTACATGTGGTCCAAGTACGGAGTTTTGAATGTGATGNCGACGTCAACAGAACTGAACTGTACGTTTCGCTGTTTGAGTACATGTGGTCCAAGTACGGAGTTTTGAATGTGATGCTGTCAGAAATGTGCGCTAGATGTACACACGTTTACGGTTACGACCCGTTTTTGAGAGAAATTGGAGCTCGCAGAGGAACGATGTATAAATTTAAAGTTGATGATCCGCAGTCATTTCCACGGAAGACTTCTTTGGAAAACTTGAACAACTTGCATGGATATGAATTTCCTGTGAGCTCGCATGAGCCAGTGCTAAAAGATAACGAGATGTTTTCTAGTACAGGAGGTAGAGAAATATTTTCTGGGTATGCAGGTATGATTATGGAAATATTAACTCTCTATATGAACGTTACAACAAAGCCCATTACACCTTCCTGCGAAGATGCACACGTTTTTAAAATGAAAAACGGGACTATATGTAGCCCTGTCNAACAAAGCCCATTACACCTTCCTGCGAAGATGCACACGTTTTTAAAATGAAAAACGGGACTATATGTAGCCCTGTCGCCGATGTGGTGTCTGGAAAAGTTATTTTGTCTTTGAATCTGAGATTCCTGAAAGATAATGACATCTTTGGCGTAGNAACAAAGCCCATTACACCTTCCTGCGAAGATGCACACGTTTTTAAAATGAAAAACGGGACTATATGTAGCCCTGTCACCGATGTGGTGTCTGGAAAAGTTATTTTGTCTTTGAATCTGAGATTCCTGAAAGATAATGACATCTTTGGCGTGGNGCCGATGTGGTGTCTGGAAAAGTTATTTTGTCTTTGAATCTGAGATTCCTGAAAGATAATGACATCTTTGGCGTAGTAGAATTTATAAACCCTCCTGTAAATGAAGATTCTATTTGTTTGTACGTTCCGAAATCCGATCCTGTGAAACCATGGGTGTCAATATTGATGTTTTATAACGTGAAAGACCACGAGTATTTAACGTGCGTTTGTTTCTTCTCCGCCATCTTCTGGTACATCTTGAAAAAGTGTCACGTAACAAGATCAAGAGGAAACGTCACTTTTCAGAGAAGCTTCGTTGATATTATCCATGTCGTCTTCGGCGTTCCTTGGAGAGGAATTCGAACAGCAAGTACCTACAGTGAAAAGTGTTTCTTAATTCCTTTGCTCCTCTTAAGCGTTTTTCTGATAAATGCACTACAAAGCCGTCTTTCCACAGACACCAGTAAACCCAATGTTTACGCAGACATCAGCAGCTTGGAGGAACTACACAATACGGGAATGCCGATACTGTCGCCGCGCATCTATAAGTTTTCCCTCGATCACAGTAGCGCTGTGAAAAAACGAATTATAGCAAAGTCTCGAGTCACCAACTACAGTATTGAACACCTCATGCGTAGAGTGGCTTACGACAAGGACGTGGCTATTATTTTCCCGCTCATTGAAGGAGAGCAAATAATTGCTAGTCTAACAGATAAGCTGGGCTATCCTCTTGTACGTACGGTACCAGAATGTCTGGAGACAAACTTGCTGGCGCATATTGGGAGAAAGGATTCTCCGTTCCTGCCGAGGATCAGCAAGTGCGTATACACTTCATGTTTCTCTCTGTTATATTCAGTAAACTTTTATGAGCTAATATATTGTCTGTGTTACATATATAATTTATAATAAAATCCAATTGTTATAAATTATAATAAAATTATCTATACTTTATATTATTTTAAAGGCTCATTACAGATTTTTATTGTCGTAAAAAGATTACCTTAACCCACAAACATTTTTATTTTTGAATGAAATCATTAATATAGTTAATGTAAATGAAAACTATCCCTTTGCCTGAGAAATTTTTATAAGTGAAAATAGTGGCACATTTACCTATAGGCCAAGGACATTTTTGAAGTTTCTGCTTATAATAATAAATCGCAGGAAGTCTTGTGTGTCAAAATAGTGAGAAAATCTAGTGGTGCAGTTCGGAAACATTTTTTAAAAATGTGTTTCACTGAAAAGTTATTTTTCATTCCATGAATCAAATCATATTTTGAAATCGTCTTTATCAGTGTGGATCAAACCAAATTTCCAAAACTCATCTATCAGCCTCTGTCGTAAACATCTACCATCGATATTATTGAAAAAATAAAAAAGCAACACATTTGATCAAATATGAAAATCAATGTGTTTTTCTCGGAATTATCTGCAGAGTTTGTGGATACTTTTTGTAATACACTGAAAATGCACGTATAGTGAGATGAGATGGTGCTTTATGTTCACAGGCTTATCGGAAGAATATTCGAAGCTGGGATTCCTCAGAAATTTACACGACGCAGTGTAAACAGATACTTCAACGAACTGGATGCTTTCAGGGTGTTTGTTATGTTAGATGCCACTTTTCCGTTTATGGTGTTAGCTGTAGGGCTTGGTCTCAGTATTGTAGCTTTCTTCATTGAACTGAAATAAATGTTTGCATTAATACTAGTTCTCCTCACAAAGCAAATGATAAAGATATGTGAACTGTAGCATGAAAGAAAGTTTAAAAATATATACATTCTTCTAAAGCTCGAATTCACATTGTACGTATGTGACCGCCAAAACAGAAGTACTGACAAAGGTGTAACTAAATTTGAATGTGTCGTGCAATTGTGTTGTGTACTTGTTTCGTGTACTTTTGTTGTGTAAAAATACATACTTACAGTTACTATCAAACCACAATATATTGTCACAACATAATCATGTTTTAATATTCAAGGAAATGTCTATGAATTCGCAAGAGTTGTTTACCATTTGCACTCGAGTGTTTTATTACTAATTTACTATATTTGGACTGTACTTTTTGTCTTAATTAATTGATTTCTAAAATAAAACTGTCTCCTTTTAAGTTTTGGTGTTCCAATCTCATTCTACACCCATCGTCAAAAAAATAGTTGCACCCACAATGAAGTGTCGGATTGCTATTTGGGAGGAAGACTGTCATGAGCAATATTTACTGCGCTATACATGCTTCTCTCAGTACGGGGTCGCGACGCCACATTTGCAACCACATTCCGCCAGATGTCGAGGCGTGGTGTCCTGCGATAATCCATTCCATGCAGCTAGAATATTCGCTCTCAGCGCCTGCAGATTTTGTAGTACGAGTGGAATCACGGTAGAGCGGCCAATAGCATCCCACACATTTTCAATTGGTTGGGGATAGGCCGGGCTCTGCAGTTGGCATGCACACCGGGACTATCTTATGTGGGCTGTTTACGGTAAAGTAAGCACTTTTGAGGCCCTAGTTACTTTTTCTTTCAGCCATTGTTATCCTTTGACCATATTTATTAACTAAATATTGCCATGTAAGTGAAAAACACAGTGTGTATATTACAGCGTTATCGAAAGTTANATTACAGCGGTATCGAAAGTTAACGTCTAACGCTAAAATAAAATATGATTATTGTATATTATTACAAATGAGAGGTATTTCAAAAGTGCTCACTTTACCGCGAACAACCTATATAATCGGGCATATACAGTGATAAAAGCCGCCCTTGTGACATCACTTACGCGGTCGAACGTGAAACGTGAAACGTCTACATGTCTCACAATGACAAATCTACCCACCACGTTTCCTTACTGTACGTTGCTTCACTGTGGGTTCATAAATTTGTTTGACAGTGAGTGTATATGTGAATTACCATGAAACCGTTCCAATCGTTTAACTATGAGCGGTCATTTTGACTAGCATATACTGAACTGCTTCGCAGTGAGTTTGAAATCCGTATTTTCTCGAGAGTTTCGCGGTCTTCAAAACAATGACCACTTCGCTTGAGATTATCCTACAAGATCCACTAATCACACGTCACGATGATACCAAAATATCGTTGAAGATGTCCAGCCGTTGTTGTTGCTGTTTCTGATGCCCCTCGTTCCGTACCCAGTTGTCCACTTTTTTCTCACTTTGCCTTTTTGCTGTGGGTGGTTGAAAACGGTTAAACTGAAAGCTTTGGACCAGTGGGCAGGTTCCCTAATAACGTTGCTTGTATTGGCCCCCGCACGTACTACACGCCTCAAAAACGTTGCGCACCACCGGGATTACCTAAAAACTTGGTTGCCCACGGCCCAAGAGAAAGTATGGGATGAAAATACACATCGTCTGTACAGAATACCGTGCCCGTCATTCCAATGCCTCTTTGTGATGCGGGCCGCGGTGGCTGAGCGGTAAGCCTGCTCGCCTCCCACCAAGGCGAACCGCGTTCAATCCCCGGCCGGGTCACTCCCGGACTTTCGCATGTGGGAATCGTGCCGAACGATGTCGCTGGTCGACGAGTTTTCTCGGGGATCTCCCGTATCCCCCCGGCCCTTTCATTCCCGGCTCTGCTCCATGCTCACCCTCAATCACCCTCACCGGCTCTCAAGACCTCGCTGTTAAGAGCCGCCCAAATCTCTTCGCACGCTCTTTGCGACGGGGCCTACTGTCCTAGCGAGCATCCTTCATAAGCAACCGAATTGGAGTTTTAATTAAATTTTCGTTATTCACCATTCACCCGCGTCCCCTGTCTTTCATATTCTGTAAGTAGACGGCTCAACTTCTCGTCGACAGCGAGGTCGTTAGAGACGGAGCAAGCTGCGCAGAGGAGGAGGAACAGGGAAGGAGTCCCCCATGGTCTGCAGCGAGGAACCACCCCAGCATTTGCCTGGGTTGAATTCGGGAAATAATTGGAAACCGAAACCAGGATGGTGGGACCGGGAATCGAGCCCACGCCCTCCCGAACGCGGATCCGAAGGTTTGCCACTGATCCAACTCACCCAGTTACTCATTTTGGAGGGGCCGCGGTGGTTTAGTGGTCAGACTACTCGCCTCGCACCTAGGCGAACCGGGACAATTCCCAATGGGGGTCGCTCCCGGATTTTCGCATATGGGAATCGTGCCGGACGTTACCGCTGGTCGTTGGGTTTTCTCAGGGGTCTCCCAACTCCCGGCCCTTGCCTTCCGGCACTGCTCTATACTCACCTCACTTCACTCTCTTAAGACCCCGCTGTTCAGTACCGCTCCTCATCTTGGAGACAGCGGTCACCGGCGCGAAAATGTTCAAGCCGCTAGCCAACTGCCTGTTATAAATGTACGCTCACGCCTTATGTGGTCGCCATATTAAGTTTGTAGTATCACTTCCATTTTTAATTTATTTTTGTTTAACTGCAGCTTACTTTTCAGATAAATTATATGAAAACGAGGACTGCCAGGACATAGGGCATATCTTAACAGACAATTTTTTAAGTCCGCAATAATTTATCCATTTCTTTCTTGATGCATCCGTAACCGCAATAAATATTGCCCCGTTATTTATTATTTCTCAGTCTCACCTGAGAAAATACTACTCGAATCGGTACATTGCAATTTCAGGAATTCTGTAAAGTAGTTCTGCATGTAAGAAGATCTTAATTTTTAAATTAAGTCCAAACAGTGAGTTATAGCGAGATGTAAATAAACAGAAGACGGCAAGGAGGTCTCACCTTAATACTCGTTTTTGCTGACGTATGTCGCAATTTAAAACAGTACAATAAATTGACAGGTAAGTGGTTCCGTTCCGACATGTTTCATGAAGCACTGTAAGGGTTTGTTCACAAATATATATATATACGTCTTTACGATCGCAAAAGCGATGTTTAAAGATAAACGAAAATGCCAAATATTTTTTAATCACTACATTTTCANATATGCATTGAGCACGGGACATAACAGCAGAACACTCACACGACTGGACACCTTGTGCGATATTAGTTCACTATTTAATACGTATTAATATATTATTTTTAGTTGATGAAAATTTGCGACAAGGTGACGTCAGTTGGCAGTGATGGTAAATTATGAATTTTTGTAACACGTTGTGATATTTTGTTGAAAATGTAGTGATTAAAAAATATTTGGCATTTTCGTTTATCTTTAAACATCGCTTTTGCGATCGTAAAGACGTNTTGAAAATGTAGTGATTAAAAAATATTTGGCATTTTCGTTTATCTTTAAACATCGCTTTTGCGATCGTAAAGACGTGGCTTATCTTGAAAAATGTCTGCTAGTAGTAAACTTCCACCTGTTATTTCCTCGAAATTTACATTTTTAATCATGATTGATTAATTTCTGCATCATAACTGTTGTTCCATTTTAAATAAACAACTTAGTTGAAAATGTTATTCTATGCTCTGGTAGGTTGAAACTCTATTCAGCTGCATAACAAATGAAACATAGCCATTTTCCTTGTNAAATGTTATTCTATGCTCTGGTAGGTTGAAACTCTATTCAGCTGCATAACAAATGAAACATAGCCATTTTCCTTGTGCAGAACATCGGGAATTCTCATGTACGTGACTTGTTATGCGCAGTTGTGGATCGATATGCTCGAAAACATAGCGGTCAATTCTTGCGCACGCGACCCATGCATAGGGGCGCCAGTTTTTCACGAAAATTTTTCGGGGAAATTTGTGTTCCAACGCACTTCAGTTGAGAACCACTTTCGTGATTGGAATTGTTACGCGTCTTATCTGTATGCTTGCGAATCACGGAGGGTCCAGTATCGGAGAGACTTAATTCTAACTGGCTCACTCGCGCAACAGACTGTCTTCGCCCGAAGACAAACGGCCAATAGTCAAAGGAAGACTGCAAGTGTGCACATAGTATGTTGAAGTCTAGCCTCATCGTGAACCTTTTCGCGAAAAAAAAAAAAACAAACAGGTGGCGCTACCTATGCACTATGGTTCCTGTGATGCTTTCAAATGTGAACCAAGCTTAACACGTCCTGCGTAACCGTGAGATTTGAAAACTGCGTGAAGACTTCCTGTTATTGTGGTTTTAACTGGTACTGGTCACGGTTCTGTCGATCCCATGCAATCGGAGGCAGGAAGAGTTGAATGCGTTTATTTCCCTGAAACCTAATATTGAATTTCACGATGTTTTCCTTTCATTAAGCTACTAAATTTAAATCCTAGACTCACTATATTTCTATAAATATCTTCCGTAACTTTCAAAAAAGGTGTTGGGCGACGATTTTTTCTGAAGTAACGATTTTCACTTATAATGTGTCTACAGTTGATGTTTATAGATTTTCGCCATTAAATTTTAAACAATTTTTTTTTTCCCTTTCCGAGCGGTAAATATTCTAGGCAAGCAGCTGTTCAAACTTGTTAGCCCGTTTCTTTCACGGCATGACATCTGAAGTACTCGTAAATATACAACTGGTTCCCAAGTGGACTGAAGTATCAACGTCCTTGGAGCACCGCGTAGTGCACTTGTCATTCACAGCGTACGTAATGTCGTGTCTTTGTAGTCACGTGTCATATTTTTCAGCAACACCTCAAGTGTAACACTTCTGTATAATAGCGATTCGCCGATAAAGTACGCCCAAGAGTCGCTATAAAAAAATAGGCCTTGTTGAGTTGACGTAAATTTTACAGAGTAAAATTTTTACTGACACACAAAGATTATTATTAAAAACATATGATTTGGTTCCTTGAGTAGTTTCCTAATATTTATCTGTTTGTGTAGTGCAATGTAGGGAACAATAGTTTATCTCGCTCAGGCCTGTTGCGGCAGTGTATTGCAACAGAGATACCGCGCGTTGTTTTGACGTGACAACGTCTTAAATTAGGTTGCGGCTGGGAGTCACTTATGAAAAAGTGTAACGCTCGGTAACGTTACGATGAGTCACCGAACGAGAGAGAGGCCCGCCGAATGCCTTGCGTCTCTCTCCCACTCAACTATGATCGGTCTGCCGCGCGCGCAGCACTACGTTGTCACGTAAAATCTTCGCCCGTAAAACCGACTTTACAGGCAACCATTTTTTTACCTATAGTAACTAAACACTTTATGGGCATGATAATGTGTCATAAATAAAGCGCCTGTTTAACCGCCTTTTCAATGAATAACATTTATAAACTAAGGAAATTGCCTGTGCGTTAAACGTTTGAAAAAAAAACTATTGAATTGAAATATCTTTGCCGTTAATGCGAAGTTACAAATGAGTGAATGACAATATTCGTTCCTTTTTCAATTCAAAAACCTGCATACATTTAAGTATTCCCCTTTATTTAAAATATTCAAATATGTACAGTTTTTTTTTTCATTTGCCCGTAATATGTATATATATATATATATATATATATATATATATACACATGCGCGTATTTCAAGATTAATTTCCGTTGTATTTATGATTAATAATTTTACCCGGGATCTGCATAATTTTTAATAAAGGTTCATCATACAATCCCTTTTATCTCGAATAAAGTTGATTTGTTACCTGCATGACGTTTTTTTTTTAGACTCCTGACTAGGTCAGACAATTTTGTAAAGAACCAATTTATAAAACTTCTGTGGCTGGTTTCCCTGAACTCCTGTAAATAATAGATTTTTTTTAAACCATTAAGAAGCCTCGGAAAAGGATTAATGGAAAGTGAGCAGCCATTGATCGGAAAAGACTGCATTCAGTGCAGTGTACTTAAGTAGTCTAAGGAGATTAAACAAGTACACACTTCGCACTTAACGTGGTCTATATCAGTTTCATATTTTACACTTGCTTTTCGTTTTAGAACATTCCTGAAATTTAGGTTGAGTAACTTTATGGATTATATTGCGAAAGTAAGGTAGATTGAACGAAAAGTTGAAGGGTATAAACGGAACACAAACACATAAATATATAATTAAGAGTAGGAGGGGAATGAAGATCTTAGCATAAATATCGAAACTTGAGCGATTCAGCCAGAGTCGATCATTCACAATATAAATAAGAGAGGGGATGATATACAGTATTAATACTGTAGAAATTCACGTGCGCGTAAATAAATTCCATTTTAATGATGGGCAAAAAAACAAATACAACTTATAAGACTTTCATTCTGGGGCTTCCTTTTCAACCGCCATATCACTCTGGATAAGTCCAAGAAGAATAGAGGAGCGATAAAGGCATTGCAGTTCATTGTGTTACGTTGTCGAAATTTAAAAAAAAGAAAAGAAAAAAAGTGTTCCCTCCAAGGTAGCGATGCTTACACTTTTCCTTCGGAAGCTTTCTCATTCTCCACGCCACGTTAAAGTCTCTTTATCTCCAACCCTGTTTCCCTGGCTTGCTGATTAATTCCACGCCCACCTCATAATGTGATGACTGGCCACATATTAGCCGCTTGGGAGCGACGCATCCCGCTGAAGAAACAAGCCGACGTCCCGTCCCTGGCAAATTTGTAGTTACTAATTTAATATATTGACTTGAATAAGGCCATTCCTTTTTTTTTTTTTTTTTTTATTCATGCTTATTTTGTATAACCAGCCGTACTGACCCACGGCTTGGGGATTTCAAGAGCTGTTGGGATGTAATGTCAGGGGCTTGTTTGACTTGCCGTGCCGCCAAAAGCTAATGCGATATTAGATAAGGGTAAGTTAGTTTTAAAAAACTAGCTGAAATTAAGTTTATCTTAGTCTGCCAAAAGTTTAGCTAAGTTAAATTAAAAGTTAGTGTCTGAAAAAAATAAACTGATCAAAAGTGCGTGAACCACTTTATGCTAGAAGCAAATTTGAGTATTAAAAAAAAGAAAGAAAGAAAGAAATAACAAAATTCTTTCACCAAAAAAATAATACTGTTAAAATCGTATCCTAGATAAACAAACACCAAAACACCACGTGTTGTGTTGACTTCACTTTTCTTTTAGTGTAAAAACCATATGCCATATATGCGGTGGAACATATAAAACCTGCAGATAATAAAAAATAGATCTAGCAGTCACTGATAAAGTATTACGAAGTGGCGCCTATTAATACATAATCATTTCTCATGCCTTATTAAAACAACAAAAAAAAAAGTGGACTAACTCAGAGTTCAGCGATAACGACACTAAACCACAGAGTAATAAGAATACAGAGGTGAATTAGCCGTTTATTCCCCGAACTCAAGCCGCGCACGCCACCAGAATGACGTCACTAGCCAGCAACATGTCGGAAAGCTGCTAGTCAATCAGCGCTTGGTAGCTTACTTACCAGCCAGTAGCACAACCAATAGGGTACATTTCGCAGCACGCGTTAGCCAATCGGACACAAGGTCCGTTCCTTAACCCTCGTACAACCAATCAGAGAATGAGTACGCCCACATAAAAAAAACCGCCATGCCATTTCACCCCTGTCTATTATTTTACTGTGTGGCTAAACCATTTAAGTTACATGTGTGACTATAGTTTATTGATTTTAAGCGTAGGCAAACATTTTTAATACTTTGGCTTTCAAGTTTTTACCGAAATGGGTTAATATTTCTTAATTAGCAAGAATTAGCATTAGCATTTTATTCGGTGGATGACGTACAACTCAGAGGATAAAGATATTTTATTTTGTTTTTCTGACAGCCTTGAAAAACAAAAATGCAAAATTTCATAATTATTCTGCCTTAAAAAATGTTGTCTGCATTTGGGTATTTTCTTGCTGCAATCGGTAAAAGACGGATGCGTAAATTGTCAGTTCTTTCTAGGAACGGGAAAATTGATTGAGTTAAATTATCTGTAGTAAATAGACTCCGCAGTCCTATGCACACTAGAGCCTAAGCTGTTCATGCGTTGGTTGCCGCCTTTGTGAGTAGCCAGTTTCACCTTTAAGGCACCCGTCTACCCGGAACTTTTTCCCACGTTTAGGCCGAGAAGCGCGGGAACGATAAGGGCGACACTGCCACCCGCATCAAGTACGCCATCGCCGCTAAGCGCAAGGCTCTGAACTGGCGTGCAGTGTTCTCGTCGTGCTGCGTGTACCTATGGGACTTTCAGCGGTGACCATATTATTTTATTAGTGGGAAGTCTTTAGGAAGGTTCAGTGCAGGCGCCTATAGTAGTTTTGTATGTATCTGATGCGTGCATTTTGAGCTACAGCGCCTTGGAAAGGCCGTTTTTAGCGGTTTTGGAGTACTCTGAATTGATGTTTCTAACGTACGTGATATTTTGAAAGTACTTAACAGCTCTCGTCTGAAGTGTGTGTTCTTTTCGTAGATCAGCACGTTGGACGCACGCTTAATAGTTTCGTTGAAAAACGTGTATTTGGAACACTCTGCAACGCAGTTCAAGCGCCAGGTAGACGGGCGCCTTAACAACGTAGCACACTACTTGGGCGCTAGTTTTCATGCAGGTCCGCTATTGGCTCAGAGTCGTCCGCGGCGAATCTAATAACTTCCATTGCAAAAGAAACTCAAATATACGAGAGACTGAAGTCTTACTTGTCCCCAAATCAATTAGCGAAATTTCCCCCGTTACTAACCATAGCTTATCTCTATAAAACTCTGACTACGTTCTATGGAGGTAATCGCTTCTTCTACGAAGTCAGCTTAATTAGTCAACCTTTCTCTCTGGTAGCCTCCTCTAGTCATCGCTTCTGCGTGTTAGCTACAAGACACTCATCTGTTAATTTGCCCATCAAGTGTCGTAAACCGGTTTGGAGAAAATTAGTTCCCCCCCCCCCTCTCCGGAAGCTTGACGGGGCTGCCTACAGCCTAGCCAGCAAGCCTATGTTGTACTGAATATGCGCGACGCTCCACACTGCGTCTGTCAGCATTAATAGTGAAGTAAATGAGATTTACTGTAGTAGTTAACCGGGTAATTAAAATGTATATATATATATGTATATATTGCTGAAGCAGCGTTATCTTTCTGCTGGTGTAGTTTCATACTCAGTACCTGTAGGAAGACTAACGAATACATTTTCAGTCGTGCCCGTAAAAGACGTGTAGGTAAGGTAAAATCAAACGATCAACGTTTAAAGCCGTTAAAAATTTTTTAATTGAGAAATTCGCGTGTTATAAAACAATACCTATCATTACGGCCACTGGCTTTTCGCGTAATAATCGGAGCACACAGTAGACTTCAATACTATATGCACACCTCAGCTGTTGTTATACCTCCATTGGCTGCTGGTGCCGTGTCCGTCTTTCACCAAGCCACTCAAAACTAAGTAACTCCGACACTGAACTTTCGCGATTCGTGCGCACGGGCCGGAAATTTTTTTAGCCAATCAAAGAAGCTGGACGACCTTACAGTGCTTTGGATTCGATATTGTCTCGAAATCTTTTCGCGAAATATCACTGCCGCTGCCTATCATCCATGAAAATTTCCATTTCAAATATTCTTTGTGAAGTGTTCCTCATATCAGTTAAATATGTTTTTCGTCATTAAGAAGTGTTACATCTTTCGTATATATATTTTTTTTTCGTAGTTTTCGTCCACTTATTGTCACTGGCTCTAATAATTGCGTGCATTGTCCTATCGCCTTCCCACCACTCCTATTCAAACTTTTCGTGGTTAGTTTAGGACTTTTGAAACCCCTGCCTAGGATCTATTTTCGTGCAAATGTTGTATCCCTCCGCCATATTGAAATAGACATTGCTGTGAGCATGATCGTTTCACTCGCACGTTGATCTAGGGTATCAACCTTTTAGGTACACTAATGCGCTAAATGTGTTCTCGTGTGGGCACAAAACGGACAGTAGTCAACTGAAATTAATGCCTGTATGCAGTTATGAATGGATTAAAAGTTGAGTTTCGAAGGAACTCAGCCTTAAAAGTAGAGTTAGCAGTAATAACCTGATCTTTGTAGCGTTGTGAAACCATAGGCTAAAGATGAGCTAGACCGATTTTCGTCTTCCGCACATTATCCCAACAATGATTCGCCCACGGCCAGTGCAAATGTCAAAGTCACGTGGTCGACAGTGATAAACGTTTTTTTTATACATTTGAGTTTTTAGCAGACCCATCTGCATTAAAACTAGGTCAAAGGAAGTGTAACAAACATCTCAAAGCACTTGCTTATAATATAGACACTGTTCTAACCTCAATTCCTATAGTTTATTCATGGTTACTTCCAACTTTTTTTGAAGTCCTGCTAAAGTTCTACTTCTAGGATATTCCTCCCCCTCATTCCAACAAAGCTTAATCAAGTCTAGAAAACTACACCAGAGGGTCAACGCACCGTATTCGTGCGCACTCAGTGTAATAATGGTATGCATGAGAACTATTTCTTACTAGGCATTACCAACACACATATTTCCCCCCAGTATTCATTCATATTATTAATTATAAATGAAATACTATAATTTATAAATAAAATATAAGTAAAACTGGAACTTGACCAAAAATGAAGTACTTCTATGTTAACACGAGTATAAAACGCGTGCAATACGTGACATATATCGGGAACAACAGAACATGTAATTCATAGCGTGATTTTTCAAAGGTTTGATTCAAAAAGTGTGAAGTAACCCTTAACAGACTATACCCACGTTGTTTTTTGATAGCGATACTGGCAGGAAAAAAAATGCAGTGTGGTGTTGGAGCCCGGAGAGTGGATACTGCGCAGCTTGCATGCACACTCTGCCCCCCTACGTTAGTTAGCGGGAAAATTCCATGGCTTTCGGTTGGCGAGCGTGACCAGGGAAGAGCAAACCCACCCTCCGGGTCCGGACGTAGCTGCAACCGGCGACGCGGGGCCGGCTCTGCGACAGGCGTCGGGCAAGCCGCCCCGCCATATGGCCGGGGCTCGTTATGCACAGTTTGCTGCAGCCTGTCCGTTATCTGCCGTCGCCGCTGCTGCAGGGAGACTGGCCGCGTGACGACTTGTCGAGCATCTGCCTTCTCCGGCGGCGGAGTCCGCGAAGCGGTACCTCGAGCCTGCCACGAGCGGACTCTCTCTCTCTCTCTCTCTCTCTCTCTCTCTCTATATATATATATATATATATATATCTTTCTCTTTTTCTTTCTCTCTCTCTCTAAACTTGAAACTGTGGGAATGTCTCCAAATAAGCAACGGCTCGACTGTAAGCACTTTTGAAACAAGCCTATTAAAGCGTCAATGCCCCTGTCTGCGTGCATTTTTAACGGACATGCCGAGTGGCACGCGCCCAAGTAAAGTTGGGGGCCGCGGTGGCGTGGTTGCCAGACTACCCGCCTCCCACCTAGGCGAACCGGGCTCGATTCCTGGCGGGGTCGCTCCCGAATTTTCGCACGTGGGAATCCGTCCCGGACGATGCCAACAGGTTCGTCGGGTTTTCTCGGGGATCTCCCGTTTTCCCCCCGCCCTTTAATTCCAGCGCTGTTCCATATTCACCTTGTTTCACTCTCGTTAGATCTCAAGACCTCTTTGTTAAGAGCCGTCCAAGTCCCTCCTCGCCCTCTTCCAGTAAAGTTGGCAACGACGGAGGGAAAGCATTTCCATGTCTTCGCCTCCAATCTAAAGTGTCAGAAAAACATTTGTGAATTCTGAAATAATTTCCTTTTACTTTATATGTTTTAAATTCATGTAAATGTAAGACTCATAAAATGAATTAAACATTTACTTTTGCAATAATTTCACAACTTCACTTGACCGACGCATTAATAAAGTAATCGGGGCCAATGGCAATGCTAATTTTACTTAAGGTGGAAGAATACACAACGTGCATACAGTTAGTTCATTTAGCAGGACTTTCAAAAGTGCTCAGTTTACCGTGAACCATAATGGTAACGGAAGAGCCGTCACTCTCTTACTCCCTAAATTGTTAAAAAAAATTTCCATCATTTTACGGTAAAGTGCTGGTAAAATAATTCTCCAGAACTCTCCTTAAAATTACTGACAGGTTTGCTTTTTAAATGTCGGACTTTTCGTAATTTTCTTAGAACTTCCGTGAAGATTCTCACCATAAACTTCTTTGTTAACATCAAGCTCACGAATATCCAATATGGCGGTTGGGGTATGTGATAACATTTTTACTCAGAATTTTACTATATTATAAGAATTCTTGGGATTTTTTTCTCGTTTTTCGACTTTAAAGTTATCTTAAGGTCAAGGTCATGGAAATCTAACATGGCGGTCGGGTTCATTAATTTAATTTTACCCGCCTTTTAAATTTTTTTAAAGAATTTTTTTGATTTTTCTTGATTTTTGATTTTGTGGTTACATGGGTGCAAGATTAAGCTCACTCACCATGTGTCAAGGTCGATGTCATGGAAATCCAAATTGTCTTTCGGGTTCATTAATTTAATTTTCCCTGATGTTTTACGATTTTTGTGATTTATCGCGATTTTTTACGTCAAGGTTATCTAAGGTCACGGTCTAGAGGTCAAGGTCACCTGGATCCAAGATGGCGGCTAGGTGACGTTTCAACATGACAGTCGGCTGGCACCTGGCACCTCTTCCCCATCCTCTCTGTGACCCATTCAAAATAAATTGCGCTAGAGTCTCCTAATCGCTAGAGTCTCCTAATCTATCTACTCACAACTCTTGCCACCCAACTACAAGTTACCGCAACTAAAGAGGCCCTAGGGTAGAAATACGTCTTGTCTAAAAATTCGAAATGCGAAACTTTTGTAATTTTTGCTAATGTTTCAGTGTTTCAAGTGTCGCTGTTACCACGTGCCCTAGTGCTACTTTATACATGTTTGAAGGAATATGTATAAATGGCGTGGATATCCTAACTGCCACAGAAACTGTTTTTTTTCTGGTTACGATGTCGAAGACAGCTTCGTGTGTACTCGGCGCTGTTCGTTCCCGAAACCCGAAGATATAGGAAACAAGTAGACGTTCCGTATTTCGTATTTACGGAGCTCAACTCCGTTTCTCGTTGTCACGGATCGCATTTCCGTATATTAACTGTACGATCCCGTAAAAGAAAATTCCGTGAATATAGGCACGCCAATTTTTAGCAGCGTGGCTGACGGAATCGTGAACGCACAGCACGAACTGCTATATTGAAAAATGTAAAATTTGATAGATGGCTTCCCCTTATGTTATGAGGACGCAATAAGCAAGGTTGAACTAAATCCAACCCTTGAACTACAGTAGTAAAAATAATTTTTTCCTCTACCAAGTCTTTGGATCGCGTTACTGTTTGCTTCAATAGGACGCGTTTAAAATTGCCAAAAAAATAGTTTCGAGATTTTTAAAATTTGTATCAGACTTGGTGGTAATAAATTTAGTCTCGCAAGATATTTTGGGCACGAGACTTCACAGAGGGACATCTTGCTCTAAACACCGCCGGTTTGGCTCACTCCTTGCCGCGTGATCTAATCCTAGACGCCGTAGCAAGACGTCCGTTGACTACCCTACGGAAATTTTAATTGAATTTATGTAAAATACTGAAAGACGTTTCGCAGTGATAACACGCCCAACTCACATTTGGGAAAATACAGGATAAATCAGCCGTAATTGCAAGTTGGCAGGTTAAGCATATTTTTTTTTCAGGCATTTCGTCAGAATATCGAGTATTCGCATTAGTAATATATCTATTTCTGTTAATCTTATTTTCCGTTAACACCGGATTACTTTTCTTTCGTTTAAAAATGTCTGACGTCACTCTGAAAGCTCCCGAGCTGTAAATTTTCCTCGACAAGACGCTACTCAGAAGAGCTTGTATACGCTCGATAGTCACGAGAAGAAAACAAAAGGAACCTAGAATAAGACTTTCCACCAAACAGTACGAGAACAACAGATCCGGCTGCCTCCGGACTGCTGACGGTGAGGTCAGGAGGAAAAAATAAATGATCCGAGTGGTGAAGACGCGATGTACCTCGCTGCAGACAGCGGAAGATATTCCCGGGCAAAGTGGAGCCGACCGTTATGGATGCGCACGGTCCGGAGAGAAAACTTTCAAAGAGAGAACATGCCCGGTCGACTGGAATATAAGGACGCGGCTGAAGTGACTCGACTTGCGTCTCGTGTAAGGCGTCAAGCAACCGCCGGGAAAACAAATTTTCCCCGGGAGTTCAAGTTTCACTTGTCCCAGATAGCAACGAGGCAGTCGGGGGAAAAAATGTCTTGAGGAGGGCAAGGGCCCCTCCTGCCTGCGTCGTTGTTCTCGTCTTTTGGCCGATAAACGCGGTAGCTATACGGGTTACATTGGCACGCGCTGCAAGAGCACCATCGCCTCTACGCGCAGGGCTCTGAACTGGCGCGCAGTGTTCCATCATTTTATTGGTGAAAAGTCTGCAGCAAAGTTCGGTACAGGCTCCTATCGTAGTTTGACTCGTGTCCGGTTAGTATGTCTGAAGATACGGCAGTCTCAAAAAGCCGTTTTTAACTATACTGGAGGGCTCCAAAATAATATTTTCAGAATCCGTGGTAACTTCAAAGTACCATTCCGGTCTCGTCTGGAGTATGTTTTTTTTTTTCGTAGGTAAACATACTGGGGTTACGTTTATTAGTTTCATTAAAAAAAACAGGATGTCAAACACTCAGCAACACAGTTCAAGCCCCTGGCAAGCGGACACCCTTAAGAGAAATCCCTAGTAAAATTTTTTAAACTCCTCAAGGTCATTTCTGGCCATAACGAAGCATTGCAACGAGCCCTCCCAAGACAGCGATATTGCGTTCGCGTGAAGCTGAATTTCTTGCAAACTATACGTGTCAAAGTATCATATTATCACATGCGATGTAAGTCAATGTAATAAACTACACATGTCATTTTGCATGTTTTTCTTCTCCCTTGAGGAAACTGGCAAGAAAAGTCCTAAAAATTTCATTTTTTTAAAAAACATTTTCACTGTTTTTTTCTTTTTTCGTATATTTAATAGGTGTAAAATTCTTATGTGGCATCACGCTAGATTTCACCGCACTATATACATCAGTTTCGATGCCATTTGTTAATTGGCTTCTGCAAAAGCGACGAGCCACAGTCCATTTTGGCTAGGCGGCACGTGATTGGGTTATCTTTTCGTTACTTGTTTCCGATTGGTTTAAGGCCACCCAGGGCGTGTCAAACCAGCTGTAGTCCAATGAAAAGTGTATTCTGTCCTCAAATGGTAACGCGAATTTTGCATGTCTCAATTAATAGGATAAATGTAAAAAGTGACGGCTGTAGATAACTGTTTATTACCTTTCCTCGAAAAAAAAACCCCTTATTCCCAAAACATGTATTTACTGAGTTACGCATATATATGCAAACCCTGATTTTACAGTTGATATAGCCCTCTTAACTAGTCCACGATTCGTGTTTATGATAGGGGACTGGTAAGATACAACTCTTGTTCAAATCACACGATAAGTTTTTTGGCATTGTATTAAATTTGTAAAAGTATTCACACATTGTAGTACAGTATTTTTTTTTGGTGACCTGTATCAGAATAATAAAGTATCGCAATTTCTCACCGTATCAACAAAATGTTACAGTGTGGGAAATTTTTTTTTCTCAATTTCACAAGTTGATTCAAATTTAAAACTGCATCGGTTTTTAGAAGCTAAGTAAATGTCTTTCGCGGTAAAGTGATCACTTTTGAAACCGATCTTTGAAAAAATAAATTGCCCGTAACTACACACATGCTACCAGTACACATTAGCATGCATGTTGCCAATTAAGAGCGAATTAATAGACAAGAGTTGTAAGGCATGAATGTGTATTGCGAGTGTAATATTTAAATATATTGCCACTTCAATTAGATTTTCATACATTTTATAGCACGAATATGCATATCAGCAACTCATTTATATTCTTGACGATTCCACGTTTTCACTTGTATGATTAAAAAATTAAGTAATAAGGCCGGCATCAATGTTAATTTTTACGTATGGCAGGAGGATACAAAATCAGAAGAAAATACAACCTAAGCAGGTTTTTAAAAAGTGCACAGTTAAATGTGAGCCACTTACATCAATGTTTGTGAAGGTAACTTCCGTGGATAAGCTTGCAAAAGCATCTACGAACGATAGTTTTGAATAATCCCGGACAATCCACGGATGTATGCTGTTTCTGTTAACTCATATTTATTTGCAATTTTACCGTATTAGTTTGTTTAATACGTGAGCTGTCCCCACATATCCTCGCAGTATAAAGTTATGATACAAAAAAAATAAATAATAAAAAGTTTTAGAAAATTGAGTTCTTATTAAGCTACACAGTTTATTCCAGTTTATTGGGACCACGGTGTTTTTGAACGTGTTTTATTTTTTCTTCTTTTCATTTGTAATTAAATAAGTTTCTTCTACGAAATTCTATTTTTTTTGTAAAAAATTTGATCTTGATATTATGGATTTTGTGTCTGTTATAATAATAAAGCTATCGATAAGGATGTCAAGGTATTAATTTTATTTACCGCCAGTGTGTTATATTATTATTAATAGAATAAAAAAATAAGCAAAAAAAATATTGCATTTTACTTAGAACTAATATGAGATTTACGTACTATATAATTTCAATATCATATAAGTGTTCTCAAGCAAAATTTTTGATACACGATATTTTCATTAGAATTACATGTTATTGCGTATTTATATGTAAAAAACAATTCTGCAACGTAATTGTAAAATACAAATATTTGTTATCAATAAAAATTTTAATTACTAAATTTTGCTAGTTTATTTTTCCTACGCGCAAGAATTTGGATTTAAAACTAATAGTCTGAAATGCTTACCGAAACCCAAACATATTGGCCCACACATGAATCTGTTATTTTCTAACTAACGACCTTCTCTAAGGATTGCATGTTATCTTTGTTTTCGTATGAGGAAGAGTTGAAAACGAAATGCTCTTATTGTTATAACTTTTTCAAGCCACTTATGCACTCGGGGTTTCACAATACCTGCTGCTACAGTGGTGGTTTACGGAATATCATTGATTTAATTGTCAGCAAATATTCTCGCTGCTGGATATCTGACCATCATATTGGTGCTTCTATTGTAAAACTGAAAGTATTTGACCACCCAAAGTGTGTCACGCAGTTAGATACATAGAATAAATAAAACCTGTTGCAATATAAAATTTTGTGACGTCATGTGTCGCTATTATCGATGTCGATGGCCTTAAACCGCTGTCACACGGTCGAATTTTTTCCGTCAAATTGCTTCTAATAAGTTTGATCAAATAATGTTGGAAAGTTGTTACGTCATCAGAACGTCGTAAACGCTACCATATTTGTTTGAAAAAGTAGGATGGCTTCATTTTCCACCAAACATTTGAAGATTGAACCGGTTCTTAAATAATTTTTTGTTTGATGGTTACAGCTAATCAGAATCGTGCATGACAAAAATGGACGTCATGAAACTTAACTAAAATAACGAACAATTGCTGGGGAGTGAGTGAGTGAGTGAAGAGATTTAGGCGGCTATCAACAGCGAGGTCTTGAGAGCCTACGGAGTGATTGAGGTGAGTGTGGAGCAGCACCGGGATGAATTTGTGGGAGAAACGGGATATCCCCGAGAAAACCCACCGACCAGCGGAATACGAAAATCTGGGAGTGACCTGGCCAGGGATGGAACACGCCTTGGTGGGAGGCATGCAGGCTAACCGCTCAGCCACCGTGGCCCCAAACAATTTCTGGAAACTAAATAAGTTTGCAGATAATTAATTTATGTGGAAGCTGTCTGAGCATGAATGCTATTTTAAGAGAAAATCGCACATAATATTAAGGAACTCAGAGGTATTAAATTCCATTGTGCAAAAGATATTTGTGATAAATAAAATTTTAATTTAGTGAATAAGAGAAAATAAATCACAACATTCGTTACAATTCTTCCTGTAATTGACTGCATGGAAATATAATAGCAGTATCTTTCTTTGAAAATTATTTTCAAGTAAAAATCCAGATTAGAGTCTCCAAGTAAAAAAATGTTACAGTGTGACACATTTTCACTCACATTCAAGATTATTTGATACATTTTATTGGAAGGTAAAATTTTATGGCCGTATTTAGTTTTCATATTTTATTGTCAAATATAGCTGCAGGCGAAAATTTGACAGTGTTACAGGGGCTCAACAGATTAAGAAAACAGCTTTACAGAGAAAAAATATTTTGTATGAAAGTGAACCTGTCGAAAATTTTTGGAGTCACCACAAAATGTTCAATAATAACTAAATAAATTTTGTTTTCATAAAAAAAAAATATCATTGTGAATACCAATAAAACATTTTGTGGCTGCCGCAAAACATATTTGTTATGTATGTAACTCTCCTATTATAAAAATTAAATTAAACTTTTTACTTCCTATGAAAGTTAACAACTTAAATTAGGAACGAATTAAGCTTACATGACCATCTTTACTCAGTGACCTTGACTTTTTTTT
>NQII01002189.1:235025-252479 GCA_002778355.1 Clitarchus hookeri | reverse complement strand
GGGGGGGGGGGGGACCTCGTTTGTGCTGGGACTACCTGGGTAAACAAGGCCGAAAGGGCCGTAGTAATTGAAAGCGAGAGCCAACAGGCAGTCCCAACAAATGACGGGGGAGTAGTTTGTGCCGCGTCATTAATTGTTTCGGAGAGTTCAAACAGAGCGTTTGCCCGCGCCGCCAAAACATTGTTTTTGCGAAAATTCACCCTCGTCACTTAGGCACGAGTAGCATCGCGCAACGGCGGCGAACTAAGGCCTCGCACACTCGCCGCATAACACTCGAGTCCGTGATGTATTTACTTCAGCTTCGAGATGAGATTTTCGATCTCTGTACTCTTTGGCGAACTCGCGATAGCGCCTTCTCACGATCAGTGTTTTCCTTCAGGGTTTTTGAGTTTTAGAACAGTGACGTTAATTACTACAGTTATAAAAAAAAACACACACACACACACTTCAAAATTAGAATGGACGAATTGTTGGAAGAACAAGATATTTTTCAATAGTTTAGGTCTCTTATTTGCAGAGGCTTCAGATTAGATTTGATCGTCCACATATGTTAAACAATCGGTGACTGGAACATAATGCTTTCCCTACACAGTAGCACACGAAAGTGCTATCCGAAAGAGGTTACGTAGGAGATACCATGGTTGGACAGTGCCGGGACGGCGTTTCGGCTCCACTGTACCCCTGCAGGTTGTTATGGTTCAGTAGAATGCGGGCAAGCCCATGGCGAACTGCAGAGACACGTCGGTATCCAGGCCAGGCGGAGAACCCATAAACACGTTGTAGTTTGTAAACTATGATGCTGAATCGCTAGCGGATCTTCCGTCTCGGAGTCATGGTATTCGGTACAGTTACGCCGCCAGAAACTGTATAACACTTGGAAACACATTGAACGGGATCTGTCGGTGGACCCACGGCGAGAGAAAGAACCCTCAATCTGCAGTGTGGCATGCCACTCGTCGCTTCCCGTCGCAACATTCAGCCTATGGCGTCGATACCATTCAGGTTAGTTATATACTGTAATTGTCTAAAGAACGATTATGACCTCCCTCGCCTATAGATTATATTTATTGTAACTGAGTATAATTCAATTAAAACCCGGTTTAGTCTGTTCAGTATTCGTAATTAACTTCAGTTTAGATAACATACCCTTTCCCTCGTCTGAAATAAATAATTAAAACCCCAGTAAACCATAGTATAAAATATAAATGTTATTTCAGAAGTGGGTGGTCGAAAAAGTAGGGATGAGACGTGCAAATGAAGATAAGCAAAAAAAGGTCCAGTAAACATCGGTCCGAAAATTAACCATTTACGAGATAACGTGTGTGCTGGTTGGGGCCTGCTGAATACGANAAAAAAAAAAAAAAAAAAAACAGTGACACTTTGATTTAATGTATCAATCACGAGACAGTGCAAGTCATAACTGTGGCTTCAGCACCACAGAAATTCGATTGAACATGCACAAAAGCAACGGTTTGGGTTGAACATCAGTGATGCCTGTGGACACGCAAGGTACAGTACAGTATGAACATGTTGACTGAAGACGCTTACAGTTAGTGTTCAAAATGCTGACCATGCACTTGAATGCATCTGTCTAGTCGTCTCCGCAAAGACTCGCGAATGCGCTCGAGCAATCCGGGTTCATTCTTCATTCGCTGGGGAAGCCTGTACAATCCGATGCTGCAGTTCCCCAGACGTGGCAACGTCTGCTGTGTTGTAAACGAGGCGTGTCCGTTGCCGCTGTAAACACAGCATCGCCGCATTACGTCCGTCCAAGCGCTCGGTGTTCACTGGCGGCCCAGCCAGCACACAAATGTCATAATCTCGTAAACGGTTAATTTCCGGGCCCATGTTTACTCTGGACCTTTTTTGCTTCTCTTCATTTGTACGTCTCATCTTTGACCATCACTCTTGAAACGTTCTGCACGACCACAGCAAGAGGAAGTGTTGACGGAACGGAAGGTGCGAGCCAGTCAGCTCCAAGCACGAAGTTGTCCCGCGATAAACCCGTTGAGCCCTCGGCGTCGACGGGTCACGGGGGCAGTCAGCAGTCTGGCGGGCGTACGCCAACCTCCCTCAGAAGGTCCAAATTAGCTTGCGTCAGGCTCCCCGGAAGCGGGACATCAGTCAGCGGTGATGGCTCTATCGCACAGCTTGCTCCCCCAGGGAACATGTGCTACGCCCGCCCACTCGTTCGGCGAGTCCGTCGCCGAGGAAGACGAATACCCCATCCATACGTCCACCCAGTTTTTCTTCCACGGTGTTTATCCCCCCCCCCTTCCTCTCCCCCTACCAAATCCAGTTTCACCTCTCAACAAGGGGGCGGATTATTTTTTTCCCGGGTGCAGTACTTCGACGTAAATTCCACACAGCGCTATCTTCAGAGGTGCGTGAATTTAACGAATTCATTTGGCAGCAGCCTAGAATTGAAGGGCTTGATGGAAGAAGGGCCTATCCCACACATCCGTCAAAATTAGATTTATAACAAAATACTACAGCTTTCACTATTTAATGTTATTGTGGGTAGGCCTTAAGGAACAACAGAAGAACGCACTGCCTCCAATGTATGTAGAAGAAGGGCCTGTACTACAGAGGTATAAGTTATTCACTGTAAAATGAGCACTTTTGACGCCCTTGTTGCTTTTTTTTCTTTCAATCAACCCTTCTTCCACCAAGCCCTTCAATGCCCAATTCTCAGTTCTTTACAAGGGGCCGCGGTGGTGTAGAAGCTTGAGGGCTCGCCTCTCACCAAGGCGAACCTGGTTCGATTCCCGGAGAGGTCACTCCTAGAGTGGATTGGAGAGATTTGAGTGTCTCTTAACATCGAGGTCCTAAGAGCCGATGAGGGTGAAGCGAGGTGAGTATGGAGTAGCTCCGGAGTGAAAGGTCGGAGGAAACGGGATATCTTCGAGAAAACCCGCCGATCAGCGGCATCGTCCGGCACGATTCCCACATGCGAAATCCCGGGAGCGACCCCGCCGCGAATCGCCTAGGTGGGAAACGAGTATTCTGACCACTACACCACCGCGGCCCCGTCGCTCCCGGATTTTCGCACGTGGGAATCGTGCCGGACGATGCCGCTGATCGGCGGGTT
Source organism: Clitarchus hookeri (assembly GCA_002778355.1). NCBI lineage: Eukaryota > Metazoa > Arthropoda > Insecta > Phasmatodea > Phasmatidae > Clitarchus > Clitarchus hookeri. The sequence continues at coordinate 249,388 of NQII01002189.1, read as the reverse complement.
TTCTCGGAGATATCCCGTTTCCCCTCTCCCTTTCATTCCGGCGCAGATACATACCCACCTCACTCTCAAGACCCTGATGTTAAAAGGGCCGCCCTAACCTCTCAGTTGTTTATATACTCGGCCACAGCTGTCTATTCATTGAATGCTTCAGTGGGGCGAGGCTTCTTTGTTGTTCAACTTTGTTGCACGCGGTTCAGGCACATTGTTTCCTCCTGTTTATTACTGGCCAAAGAGTTGAACAGGATGTGTCGAAACTACGTACTTTAAGCCTAGCGTGCCAACGAATGAATTTTAGTAATTCACGCAAGTATACGTAAGCTAGTCAATTTTTTTTCCCAACTATTTATGCTGCACGAATACGCCATGAAAAAAAAAGGCTGACGAGTGTTATCTCAGTAACATGGATTCTCAGCCTTAATTCAGACATTTATCTTTCACGAATGCGTAAACTGGTATAACCATTTCAGTCACACACTATTTTATGGCTTTTGGTGTTTAGCAAAGTTCAGCACATTTGTATGTCTTATTTGCACAGACCTTCTAGCAATAAAATTATAGGGCCACCGCTTAAAGTCCCATAGGTACTTGCAACACGGGGAGAGCACTGCACACCGGTTCAGAGCCTTTCACGTAGCGGCGATGGCACACTTGATGCGCACGGCAGTTTCGCCCTTATCGCACCCACGCTTCTGACTCTCAAACGCGAAAATAGCTCAGGTACGCGAAAGTTTTTACAATACGCGGGATACAAATTAACTTACCCTCAAATATGTCAGTTGAATTCTGTACATTTTTGGAAGCCAACATTGAAAAACTAAAAGAAAGGAAATCCTAACTTTTTGGGAAACTAGTTTCAATATTGGCGAGTGTTCATTTCGGATAAGATCTTGCGTCGCGATAACATATACGGCATCGTAACCAGCTCGGCTGAAATGCATCGCTCTAGTAAAATATTTGTTCTTATAATTATTGAAAACATTCCGTAGGATTTACCAGTCTTTGTTTACTTTAACTGCTTGGATAAAATTGTGAAATGCGATTAGGGTGCGAATAAAAATTTCTGGGGGGCGGGAAAGTTTTTTTAATTTTTATTATTATTATTGTTATAGTAAACTTTAGACTTTAGGAGATCGCGTCTTCCAGTAAAGTAACTGAATTATCTATTGCTGAAATACTTACGTACCAGCTTATTGGTTATAAACAAAATGCAGTTGTTATATGTATGTCTCCAGTCTGCGCCTGGTGTGAAATTCAGTACACCAAGGGCGACACGAAATTTGTTCTGTTTGCAGAAAACCTGGGAATTGACAGTCAGCATATCTCAGTAGCCCGTGGCCTAGCGTTTTTCATAGGCAGTGCTTACCATCCGAAGTAGTAATCAAGCTTCGTTGGTTTAATTTGTACTAGGGAACGATTAGTCTCAACAAGGAAATCACTTCCGCTGGCAGGAAATTAATTTTTCTTATATCAGCAAGGTAACGAATTTTGTGATAGGAAGAACTCACTTACTTCCTCCAAATTGAAAATTTATATACACTGGAGAGCCAAAAAAACTGGTAAAGGCGTGCATATGCAATTAACAGAGGTATGGATCCAATCAGAGTAACGCGATGCGGTCGGTAGCTCCTATATAAGACAACGAGCGTCTGGAAAAGTTGATAGATCGGTTACTGCTGCTACAATGGCAGGTTATCAAGATTAAAGTGAGTTTGAACGTGATGTTATAGTCAGCGCACGAGAGATGGGACATAGCATCTCCGATGTAGCGATAAAAGTTGGATTTTCGAGTACGACCATTTCACGAGTGTACCGTGAATATCGGGAATCCGGCAAAACATCAAATGTTCGACATCGTCAAGGCCGGAAAAAGATCGTGAACGAACGGGACAAACGACGACTGACGAGAATCATTAAACGTGACAAACGTGCAACCCTTTCTCAAATTGGTGCAGATTTCAGTGCTGGGGCATCAACAAGTGCCAGTGTGCGAACTATTCAACGGACCATCATTGATATGGGCCTAAGGCCCACTCGTGTACCGTTGTTGACTGCACGACACAAAGCTTTACGCCTCGCCTGGGCCCGCCAACACCGCCATTGGACTGTTGATGACTGGAAACACGTTGCCTGGTCTGACGAGTCTCGTTTCCAATTGTATCGGGTGGATGGACGTGTACGGGTATGGAGACATCCTCATGAATCCATGGACCGTACATGTCAACAGTGGACTGTTCAAGCTGGTGGAGGCTCTGTAATGGTATGGGGCGTGTGCAGTTGGCGTGAAATGGGACCCCTGATACGTCTAGATACGACTCTGACAGGTGACATATACGTAAGCATCCTGTCCGATCACCTGCACCCATTCGGGTCCATTATGCATTCCGACGGACGTGGACAATTCCAGCAGATCATTGCGACACCCCACACGTCGAGAGTTGCTACCGAGTGGCTCCAGGAACACTCTTCTGACTTTACACACTTCCTTTGGCCACCTAAATCACCAGACATGAACATTATTGAGCATATCTGGGATACCTTGCAACGTGCTGTTCAGAAGAGATCTCCACCGCCTCGCACTCCTATGTATTTGTGGACCGCCCTGCAGGATTCATTGTGTGAATTGCCTCCTGCATACCTTCAGACATTAGTCGAGTCCATGCCACGTCGTCCTGCGGCACATCTGAGTGCTCGCGGGGGCCCTACACGATATTAGGCAGGTGAACCAGTTTTTTTTGGCTCTTCAGTGTAGTTATAATTTATATATCATGGCTCTTTAATCGTGAAGTAGGAATAGATGGTTGGGACGTACATATGTATTTTATAGTCCGCGGTATCTTCAAACTTTTTAAATAAAACCTTCGAAAAATCACCTCAGGTATGACGTGTTTCGTTCTTTGCTAAATGTGCCATGTATCATAAGCGCGTTATACTTCAGTTAACATAAAAGTATCTTATTTTTTGTTCAGTAAAACGTTTACTTTCACACGTGCACAAAAAGTTTAGCGTATTCCCCGCTGGGATCCGAAGAATGATCCGGCCAGCTTATTCAGCTGACATGAACTGCATATAAAATGCGCGGTCCTTCCACAAACGAGCGATTCCAAACCGTGCATAACCACCAATGACCATTCAGGCCTTACAAACAGCCGCAATTGAGGAAATGCTTAATTGTCTTGTTTTTGGCGTGCTTCGTGTCGGATACAAGCGTGTCTCGGGAATCGTGGAGTTCCTACACGTTATTGAAGTTTGTCAATGCATCTGAGAATACCATATTATTGATATTGAAACTGATGAGGTTCTTATGTTTACGTTGTTTTTCAAACGGATATTGTTTTTTTTTCTTCCCCTTTTCACTTTATGTGCTTATTAGAAGTACAATATGTAATGTAAAATATTTTTATTCAATATAGCATCCTGGATTCTCATGTATGATAAACTTTTTGTGAGCTGTATGTATTATCTATACATTATAATATCTAATTTACAAATAATATTAGTAAAACAGGGAGAAAATATGCGTGATGGAAATACCCAATAAGAAATAGTTCTTAAGCCAAACACAATTACAATGAGTGCGCACGAATGCGGGGCGTTGTCCCTCTGGTGTAATTTCCTGGACTTGTTTAAACTTTGTTTGCATGAGGCGGAGGAATATTCTGGAAGTAGAACTGTAGCAGGGCTTCAGAAGAGTTGGAAGTAACCCCCGTGAACGAGGGTTTCGCTCGCGACTTCCTCGCACCCCGTCGCACAAGGACAGCAGGTGACAACAAAGTGTCTCCTGTCCCCCAACCCACTCTTGGTTTCCGTGACAAAGGTGGGCATTGTGAAGCGTGTCTTCTTGCACGCGTCCCGTACTATCCGACCCCCCCTTCAACCAGCCGTCGATGTGGGGAGGAGGGGATGAGGGGCAGCGAGAGACTCCTAACCGCTGGGCCAGATGACGCTTGGGGTAGGCGTAGCGCCCCAAGCACGCCCTACACACCCGCACGCATGCTATTACCGGGAAAACGCTACGGAGCGGGAGAACTTCTTTGTTGCCTCTCGACGCCGATACAGAGCACGTGAGAATACAGAGGCGGAACAGTGGCTTAAGGGCATTGGCCAAGAAAAAAATGTGATATTTTATATTGTAGCCGTATATTGTTCAACTTGTAGGCATTGTTTGCGACTACATTATTCTCAAATATAATATTTTTGCACTGCATGGTTTTTTGCAAAATGACACGTCAGTCAAAATTTTACTGTTTTTGTGGTGCACAAATAAAATAAACCAGCAGAAAATTTAAAAAGGGCATCTGAAAGTTTTTGTCTTAATTCATTTTAAGTTATGTTTAGCAAAAGTTATTTTCTAAAAATTTAGGGGCAGTAAAAAAAAAAATGCAATAATTTCCTTATTTTTGGCAATTTTTATGAATTGTACAAACATGTCCTTGTAAAATTTAATATACGTGTTGAAATAGCTGTTGGCATATTCTTTCAGAGTGAGTTATCTTATTTCTGTACGTAAGATGATTTTAATTATTTGTACATAACAAACACAGTAAAATTTTGACTTTGACGTGTTATTTTGCAAAAAAAACCATGCAGTGTAAAACTATTTTGTGTGAAGATAAGGTAGTCACAGACAATGCCTACAAGTTGAACAATATACGGCTAAAATATAAAATACCACATTTTCCCGTGGCCAACGCCCTTAACTCCGCGAAATCACAGCCGCACACGCCAACAAAATGGTCTCGCTCGACAGCAAAATGTTGGGCCACCTTTCGCCAATTAGCTCATAGGAGAAGGTTACGCTGATTGGTGCACGCGACCCTCTGACGTCATGGCGCTGTCCCAACCCACTGCGTCCCAAGTGAAAGCATTCAGAAAATTAAAACTTTTGCCCTAAGATGTGTCTCAAAATTACAGGAAAAGATGACCTAATAAACTTTGGCGCCCATTCTTGGAATGTTTACGTAAATGTAAATAGTGGACGTGCGCAAGATGGGCTTTCTCAAAACTAACGTGACGGAAAGTTAAATGAGTGCTGTCTGCTTTTGGTCTTCACTATCTAATTTTAAGTATGATAAAAAAAACTTGATGTATGTCGGCAAACTTTTAAAAATAAAACAGTCTTATCATAAAAATAAATAAACAATCAAACCACCTATTTTGCAAACATTAAATAATCAGCACTCGAGAAATATGAATATCACCACTCGACAGCAAATAAAGCGCCAAATCTACTATGACCTGTTTGGTGTCATATTCTGGAAGCTCACTTTCGGGCAACGCATTTGTGGACCATATTCGGACTGCGTCAATGTGACGTCACTTGACCTTGACATTCGAACACCTCCACGACCACATAGAGCGCCTTTCGCACACTGTTAAATATTTTCGTACTTTAAATTTTTAATTTTTTACAGGAATGCGCAGTTAATATACAAAAACGCGATCCGCAATGAATTTCAAATAGCCTACCAACTGCGGTGTTTCTATAATATTCTGAAGAAAAAAAAAATAATTTCAAAGAAACAAAATAATGCACACGTTTTTCGTCACTTTGAAAAATTCGAACGACGGGAAAAACCGAGCCGAGCTCCGTAAATACAAAATACGGGAAGCATCCGTATTTCCTGCAGCTTCGGGTTTCGGTACCGAGTACACTCGAAGTTTTCTTCGTCGCTGCGACCAGAGAATTGTCTCATCTGCGGCAGTTAGGATATCCACGCCGATCGACCTATTTCTTCGAACATCGAAAAGTAGCATCAGGCACCTGGGACGGCAACCCCTCAAACAATACTGTAACGGAAAAATATACGCGCGTTGCATTCCAAGAATTTCGGTACCGTTTTTTAAACTTATTTTTTATACACAGTAAAATAGCCGCATATGAAATATAAAAATACTTTTCGTAATACCGGTTTTTTTTTAAACCGGAGATACTGAAGAAAACTTACGCAGAGTTTCCGTGGATAAGATCTATAAAATTTACGGAGAGTTCGTTGTTTTAAAAATAAACGACTTGCTCGTATTTTACGGAGAGTCGTAAAAAAAATTTTTACTAGCACTTTTAAGTACAATTATATATATATATTTTTTTTTTAACAGTGCAGCTTGCTGTAGCAAATCAGACACACGAGCCGTTCCTAGAGCTTCGCAGAGCCAATCAGAGAACCGGTACGTGCAAATCAAAGGAACCGCCACCCTATTTCAGTTCTGTTTAATTGGCCATTCTGTGTTGAGGCTTTGCACCTCATAAAAGGTAAACGAATCGTTACCTAAAAAACCCGAAGTCATTGTCCCACTGACTTAAAACTTCAGAATTAAGAAGATAATGTCTATAGTCTGTTTCAAACAATCATCACTACCCTCACATCACTTAAATAAACGACGAATATTCATGTAGTTTATCTCTTTAGATATTGCAAAAGCATGCATTTCGTTATCATATTTTAAGCACAGCCTTATTTGTCTATTTGGCTTCCGCATCTGATAGTTCGTGAACTATCTCCAGGAATATTAGTAAGGAATTGTTTATAAAGTATATTATTTCACCTCTACGATTATTACTTATATTCTTTCAAACGCGTTTGCGGCAAGAAATATCTGCTGTTAAACGCTGAAATCAGTAATATAGTCCAAGAGAAACGTGTGCCAGTCCTAAGATACAGTCTGGCACGTCATGCATATTGTCAGCCAACATGTTAAAAGTGAACATTTGTTTCTTTATTATGCGTTCTGACGTTGGCAGTACCGTAGCCGCTACTTCGGCAAACACATGGATAAAATAAAGTTCTCTTGTTGCAACTCTTCCTCTGTGTGCTCATTGTTTTAGACGACCAACCCCTCCCAAACGACCAACCCCTCCCAAACGACCAACCCCTCCCAAACGACCAACCCCTCCCAAAAAAAAAAACTGAGGTAGTCGTTTTATCGCAAACCCTGGCAGGCGGGAGTTTTTTTTCTAGTGGGGATTCTCATGCAGGGAGTACGACTGACACTGCCCTGCCGTGATGTGGTTTTTTTTCTCGGGAAACTCCCGATTCCTCTGCCGTCTTTATTCCATCGCTGTCCCATCTCCATCTCATCTCTCACCTCACCCATTACTATGGCAAGCCGAAACGATAGGTCTGTCCCTCGTCTCCAATCAGTGGTGAGACAGAATCTCAAGTTAAGTTGCCCCCTTGGTTGGATTGGCTGGGAAAAGGGGGGGGGGAAGCAAGCCTTTAGTCACACTTCTTAAGACATTTTAGTTCCTCTTATAAATTTAATTTTGAGGCGATCGGAACATAAATTACATGCTCCATAAGAGATAAGGAAAAGTGTAAACCAGACGTAGAGATATATATCAGAATTGGAAATGCGTTATAACTAGAGACCTGAAGAATTCGCGGATTCATTTTGGGACAAGCTAGAATTCAAAACACATGCGTTTATACAACTTTAACCATTGGCCCATGCGGTATTTGACACTTCCTGGAGAACGCTGGTCCAATCGTCGCCTGCAACCAATGTGCAGTTTATGTCGGCATATTTGTACATAAGACTGTAGAGTAAAGCCTGCAGGTCATTGAACTCGCGAATTTTTCCTGTCTCTAGTTATAACAATTCATTAGCGATTGTTTGCAATATATCAGTGCACCTCGGCGAAGCAAAAAAAAAAGTGCCAGTTTATTATCTTTATGGCACCCTTTACTACATCTAGGGAGTGGCAATGTATACCGTGCTCCGCCCCTGGTCCAGTTGGCGCCAACATCTTCATCCATGCCTTTCCTGCCTAGCGACAGGAACAACATGTTTTATATCTTCTACCTCCCGGTAAGAGATTGTGGGAAATGTTTCCTCGGGATTGCAGTCTCTTTGCCTGAAGTCGTTTAGCCTAGCATTAATTTATTCTAGCAGTCGTTTAGCACATCAGTCGTTTAGCTTGGCAGTCGTTTTGCCTAACAGTAGTCGTTTAGCCTAGCAGTCGTTTAGCTTAGCAGTCGTTTTGCTTAACATTAGTCGTTTTGCCTAAGAGTAGTCGTTTAACCTAGCAGTCGTTTAGCCTAGCAGTCGTTTTGCCTAGCAAGCGTTTTGCCTAGCAGGTGTTCAGCCTACATTTTAAGCATAACTATTTTAGGCCAAATAATAGGTCCTCTTTTCACTGCAGCTAGCACATTATCCTTTGCTGTTGCTATCACAAAGACAGTCTTGATGACTATAACTCGCAAAACTAAATTAAGAACATAAACATATCGTAAAAATAATTAAAAGTATAGTGTAACAGAAAAACCTGCATTAAATTAATTTATTTAAAAGAAGTTTTCGCTAACACTTTCCCTACAAAGAGGTCTTCGAATTTGCAACGCACACCGTGCACGATTCGTTCGAACACTTTGCAAAGTCTAGTTGTGTTTTTGGTTATGGAATATTTTTTTTCAGTTTCCACTCTTGTCTCCAACCCAGGCGAACCGTGTTCGATTCCCGGCGGTGTCGCTCTCAGATATTCGCACGTGGAAATCGTTCCGGACAATGACGTTGGTTGGCGGGTTTTTTTCTGGTATCTCCCGTTTCCCCCGCCCTTGCATTCCGGCCCAGCTCCATATTCCTCTCGCTTCACCCTCGTCAGCTCTCAAAAGCCCCGCAAACCTCGCCTCTAAACTCCACATTCCCCTCAGTTGTCATCTCCCTGATTGCAGCTGCTCAATGGAATTACTGCCGACAGAATTTTGAAGATTTTTGACATTGTAATTTTTTTCCTTTGACCTTATACTATTTTGAATGCCACTGGTATAATCAGATCTTAACGTATTCTGTTATGCATCTTCGTTTAAATTTACCTTCCTGAATATCCTCCTCCTGCGTAAGAAGTTAAGTGTTTTATTTTATTAGTTTTCAGCAACTTTTTTTATTGGAAAGTTGCCAAAATCGAATATAATAATTTATTTTAGTTATTTCTTTTTGACTGGCCACAGAAATTAATTGAGCCTCTGTTCATTTAATCATATGATAAAGACATGTTCAAGAATATGAACTTGTTCAAGAGTGTACATTCCCCTTATATCTCATAAGCCCTTAGTAATAATGTTCACTGAAGTTTTCCTCTGCTTATACCCTAGTAATAGTCCCTTTCCATTAGGCGTCTCTCCAGGCCCCTAGATTTTCGGACCCGGGGGCCAACAAAACACAGCTAGACGGCGCCCCATCGCCGACCCAATTACTTGAGTGTGTGTCGGGGTGCATTTGTTTTACAAACGACCTGTGAGTTATGGGAGTTGAGGCTCCCTTCTCTCACGATACCAAGGCCACTCGGTGGCGTAAGAGGGTATGGCGGCTCCTCCTATTCTACGCCCCGCCTGGACGTGTTCCTGAAGATCTGATACCATGAATTAAGACTGCCAATTTGTCGTCCAACGGACTCATTGCCACGATGAGGCATTTCGTATTTTGTTTCGTCGCCAGAGCCGCTGAGTGAATGAGCTTGAAGTGTGACGTATTAGGAGTATTAGAGCGGCACTGTCCCACTACCACCCCCTTCCCCCCTTCATTATCAACCAGTGTAGGGGCTTAGAGAGACACGTGGCAATCGTAATCACCGCAGAGAAAGGTCAAGCAGAGGCAGAAACGTGCTTCCAAGCCGTACACATGTCGCTGATGCGTAGCCCTCCCACCCCCACCCACCTCCTCCCCTACACTCCTAGCAAGCCAAGTAAAATTTGTANGATGCGCGTGCTCGCTATTACACGTGTCCTGCTGCGCAGTCCTACCCACCCACCACCCACCTTCCCCTCCTCCTACTAGCAAGCCCGTGAGATTTGTTGAACGCCGAGATATTACGAGATAGGAGAAGCAGTTTGCCTGAAGTAAGAAAACACGCACCGCGGAGAAATAAGCTGAGATGGTTAGTTCAAGGGGCAACCTTCAGGAACCAGGGCACATATTTGAAATGCTTTGTTTTGTTTCCTACCACCGCCCCCTCGCCCCAACGAGGCGACACATGCTGACAATTAAGGAGAGAAGCTAGGGAGCATATAAGCCTCTTTGCGGGGAGGGTGGGATTGAGTAATCAGTAGACCTTCGAGACAGTTCAATATCGCCACGCAGATAGGTTAGAGTCGTTAATTATTACCACACAGAGAGAGCAGCCGCACCAGTGTGGCCTGGGGGGGGATCGGACCCCCGGCGACAAAAGTACCTCAGTACATGAGTACGTCAGTAGAACAGTAGTCCCAGGGAGACGACACCAAACGCGGGCCTTTGCCAAGGCTGCCCTCATCGCCAGAGCACATCTCCACAGCTGACATCATACCAGGAGAGTTAAGTATCAAGTCGCCATCCAGAGAGGCCCCCCCCTCCACCACGACATCTCTCCCAGTTAATACGAGTAGCCAAAATAGAGTACCACACCTCGGAAGTGTTTCTGTTTGCTTTTTATAACTCTAGACAATATATCCATCCAGTTAAGTGAAATGTCAAAAGACTACCTTATTGAAATATCCTCAACCTTCGAGGCACCTTATAGTCTGTGCCTGGAGGAATTAACTCCGACCCTACGAACCACTCTGTGTGCCACAGGTGGGGAAGAGCGTCAAGTTAAATTGGCGCACAACAGTAGCGCCGTAAAGTTAAATTGGCGCCCTGACGTGGGGCGTAGCGCCAAGCTGTTCAAAATGGCGAGTCGTGGACCATGGAGTTGTCTGTTAGCTGGGCTTTATAATTGTTTTAATGTCTTGTCTTGCCATAGATGCGTGGTCTAGGGTGTGCAGTTAATTCAGCGTTTTTTGTTTTAATTGTGGTCTCGGTCGCCAGTCTAAATTTGAATTTGGCTCTTAACTAAAACCTAGCTGTGTATCCAGTTTTAACATGCTGTGTTTAGTCTTGTTTGCTGCACAAGAATTAATTAGTTAATTTTTAATATGCTTCATGTCCACGACTCTCCCATTGGGCGTAGTCAATCATTTTAATTGTGCTTGTTTATAGATATTTTATTCGGTAGGAGCTCTGACGGGTCATTTGACTGCCTTCTCCGAAACTTAAATTTTATAAAATATTTTTTAATTAATGTTGTAACGTATTGGTTTTATGAAAAGGAGGCTTTACTGGGCTCATAAAACTGCCCTCCTTTTTAAATTGCTCTTATTGTCAGTATAGACGTATATTGCTTTTTGCGTTCGTCAAATAATAATTGTTTTAAAATAATCTTCAATCAACTGAGCAATTTATTATATTCTTGTCAAGTTTTAATATTTGTGTGGATCTGAGAAAGATACTGTAATTGTAAACACTACTTATTAATTGCCAAGTTGCTATGTTGTAAAATCGAGGGTGCTGCTTTGTTTTTCATGTATATTCTATTGGTAAAATATATGCATCGCTACTGAATTTGTTATGTATATTATTTGTATTTCGGCACAATATATATAACAAAACTCCACTAACAAGGTGACCTATTGGTAAAATTTAATTGAGAATATTGATGGAAATTAATATATGCCAATGTGCATTAGTTTTTTTTTAATATAATGTAAACTCATTTTATATGGAGGAAAAAAAACAAAATTTTTTATTAGAAAATGGCATGACCTATTGCAAGATATTGTCGTAAGCATATGCACACACGCACATATATAGATATGTGTGTGTAGGTGTGTGTGATTTTTGAAATGCTCAAATGTAAACGAATTTACACTTCTTTTTAATTTGCAATTCTCTTTTTAATTTTTTTTTTTTAGAAAAATTATTTTTGTCAAAAATTTTTAAAAACGTTTTTAACTATCACTTGTCTAATTTTGTTATGGAATAATGCAAAAAAAACCACCCTTAAAAATTAACTTTTTTTATAAATTCACTGGAAACTGTCGCATGCTAGGTTTACAAATTAAACAATAAAATACAATTTTTTTTAAAAAATATAATGAACATTATATTTACTTATGTAAATGACAAATTAATGATAAGTTTTTTGGGTGTGATAATTTCCGTTAACCTTCGAGAAGAAGAGAACCCAGACGACGGCTTGCAGACGGATCAACGCACGAAACGCAAGCGCGGCGCTGTGAGTATAACCGCGGCTTCAGTGACAGGCTATAGTGCGTACGCGCATAGCTGCGGCTTCTCGGCGACACGCTCCCGTGCACATCCCCCTCCGCACGCGCGAGAGGCTAATGAGGGAACGCGATAGGCCATCCCCCCCATCCACGCTTGGCCGGCCGACCTCGAACCTCCAAGCTTTATCATACTCCCCCCTGCTGCAGCGAATACCTGTGACTGCTGGCACGCGTGCGGCTGGGCCCGGGGTCCGCCGCGCGTGGCCGGTCAACCGCAACCACGATGCTCCCGCGAGCGCACGCTAATGCACGCGCGGGATGACCCATCAGTAGACACCTGCGAAGTTCGCGTTATTATTCGGGGGGACACTTTGAAACACGCGCACCTTTGCTGTACCTTCGTCGTTGGACCGTATTTTGTGTGACACACCCTGGGGGACTCTGCGCCGACAAATGAGCGCTTCACAATTGTGTGTCCCAATCACATGCAGTTCAGTCGAAAAGGAGATGACTTCACATCCGTGCAGCAACCAATGGAGAAACCACGCCGGTTCCTTTGCATGCAGTACTGTGAAGTTTAGCCTGAAGTAAAATTATAACGCTGCTCCATTCACGGTTACTTCCAACTTAGTTTTTGTCAGATTCCACGCTTGCCTCCCAACAAGGCGAACCGGGGTTCGATTCCCGGCGGAGTCGCACCCTGGATTTTCGCACGTGGGAGTCGTGTCGGACGATGCCGCTGGTCTGCGGGGTTTTCTCAGGGACCTCCCGTTTCCCGCGCCCTTGCTTTCCGGCGTTGCTTCACATTCGCCTCGCTTCACCCTCATCAGCTCTCAAGACCTCGATGTTAAAAGGCGTCCAAATCTCTCTACATATACTCATTAGATTAATAACATTCGCATTTTATAATTTTCTAATCACTGTTCAGTACGAAAAAAAATCTACAGTCAAAGCTGAGAGTTTTTTTTTTAATATTTTTAATTTTAAGAAATGTTTAGAATTTTTAATTTACTAAAATAAATCGGAGATAAACATTAGTTTAAGTTATGCAAACATTAGATTATATTTAACGAGATGAAAAATAAAACTCTCATTTTTATTACGAAAATCATGCTAGGAATTAGATTTTAAACCAGCGTTTACTAGGCCTGCCCATGTCACGAATGATCTCCACTTCACTTACCCGTACCTGTACATCGCAGCAAACGGAGTAATTCTGGCCATAAATATGGCGACCGATTTCGCATAAGTTCCTCTCATTACGTCTCCTCTGTGGTTGGGACATGGATTTTCAATATTTTATCTGCTCATTTTTTATATTCATTTTCAACACCGGTTACTCTTTAAATAACGAACATATTTTTATCCCTATTATCATTTCTAGACTTCAACATGCAAATTGACATAAATAATAAAAACCGTTTGATTTCCCTAATTTAGTATGTAGCACTAAAATTTTTTAAGCTAAATTAGTGTTTTGATGTTAGCGAAAAAAAAAAAAAGGTTATCGTAGATTCATTAACTGACGACTTTTATAACGACTGTATTAAAATATGTACAGTACATCCCATTTTTTTCCGAATTTTTTTCCAAAATATGTTCAGCTATGTTTTAGTTAATATCGACACAAATTTGGCCTTTTTGCCACGAGAAAAAAAAAGTATTTGTCTTTAGAGTCTTATAACTGTACATAAGAATACGTTCATCGACCATAAAATGATTAACGCCTATCTACACTCCAAGTGGCAGTCACGTTATTTATAGTATCTTTAATGTTTTTAATATAACGCACTGCACTCAATTCCTGTTTTCGACGATTTTGAATGTATGTAACAATTTACTTACAAAATTTTATATATATACATTCTCACCTTTTAATGACAACCAAGGAACACCTATTAACAATCAAGTACAAAAATTTGCGCATAACCATGAAATGTAACGCTTCTGTTATCACACTAAAACAAATAATTTACATATAAGGAGTGATACAGTCTCTTGAGAATCCTTGTATAAAACTTACTCAAACTTGAATGTTGGGCAGTGAAATACAGCCGAGTAAGGCACCTCAAGAAAAAAAAATAATAGGTCGTAAAAGAACGGCCACACGCCCTTTTAATGACGCCACTATCGCCGAAGTGACGAATCAGAACAAAGGGCAATCAGAGCGAAGCTTCCGCCACGGGAGGTATCGATGGGAGAGTATCCGTTGCCGGTCGCCACTTCCCTCCTTCGCCCGCGCGCCGGCCAATAACAGGGCCAATTTATTTCGAATTGTAAACCCTGCCACGCGTAGCGTGACTTCCAGGGTGTATAAATCGAGGGCCCGAAAATTGGCCCTACCGC